>CM045004.1:21865981-22250981 GCA_024542945.1 allo-octoploid hybrid of Carassius auratus x Cyprinus carpio
TTCTCTCTGAGTGGCCTTCATTTATTTTATTTATTCAATCTTTTGTGCCGATATGAGCTTAAGTTTGCAGGGGAGATTATTTATGTACATTTATTTCTGACACACTTACTTTCTCCTTGTAGGAACTGAAAAAAAAAAATTATTAAGACAAATAAAAGTACACAAATTAACCTAATGAAATTTTACATTTATTTAAATGTATTGTGACAGTAAAGATATTTATAAGGTTAGCTACAAAATATTTCTATTTCAAATAAACGTTCTTTTGAGCTTTGTATTCATCGAGGAATACTTAGAAAATGTATCTTGGTTTACAACAAAATATTAGTCAGCAAAATTCTTTTCAATGTTGATAATAGCAAGAAAGGTTTTCTGATCAAAATGATTTCACCAGATTTTACACTTTTTTTTGCAAGAATTCATAATCAAGAACTGAAACAAGACACACACAAAGAAAACCTTGATTAAACTGTTTTTCATTTCTCAAACACCACAGCTGTGCTATATCATTAAAAATGCACATCTAAAGGTTAAATTAGCAGATATTAAACAAAAATGTGCACATGCAAGTCTCAGTTAAACTCTGCTGACTCCACACTTTCCTCAAAACCAGTGGCTGTCTGAGTTTTATTTCCCCCCAGGCCCAGACGATGAAGTGTGTCTGTGTACAATGAGCAGCAATAAAAGCTGAATGCATGAGACACACAAACTTGCTCATGGGGCATGAGAGTCTCTGCATTTCCATGACTGAGAGAGATAGAGGAAGAGTGGCCACACAAGTGTGAAATTCCATCACTGGAATTCCTGAATTTAATTTCTCCGTCTGAAAGGCTTATAACTGCAGCTCAGCAGACCATTATTTCAGCTCCACAAAGCTGAGGCGCGGAAGACAACACGCACTGGTAGGCATGCACACAAACACACACGGCATCATCAACTGTCCCATAAACCTTAAAGCCTATGACTCACGTTGCGTGTTGTTTCCTCTGAGCGGGGTCCATGAGCCGCAGCGTGTCTCTGATCACACCCACTTTCACCTCTTCATCTACTGGACTCGGTACATATTCAAACACACCAGGTGACACCTGCAACACAGGATGGCAATGATCAGCACCGTAACAGACTCAGGTTTAGTCTGTAAACACAAATATAGTCATTATCAGCTTAGCGTCAGAAAGACCAAATGTTAATCATTTTGAGAGAAGTTTCTTATGCTTACCAAGGCTGTATTTATTTGGGCAAAAATACAGTTAAAAAATCAGCAATGTTGTGAAATATTACTACAATCTAAATGAACTTTTGCCATTTAAAAATAAGTTTATATTTTAAAATATTTTAAAATGTAATTTATTCCTGGGATGGCAAAACTGCATTCTCAGCAGCAATTTCTCCATTCTTAAAAGAACTGCATTTATTTGAAATGCAAATATTTTGTAACACTATAAATGTCTTTGTGGTCAATTGATTAATTTAATGCAGCCTTCCAGAAAAAAAATATATATATCTTACTGACCCCGAACTTTTGAACAGTAGTGTTTACTATGGTAGCATCATGTTTTTTGGACATGTACTGTGGCAATACCATGTGTTTATTATTATTATTATTAGTATTATATACTGTATTAAACGTATTTTAACATGTACAATGGTATTTTTGAAATACGTAACCACCTAAATAATAATATCAAAACATATCAAAGATATCTTTATCTTTAGTACTGCCACAGTATATTGTTAAGGTACCAGTTTATTTGAATAATCACATCCCGCTAAAAGAGCATCTGCACCCTCACCTCATGTTCATGTTCAATCCTCATGCTGGGATTTGCATTGACCTCTAGTAATATAGGCTTCAAGTTTTTCATCAGCAGGATATCAAAGCCCAGGATCTAAAATTGTGACACATCATATTCTGTTATTTATTATTTATTGACTTTGAAAAACAATGAAATGCACAGGATTAGGGGTCACCTAGTGAAGGCAAAACAAAGTTAACAGCATATGGGTTTGTGCTCATTTTTCTCATTTGACTGACTATAGCGATGCAAGCCACCTAAATACCAAACACAACACACACACACACACACAAAATAATTCATTGTAAATATACCTGAAAACATGTCGGTCCTGGTTTTCCAGGTGGTATATCTGCCTGGTAGTACACCTTCAGTTCAGGCACAAGTGCAATTACCGTCTTGATAACCAAAGCAATAATGTCTGACCAGACCTTCTTGATGTCCACTCCTTTAGATGCCAGGCGATAGAGAATGCTAGAGAAGGTGCGTTTACTGCCCGTGCTGCAGCTGTCGGAGTGGACAAAGTTCCCGCTGTGCACATTAAGGGAGTAGTTGGTAAGGTGCATAAAAACATGACTGAGGTTCTTCTGGCTGGGTTCTTGGTAGGGTTCTGTGCAGAACCTGGACAGACCCTCTTTAGCAATGTAGATCTCTAGAGGCTCCAATGAACGGACCAGAACATAGAGGCGGATATCAAACTTGAGTTTATCAATGAGCAGGGGTTTCTGGATATAGTCTTGAACAACTGCTTGTTTGATCTGAGCACCTGAGATGACCCGAAGATCAGCGGGGTCACGGATGAGGTAGATACCGTCGCCCTGGGATCCACTGTCCGGTTTAACAATGTAAGTGGGTTTGAGAGTTGAATCGTTGTCCTTCAGGAGACGAATCTTAAAAAAAGAGGACAAAAGTAGAAGGTGAACAGTGACATTTTTTTTCTAATATGCTTGGAAAAAAACTTGAAGAGGACTTTTGCCATCCCTTGGAAAAATTAACCCTTTCAGATCTGGATTACATTTCAGTGACACAAAAATATGGTCATGCTTTATCTATCTATTTCTACTCTAAATGCAGTCCTTAAAATAAAAAAAAAAAAATTCAAAGTTTAAGATAATTTATAGCAAACATTTAACTTCTAACAGCTATTTCAATAGCTAAATATTGAAATACATATGGATATTTCAACAAAACCATAAATTAAAAGTTGACACAAAATCATTGTCTTACTAATATGATATCCACAGTCCACACAAGTGTCTGAAAGGGTTAACATGAACAGTCAAATTATGGTGTTATGGTGTCTGGTTAACTAGGGGTGACAATGACACACACATAGTTTGGTGCCAATCAAACTGCAAAATCATTGCAGAAATACAGCCATAGATCCATTTTGGCATTTTTCATATCTCCTGACCACTAGGTGGCACTGTGCCGAAACTGTGCAAGTAAACTCAGGACATGGTTGTCAAAACAAACAAAATTAAAATGATAAAGCATTGAGGAGATATTGCCTCATGTCAACTTTGCCAAACTCTTCTAATTATTCGACAATGGTTGGGTCTATCAAAAAGCTTTTGATAAATTTTTGTTAGGACCATCGGAAGATGGTCTATATCAATTTTGGTGAAAATAAGATGAACTGTCTAGGATGAGTTTGAAAAAATGTGTTTTTACATAATGTCAAATATTTAACAAACAGTTTGATTGACAGCAGTGGTTCTAGAGGCAAAGTTTTTCAGAATATGGAAATCTAATTGTGTGTATTTGTGAAACAATGTGTGATCTGCAAGGCATAAAACATGATAGCGCCACCCAGTGGCCAATTTCTTTCAAATTTCACACTGACCTCTAGGACATTGAGTCAAACAGGCCCATTGAGTTTTGCTCTGATCAGCCTTCGTTAACCTTATCTAATGGGTGCTCAAACTTGTTTGGCCGATGGCGGCCGTGCTTTTAGAGATACACCAATACCCTCATAGATATCGGCACCTCGGATAAAAACATGTCAGTTGGAATCAAATGTTTGCATAAATACAGCCATTTTCATGTTTTTTGCCCTGTTATACTGCCACCAAGTGATCAAGCCTTTGGATTAGGCTTTGTGAAAACTTCAAAATAGTAGAAAATTTTTCATGAAGCTATTATGCTTATCTTGAGTCAAGGAATCCATTGAAATAAGACACTTGAGTCAACAACAAACGGTCTAGGAGCTATGAACGATTTTGCGTTTTTGATCACTGTAGTGCCCCTTATTGGCCGATTGGAGAGAGTCTTTGCCAGTGTCTCCCCAAACTGTGCTGTACCATCTGGCCAAGTTTCAAATCTCTAGGCTTTACGGTTTGGTCTGCAATAAAAATCCTTACAAATACAATAGGGTTTCAGCACTTCATGCTTGAACCCCTAACAATCAATCACACAACTGATCCAACTGTTCATTTAAAAACAAAAAAACAAAAAGTTTATATAAGGCTTGTGAGTGCTTGTGACTATCCATTAATAACATTATGGTTATTAGGGTTGGTAAACAAAGACTCATATTTCCGATTAATGCAATGATTTCAGTCAGCATGCATCAGCAAATTATATATTATATTATTTTTTTTTCTTTTTCCTTCCACAGATCTCTGCTGCCCTCTGCAGCTTTTCTAGTAAAATAAAACGTTATTGTGTCAAACACAAGCCCACAAAAGTATTGTCCGGCTCCTGCTCAAAAGAAAAATATGTACATGTGAAAACAAATACACATAAGTAAAAATTAATCTCTAAAAGAGAAATAAGTTAAAACACTCCACAATTTTTTTTTTTTTTAAATAAATAAATTGAAGCACAAACTGTTTTTAACCTACTGGAGCATGTAAGATAAAATCCCTTTAAGCAGCCCATCTGTACAAATAAAGCGCAAAGCTAAAGTAACTGTAATATGTAGGAGATTGACTGTGTAAATCCAGTAACTACTGTACAAGATCTTGTAACAATCTTGTCATTCACAATTAGTTGTTGCTGGCCACTAAATTGCTTAACCTGGTTTTACTGTGATTCTGTCCTGACCAATTACTTCTACAGCAATCTACCTATATATACACCACTGAGAGAAATACTGCTGGAGGAAGACAGAAAAAAAGACAATTTGTCAGCAAGAAGACATGGCTTCTTTAAATGGTCTCTTTGTGGTTTCACAAATTGATACCGTGTCCTAAACAAGCACAATATCTTTGCTGAGGAGTTTCCCTCATTGAGCTTGTACCTGTGTGGAGAAGAGTTGGTATTCCTCAGGCAGTATCCAGGAGCGTGGGTAGAAGTTGTACTCCTCAGGAAACAGCTCCTGCATGGTACGCACGGCACGACTCAGGTTTATCTTCCGCAGCATCTCTATCATTCCTGCTGACCAACAGGATAGTTGATGAGAAAACAGAGTGAAGTCAAAGAGAAACAGCACAGAGGCCAGAGAAAGGCTGCAGTTCCTCATCAGTCTACGGTCCTACAGAGGTGTTATTCTCTCAAAACATGACACATTTTAGAGCCGCATTTCCCAGCAGTTTCATTAAATCACTTGATCATTTCATTTCAGTGGCTCAACAGTGTGCACACAGGCACACATCTTGGAAAGGCTGACCTTGTGACAGCAACTGTCAATACAGCTATGAAAACAGCCATATTACACCCAACCCATGAGTCAGCAGCACTTGAGACTCCTTTTGACTCCACTGCTGAAAAACATTCCAGTGAACAAAACTCACCGTAATGTATGATTAATAACCTTCCTCTAAAAGTAAGTACAGAATGGAGCCTATACTAACTAACTAATGCAAATGTGACAAAGTTTAGTACTGGTTTTCAAGTTTCAGATTTGTTTAGTTTCAGCAATGGTTTCAATAGTTTTTCAATGTAGTTAAGGAAACTAACAAAAACACTGTATATGAAGAAACTGTATATGTATTTACAAAGGAATCAGAAACACAGGATACAGTATATTACCATGTCGAACCACACAAACAGGACCGTTGATCATTCAACTTTGTGATCCACTGATTTTAGTTTAGTTTTTCTTATACTTTAAGTTTTCAAATAATTTGTTTTCATCTTTATTTACTATAACAACCCTGTATTTAACAGCCCCAGCCCCATCCTTAACACTTTAAAGAATACATTTAATGTTGGTAATCTCCTGCTTGCCAGGTCAACTGACCAAAGCTATTATTTAGATATTTATTATTGAATAGGCTTGCTATGGTATACTTTTCATACATGAGATGCAGTTGCCATGATAAGAAACAACATAATACCTGCTTGTAATCGCAAATGAAAAAATCTCACATCTGATACTATCACTAAACACTGAAAATAAGATTAGGAAAATCAGCAACAGTGCATATTAAATCATTTTAATTCTTAGATTCATTTATTTTTATTTTATTATTCCTATTAAACTTAGGAAAGATAATGTTTCTACTATGTCAAGATCTCTAAAGACTGACTTTTTATGACGTTTACCTGGGAATTTGTTGACTTGCCCAGAGACGATGTTCTCATTGTCATGAAAAGAGACGCCATGCCAGTAGATATCACAGGCTGTCCGCCTACCTATCGGAAACTGCAGGATCAAGAGACAGAAATCTGAGGCAAAGTAGAGGAGGAAAACTATCAATCATAACACAATAAACATGTCAAGCATGCAAAACCCAACATGTTTATGACTAACTGTACCAGAAAAATAACAGCTCACCTCTGCAGGACTTTTTTCCCCAATAATTATTTTAGTAAACAATTTCTACTCCTTCCTATGGCAGTGGCTACTCGTAAATTTTGAGGTGAAAATGGGAGGAAGACTTAATGGGGTCATGTGATGTGATTTCAAGTTTTCCTTTCTCTTTGGAGTGTTTTGGAGTGTTACAAGTGAATAGATAAGATCTGTAAAGTTGCAAAGACTAAAGTCTCAAACCCAAAGAGATATTCTTTATAAAAGTTAAGACTTGTCCACACCCTCTTAAAACGCCTCATTTAAACAAGCCCCAACATGTCTACTTCACAATGTGGCAAGATTTGCATAACACCGCCCAAATGTTCACGCAAAGAAAGAAGGTGTAACATTGATTTTAGCTGTTGCCGATGGCGCCATGTCTTGGAGACGCTGTTTCATTGTGAAAGCAAAAATACTTTGTTTGGCCTTCCAAAAGACGACACAACTAGAAATCAGTGGTTAAGTTGTATTTACAACACTGTTCCAGAACAAGTCAACCCAAATATTTAGTGTGCAGCACATTTTATGGAGGACTGTTTCCTGATCCTGGGAAAGAAGCCTACAATGCTGGCTGTTCTGACTCACAGTCTGTAAGTACGTTTACATATTTAAAGGATTTGCCACTGATGATTCAAATGCGAGTTTTGAGCAGTGTAGAGCAGCGGTTCTCAATTCCAGTCCTCGCGTCCCCCTGCTCTGCACATTTTGTATATTTCCATTATGGCTTAAGACATTTGTTCTATTCGAACGTAAGTGCACTGCGAAGTGGACCTTACAGGATATTCCACCATGATTCCAGTTCGAAGCGAACGTTTATGTTCCATTCAAAGTGCATTGAAGTGTGCGAGATGCAAATTTAAATTGTTTTTATTTACAGAGGTATTTGATGTCACACTTCTCAGTGTGTGAAGATGTTGCGCAGTGCAAATCCGTGAATGAATGTTCCGAAGTGAGGTAAACTTCAACAGATTTCCCCTGCTCAGGGAGTAGGGAGCAATGAACATGGTGTAGGGACCATGTCAGTTAGAACATAGTTCATGCACGGAGCTCACTTCTAATGAGCTGATAATCTTGAATCAGGTGTGTTAACAAAAAGAGACGTGCAAAATATGCAGAGCTGGGGTGGGGGGGCGCGAGGACTGGAATTGAGAACTGCTTGTGTAGAGTAGAGCTTGTTGTTTGTCATTTCTCCGATCACAAATGCAGACATGGTTTTATGTTTACGCGGCGCGATGCAACACAACGCGTAAAAACACAGTATAAATCATTATAATCCATAATTATGTCCCCACTGCATGCAACAACTGACTCGTTTGTAATGGGTTTTATTGTTTTTGTCTTGTCTCAGCAGTGTTCTGACCAGGACACGCACCACAGTATGTTAAGGGGCGTAACATTTCCGTCACACGCTTGAGGCATTTGGCCAATCACAAAGCACTGGATAGCTGGCCAATCAGAGCACACCTCGTTTTTCAGACCGATGAGCTTTGTAAAAAACAACGTGATTTCAGAAAGGCGGGGCATAGAGGAGAAACAATAATGCACAGTATGTGGAACATGTTTTTTTTTTACCTTAAACCACGTAAACACATTTCATTACACCAAATACACAAAATTATGTTCTTTTTAGCAACATCAAATGACCCTTTTAAATTGCACAACAGACAGCTCTCTTTTAACACAGACTTTTAAGAAGGGATGGATGTTTGCTTCAAGTGATAGGCCAGGTAAGTGAAATTATATTATATTGTTGAATGTGTTGTTTTCTTTACATTTTCTGACTAAAAGCAACCAAAAAAACATTTTAAAGTGGTTAAACAAATAATAATAATAATAATAATAATAATAATAATAATAATAATAATAATAATAATAATCAGCAGGGATCCCAGACCAATACAATTAGTGTGCCTCCTCTATTTTAAAACCCACGAGCCGCCACTGTCCTATGGTATGTACATCCTGGCTGAGGGCCATATTCTCAATGAATAGTTATACTTCTACAACAGTAGTAGAGTCAGTTCCAGAGGCAGGGTTAAGATATGTTACTACCATCATTAATTTACAAGTGAAAATGCATTTGAGCTTATGTGTGCAGACCAGTGTTTCAGGTTTTGGTCCATTATACTATGCTTCATATACATTTCTGAGACCCTGTATGTGATGACTAGCCTACATTATAGGCTGAGCGTGAAGTAGGTTATCAAATTAGTTATCAAGGTTATCAATCAGGATGCAGGTAGTGTGCTTAGTATAGGCTATAGGTTACGTGTCTTGGGCTGGATTTTGGGAGGATTATATCACTGTTTAACAGGTTAATGGAATGTGAGGAGGTGCTTCTATATTGGTCACTTGGCACACAGAGGAAACCAGAAATCTGTGATCAGATTAGGAGTTCACGCAGATTTACAGGTATAGCTACAGCTGTGTGGGCCAATTTTTAGGAAAAGTCCTCACAGATATAGTGTAACCGGTCAACAACGACAGACGTTTAAGTGCCCCTTGCTATTTCAGAGGCTCAGGATTCATTTAAAAGTAGCAAATTATTAGCAAATATATAACATATATACCATCATTCATAAAGTGAAACCAAAGTGTGCATGTACATCTGTCAGATTAAGTGGTCAAAACCAAAAATTCTATGATTATTTACTCATCCTCATGCTGTTCCAAACTTGTATGACTTTCTTTTTATTCTGCGGCTAACAAAAGTAGATATTTTGAAGAATGCTGGTAACCAAAAACGTTTGAAACCAAAAACCATTGACTTCCAATATACATTTTTCAAAATATCTTATTTTGTAATCAGCAGGAGTAAGAAAATCATACAGGTTTGGAATGGCATGAAGATGAGTAAATGATGATAGAATTTTAATTTTTGTGTGAACTGGGAAGAATCTTTTAAAATAACACAAATTGGTTTATACAGTTTGAGTCAATATATTAACACCTTATCTCTGTTTGATGCAACATAATATATTGTTCTAACCTTAACCCTGTAGGGTTGGCAAAGATCTCTTAAACATGAACAAGGTTTCATCGCTATATCAGAGTTGCCGTGGAGAAGGTCAGAAAACGAGGACATGCCTTTTCAATCCAATCACCTTGAGCCGTAACTAAATGAAGTTACTTGGAGTCATGTAGCAGGTACAAGACACGTGAAAATTGTCACGAAACACTGAAGAGAAAACTTGTGCACCAAGAACTTCCAAAAAAACAAAAAACAGATTACATTTTAAAGGTTTATCTGAAGCAAAACCTTGTATAGGTTTTTAAATTGCTCTTTTATGTTATTTTAAGTTATCAACCAACCAATTCTCTCTCTCCACGGAGGATCATTACCCTTGTCACATCAGTCTGGACCCCCTTTAGATATTTATTGTGTTACAGACAAATGGATGTGTTTACCTGTTCTGGCTGAGCCCCTGTGTGGTGCATGTATGTGCTTGTGTGCTGAGTTGTGTAACCTATGTGCAGTGTGGAGAATCTGTATTAAATCCTTACTAGACTAATCTTAATTTACAGATTACAACAACTACACATGTAGCTCTGCACCAGAGCACTGGTGTCCTACTCTTCTGTTCCATACAGGCATGGAGAGCAGTGGGAATACAGGCATATGGGATTATCCCAGATTGAGCTTAATCATTTACCACTGTGAAAGCACAAACATATGGTGAAAGTCAGCATTCAACTGTATTACTAGACCGTTATGTGTCTTTGCAACCACACATCAAAAATGTAAATGCACTTATCTCAGATTTAGATGATGGCAAATTAGATAATGGTGTAAGACCTTTTTTAGAGCCAAACAGAAACATAGATCCAAATATTGAAATGGTTGATTTTTCTACAAGCACAAATGCAACTAAATTGTTTACGTGATAAGTCTGCCTTACAGATTGCAGCATCCAGTTTCACAAAGGCCCATCTTAGTTGCACAGAAAACTTCAGCTGAACCCAATAAAGATATTGAATGGGTAATGACAACAACTGCCATCAGTTTGCCAGCTTGTCTCTTTAGCTCATGTAGCAGGTCTTAAACCTAATGAGTCCATATCAAGTGCTTACAGATTATATCATACCTTGTTTCTAACTGTCATAATTAGATCTTTGGATCTATGTTTCTAACTTCAGGGACTGATAGTCCTCTAAACATTTTTAAAACCACAGGTGGGAAACTTTTGCCCTTGAATCAGTCTTTGGTGTAGCAGACAGGATAAAAGATATAATTGACACGCTTAAACTTGAAACCGACCTTTAACAAGGCAGCTTTGAATTACAAAGGCTCATAATATTTCAGTGGAGACAGGTAGAAGGGGGTGTAGACATTCACTCAGCAGAACTATATCTCCAGCCTGCCAGGTGTTGTGCACCGTATAGGTTGACATCTTATCAATGTATTAATAAGTGTTTCTTTTTTAATGCAGAGTGACTTCACATAGACAGTCAAGTGTAACCATATGTGCGTTACTCACATGGTGTTGAAGGACAAGGTTAAAGACTGGCAATGGCTGTTGAAATATTAAGCCTACAAGTCATGAGTAAGTGTTTGTTTACATTGCAGAAGCATAAAGAAAGGGTAGATAAGTCCAATGGATTCATCGAATGTAGATGTATAAGAATCACAGCTGCGTTAAAAAAGTATAGCAAATCTATTTTGTTACAGTGGGATTTTTTTTCCGGTCGCATAAAAAAGGCTGGAATACACTACGGTTTTTAAAATCTGAATAGGTTTTAAAACACTAGGCATCATACAGTTCCGTACAGTTCTGTATACTTGCCGAGTTGGTTACAGAGGAAAAACTGCATCATACACTACCAGACATATTTCAAATGTGTTTGAGTTCATCTGACTAGATAGAATTACACAGACGGATCCTCAGTGTCTGTGTCCTTCATACACAATCCAATCTATGCAAAAGTAATGGAGTGTATAATTCTTTTATGAATAAATGAGGGCTAAAAAGGTCTACTATACTTCCTGCAGTGGGTCTGATAAGGGTCTTGAGATGTGAGGTTAAGGGTGATATCAGGGTAACTAGCCAGCAGGATAAAGATTAGATCTGATACTAGTTTTTTCATTACAGCAGAGAAGCTTCTGTAGAATTGTATCCACTGGTTCTTACACTTTTTGACCAAAACAATGCCACTACTCCTCTGTGGAATATTAAAGGATAAGGTTTTACAAAAAAAAACATTTTGACTGATTCGCCAAAGAATCATTCAAACAAATGTGTGAATCAGTTTGACTGATGCCTTCAGTACTCACAAATTAGACATAATTTTGCATATTGCAAGCGCGTTTTACTCTACAGTACACAAGAAATACCTAGTCAATGAAATATTTTAGAACAGAGATAACTCCAAACACACACACACTCAAAATCATTTTACACTAGGACTAAGAATTTATTCATTTCCAATATAGGCCTACTTTTACACTCAAAAAAATGTCTCTTTGGCTGAACATGATTCTATCATGGACAGTGTTTCCACATGTTTGTACCATGTTATTTGGACATGAATAAATCAAGTTATTAATACATGTCTACTTTTAGTTGAGTTAACTTAATTTGCTTTAGTTCATCCTACATGAAATATCTGAGTAGAGATAATATTTTACATCATGTAGAACCACTGTCCATGCAAGTAAGCCAAAGTGTTATAAAAACTTTAGCAAGTAAGATAACTTTTCTTTACACATATGATGTTAGTTGTTGGCAGTTTAAGGATGGTACTACAGTATGTGTACATCATGCACTAGCACTCTCATTGGAGTTGTTTTTTTTTTTAATTAAGTATTTTTGACTTTCTTTTAGCCAGGTCCTCAACCCAACCACAAGCTCCACGCTTCACCACAATGGTAACTCGCACTAAATACACCAATAGAAAGTCTTTTAAAATGCCCACATAATAGAGCATTATACATGAAAATACTCAATACTCAATATAACTAAAAATGGCATAAAATAACACTTTATTTCAACATTTTCTCTCCCCATGTCCAGTCCTGTGCAAAGCATGACGGGAAGTGTAAAACTTATTTTGAGGTACTTGATTGAAACATGTTCTTTCAAAATGAAAACATCCAGTTAAGCCAAAAAGCAACCATTTCAAGTCAGTTTAACAAGATGCAGTCATGTTTGAATGACAAACTTGATATATGGTGTTAAATCAAAATAAATTGTTTAAATAAAGTAAAAAGCAGATTTGAGTGTACCCAAATCCAATAATAGCCAGGGATGACATGCTACAAACTTATTAGTCCTTGTAATCGGAATGACAGGTAGATAAAGTCTAAGGTTTGTGGTGGTCAGGACACAGGGGTTCTCTCACCTCTTTCCACTTCAGCTGTCTGATGCTCATCTTCAGCGCCTCGAGAGACGTCTTTGCCTTGGAGGTGTCCACCGTCACAGCTCTCCTCTTTTTGGCCGCTTTACTCCCGTCCTCTTTGCCATGATGCTCACATTTCCCATCTGTCTGTCTAACACATGTCTCAACGTGACCGTTTGCTGCCGTTTTACCCTTTAAAAGCCTTGCCGTTCCTTTAATGTGAAGGTTTGGGTCGTTGCTCACACGGCTCTGTCCTTGTGAAGAGTTCGACTTCTGCGCAGTCGGATCGGGAAGCTCTTTATCGTTCACCTGTCTCTCGTGACCGTCTGCTTTGCTCCTACTTTTACTCCTACTTCTCCCGTTAACGCTACTTCTGGACAGGTCTCTCCGTGCCGTAAAGGAAACTTCAGCGGGAATTGAAGAGACTGAGGCCGGGGACAGCTGCTCCCCGTCAGCCGCGGCCTCGTTCTCCACCTCCTTCATCTGCTGGAGCTCAATCTTCACTCTCTCATAGTGATCGCTCATAGTTAATGGTTGGATTGTTTATGTCATCTAGGTTTGGTGAATATGTCAGGACAGTCTACTAGCATGAGGTGCTAACGTGGACCAGCTGCTGCTGTCTTAACTAAGGCACAAAAACAGAAAACTAGTCTATAAAAGCTAACTATATTCTGATAAATTAGCGTGAAGACGCACCGACTCCATAATTACAGTATGAAAATTATATAAACCTTATTAACACTGGCAGATAGCACATCACTACAGTGTGCTGAATGTTTTTGATGTTGATCTGACGGGGCAGGAGTGGCTCGGGGCACAAGAGCTGTCCAGTGTCCTTTTAATGGGAAAAAGAGGTTCTTAACCGCCTATAATAATACCACAAGCTGCATATAAACACATTTGTGCCTAATTCATCCCATTCTCTATAAGGCAATTCTCAACTAACAGCACATATCACGGCATATATACGGAGAAGACGAGCGCAGGGCATGGCTGGGCGCATCTCCGCATTCCTCCTGTCATTTTCGGTCAGTTAAAGTGCCGGTGAAGTGCACCGACTGCTCCCGGGCTTTTAAACGGACGTCGTGTCTCCAAATGAAAACGTCGGGTGAGTTCCGTTTACCGGCTGTTTGCTAAGACGTGGCATTAAGAGTTAATGCAGCCGGACAGGTAAGGTGTCAGCTGATGGCCAGCGGACAGTCCAGGAGTGAAGCTCCCGTGTGCTGTTGCTGCTGGTGTTTTGGTTCTGTTGACAACGCAACGCAGCAGACGGAAGCCGCAGAGGCACACGGCAGCAACATATTGCTCTGAACTCGAGCTGTAGGCGAAGCGAAAAATCAGTGACCAGAATGACTGTGACGGTGGACGGGAACAGAATATTTTGTTTCTCTTTCCCTCAGTGTATGTGTATATACAGTAGGGTCCACAAGTCAGATCCCATTCGTGAAAAAGTTCATATTTTGCATTATTTTATCATTTATTTGTATTCATTTATTTAGTTATTTATTTTTATTTTATTATTATTTTTCATTACAGTCTAACAGCAAGAATGGAACAAAAACATGAATTTCAGAATTTCTTAGTATTTGGTATGTCCCCTTGCTATAATGCAAAAATTGCCTGTTTTTCATCTTAATCATAGTCGTACATTAGCCTATGTCTGTATTTCAGTGTGATCCAATGAATGGGAAAACCTTACAAAAATCGTATAGTTTATTACCGACTTGACGACTGTCACGTGATAAAGATAATTGTTTTCTGAGAAATCTGACATCCTAGTCTTTAATCTGAAAACCCATATTGTGCCCATAACGCCTCTGTGATGCAGCAGAGGGAGCACTTGTGTCAGTATTGAAAAAAGAAATTCTCACTTTCTCTCATTAACAGTCTCTCTGTAATGTTTTGCAGTACCCAGTGATTTGAACACAGACTCATCTCCACATATGTATGAAGAGAGATGCAGGATTCAACCAAAAGGGAAAATACTGTCATCATTTAGGCTACTCACTCATGTCATTCCAAACCAGTATGACATTATTTCTTCTGCGGAATACAAAATATTATGTTTGTAAGAATGTTTATAAAAATTTATTGTATGGAGACATTTCTGAAAACGTTGAAGAATGTTTAGAATGACATGAGGGTGAGTAGCTAAATGATGGCAGATTTTTTTTTTTTTTTTTTTTTTTTTTGCGTGAACCATCCCTTTAAGATAAAATAATTTTTGACAACACAATAATTGTTTTTTTTTATTAATAATTAATTTATTTGTAAGATTTCCTTGGCAATAATGGTGCAGATATCCAATTTTATTTATTGTTTGTTTGTTTGTAACTAAAAAAATCAAACGTGTGTCCAGACGGAAACTAACATACTCTGAAAAAAATATTGGTCTAAAAAGTGTGACTAACTAGCCTCATTCTCCCCTACATAACGTCTCCAGTAAAACTCTCCTCTGGAAATTCTCCTTACTGAGGAGTTGGACCACACCTGTTTGCAAACTTTTTTTTTTTTTTTTTTTTTTTGTTTGCATACATTGGAACTTGTATTCTATTGTTATTCATCTATGAACTATAAGGAAGTACTGCTTTTATTATGCTGTATGTAGTGTTTGAAAGTCTTGAAGGTTGTTAAAGCAGACGGAACTTTGCTCCATGAGAACTGCATCAGAGGTTGAAGAGAGCAACGGAAATAAAGCATGTCATTAGGAGGATACGAGACGTGCAGAATTCATCCATAGCGCCTCTTTTAATAAACTTCTCCTTGAACAACTTGATCCGAAGCCAGAGTTGTATAAACGCAGCTGATGTCTGCGGGTTGAGAAGGGGAAACAGGCGCCCAACCCATTTCTTTTGTGCTGAAGCGTCTGTGATTTCATTGAGCTTTTCCCGGGCTGCTATTATAATGGGCTCCCTCGCTTTGAATCGCTCTTGTATACGCGATGTGTTTTCGGCTGGTTAAACTAGAACAATCTTTTTAGCTGGCAGTAGTTTTGAAGCTTTGGGACTGGCTGAAGGAATTTCTTGTCGATCATCCGGACGGGTCCCAATGAAAATGCACGGAAGAAACAGGTACAACCTGGTGGACGATGTGGCGGATTCGCGAGTCCCGCTTCACAACGAGGAAGCGTATCAACACGGAATACACTTCCAAGCTAAGGTGAAACAGACTATATCTACTGTAAACATTGCCATTGTTATTATTGCTGGTTATATTAACCAATACATTAATGTAGTCAAATGGAATAGCCCACATACGCGTAAAGTGGGTCATTCAATGCTGTGTGTGCAGAAAGAGTAATTCCACATGAGACAGAGTAAGGATCATGTTATGGCTAATCATGATTTTAGACACAAACAAATGAAAATGTCACCGAATAGAAAAAAAGGATACATCTTTTTACATGTGGTTTAAAACATGTGCACAGTTCTTAGAAATGTAATTTTAATATTCATTTTAGTTTGGTTGTAATATTTTCTTTACAAAAATTTAGGCATTTTGATTACGTTTTTTTGTAGGGTTACTCGATTTGCTCTGTAAAGCATTTAAGATATTTAAAATAATCTCACTATTTAATTGTTTTCTTTTTACATGACAACACATGCTTTCTAGATATTGATTGTGCCATGCTATCTTAGATCAGGTGATCACTGTGTTTAGATTGTAATCTAATATACTATATATATATCTTTTTCTCAATAATTACAGCCTTTATTCTTTTGCAAGCAAGAGTTTTTTTTTTCTTGTTTTTTCTTTTTCTTTTTTACTTTAGGCCTCCAAAATATAAAAATCAAAAACTGAAAACATGTTCACGTCGTCTGTAGGAAGTTACTTTTTAATTAATGCCTTTTTGATTAACTTAATAGATCTAGAGGAGAAATGTCACTGACCTGTATGGAGGTTTTTATTTTATTTTATTTTTTTTGCATAAACAATTTTTGGTTTCTGGTACAACTTTCCTAGTAATGGCTGCATGGCTGGTCACACTGGTACTTTAACTGAGCCGAGACGTCTTTTAAACTCTGAAGGGTATTTGGTTTCTTCAGAAGCTGTGGTTCAGAAGCAGATTTGACTGGGACATTGGGTCATTAACATTTCATTGAATAAATTTAGCTCTACTCTGTGGCTGTCTCAAAACACATTCAGCCGCCTTGGTAGCGAGAGCATTGGACATCAATTCTGAATCAGTGGTTGAGGTTTTGGGATAATCAGTGTATTTTGTCCACCACTATAAATCACAAAACTCCGCTAGATTTTCTGCTGGATAAACATTATTTTTAATATTATACAATGGTTTTCTTTATTGCTTAAATTCATATAGCCTACAGCAACCAATGTCCTGTTCGGCATACAGCATTTCTGACCTGCCTGGTTATGACCAATTGATAAATATTTAATTTGTGGCCATTAATAAAAGCCAGGACATCCTTTAAGGTCCCAGATAACTCCTCTATCTAATTTTAACATTAAAAAAACTAAAAAACCTAAAGCTTTTTACACTGAGCCACTCAGAAGCCTATCGCTGAGTAATTTTAGCTCCAATTTGTGATGCAGGATTATCTTCCAGGAATTTTATTGGCCAAAGCTGGAAAGCCAAGACCTAGAACCACTCACAATCGCAGTCACACATTCTGACTGCAGTCTTGCAGTCTTGTCTTTCACAGCTTAAATCAGCTGTATAAATTGCTAGAATTGCTGATCTGTTGTCAGTTTTGCTGTCCATCTCTGTCAGATTTAGACAGTGGAAGCACCAAAACCAGGACCTGATCCTCGTCCACCCAGACTCACTGGGGATGACGCATACTTGCGCACAGGGCCATCCTTAGTGGGGTGCAACTAGCCCCGGACCCCCCCTAGACCCCCCCCCCCCCCATCGAATGCAAACCTGTGCTAGCATAAGCCAATCGTTGAGATAGTTGAGGATGTGAACACCTTGCTCTCTGAGGGGAGCAAGAGTGACTTGCGCAAAACTTTCGTGAAGACACGAAAAGACAGGCACAGCCCAAAGGGCAGGACCTTGTACTGATATGCACGTCCTTTGATGTGGAAAGATCAACACATGAAAGTACGCATCCTTTAGGTCAATCGCTGCAAACCAATCTCAGGGACGGATGTATCCGAAGATGTGTTCCTGCATCAACATCAATAACGGTTACTGGTGAATGGCCTGGTTCAAGACATGCAGGTCCAAGATTGGTTGTAACCCACCGCGTTTCTTGGGTACAATGAAGTAGGGGCTGTAAAACATTCACTCTCTCTGTTTAAATCTGAAGGGAAGGGCCTTATCGCATCCTTTGCCAGAAGGACTGCGATCTCCCTACGCAGGACAGAAGCATTAGCCACCTTCACTGCCATGAAGCAGATGCTCCAGGCGAACTGAGTCGCACAGCTGAGGCTGATGGTCCGCCAAAGCTCAAGGGCACCTCAGTCGTGGTATTGAAGGTGGAGAGAGCGCTGTACATTCACTCCCCCCACCTACAATTCCTGCCGGCCCGAGGCTCGAACTCACAACCCTTGGATTGCAAGTCCAACACTCTAACCATTAGGCCACGACTTCCCCCACAAAGCAGGACCAGCGGAACCACCACCGTATCCGCAGTGGGGCAGCGAGGTGGAACGCAGGGACCCATCTCGGGCGGCTTGTGGGCTGAAGTTTGTGTAAATCCTAATAACATCCATGGCAAAAACAGAGAAACAAATAGAGACATAATTAGCATAGCTGCTGTTCCAAACAAGTAAAACTGATTTGTTTAACCCAAGCTAAAGAATAATAATGTGCATTTGATCAGACATAACTGCAGTACAAGATTATGAGTTACATTATTTGAATGCTTGGCCAAAGAGATGTGTCTTCAATCTAGATTTAAACAGAGAGAGTGAATGTTATCAGGAAGGCTATTCCAGAGTTTGGGAGCCAAATGTGAAAAAAGCTCTACCTCCTTTAGTGGACTTTGCTATCCTAGATACTACCAAAAGTCCAGAGTTTTGCAACCTTAGGTAGTGTGATGGATTGATGTGTGGTAGAAGACTAGTTAGGTACGCAGGAGCTAACCCATTAAGGGCCTTATAGGTAAGTAATAATATATTGTAACTGATACAGAACTTAAAAGGTAACCAGTGCAGTGACTGTAAAATTGGGGTAATATGATCGAGTGTGCAGCGCAACACTTACCTGGTTCCACGGTTTGGCAGTGGGTGCGTGAGTAGGGCCTTTGATGACGCTCTTGAACCGCTCGCTGCTGCGTGCTGGCGAGAGAGGAGGATGAGTGTGGTCCGGTGTTGGTCCATCGGTTACTCTTTGTGCCTTCTTGGGAGCCAGAGACATAGGAAATTGCACTCTCGTCAAGATTTTTAGAAACCAGATTCTCCACCCGGCCTTCCTCCTGGGCAGGGAGAGGTGCATTCTCCACCCCCCAAAGAGCCGATTCCTCCCTATTAGGGTCGCCTGTATTGGGGCCTCTTGCTCTTCCGCTCACCGTCAGGGGGGCCTGGACGGGCGGGGCGGCCTGCCTACGCCCAGCTCAACGGAGCCACTTACTCAAGGCTCCTGCGGATGCGGCACGGGAGCATGGGCAGATGCAGGGGGCCACCCTCGGCGACGAGCAAGCTGGAGCACTGTGGCCGGTGGATGGGTGGAGGCAGCAGCTGGCCACCAGGGCAGGATGTGACGAATCGCCTCAGTCTGCTTCTGTGCAGCCGAGAACTGCCGGGCAAAACTCTCGACCGCGTCGCCAACGAGGCCAGTCTGGGACACAGGGGCATTGAGGAACCAAACTTTTTCAGCGTCTGCCATGTCAGCCAGACACAGCCAGAGATGGTGCTCCTGGACCACAAGTGTGGACATCGCACGACCTAGAGAACTTGCAGTGACCTTCGCCGCTTGGAGCGCAAGGTCAGTAGCGGTTCAGAGCTCTTTCAGAACTTCCGGATCGTGACCACACTCGTGCAGCTAAGCAAGCGAAAAAGGTAAAGCAAGCAGGCAGGGAATGTGGATCTAAATGCAGGTAGTTTTAATGACAAAACAAGAACAAACAATAAACCAAAAACACTATGAGTAATGAACAAAAAACCAAAACAGGAGCAGAATGGCACCATTACATACAACAACTGACAAGTCACAAGGGAAACACAAGGGCTATTTATACACAGGAAAACAAAAGGAACCAATGAGTTGCTATGGGAATGATTGAGAACAACTGATTTAGGTTAACATTTAAAGGGGTCATCCGATGCTACATGCATTTTTACAAGTTGTTTGAACTGAAATATGTGTTGGCAGTGTGTGTACACAACCACCCTATAATGATAAAAATCCACTCAGTGTTTTTTTTTAATCTACTAAATTTTTTACCCCCTTCTCAAATCGAGCCAATCTGCGATCTTAGTGACATCACACAGACAGCCCCCCCCCCACGATAGTTTGATTGACAGTAGCGTTTCAGCACAGACTGGACTGGCGTCTTACCTTAGACCTGCCCTGAGTGAGCTGTCATCAGTCCACCATTGTTTCGACGCTGGACCAGATGTAATGTCTCCTAAGCGGTTTTGTTGTTGGATGTAATAATGAACATAGCAGTCATCATTTACTCCTGACATTTGAGCCACTGAAGTCACAGTGGATTACATTTGTTTCTGAAGGAAATGCGCCCCCAATCCACCTAAATTCGCCTATCTTAGTGCGAATCATTCGTGGCCCAGCTTCACCTACAGAAAAGGTGAGTATAAGGCTTTTTAATGAATCTTTGCAAATCGCCTTTCCTAATAATGTGCTAATTAGCAAGTTTCACGATGAATGCGGCTAAAGTAAACAGACCCTCAGAGAGCGGCTTGGAAGAGAGGGGCGGGGTCAGCAGAGCTCATTAACATTTAAAGGAAAATACTACAAAATGGCTTGCTCTGAAAAGAGCTGTTTTTGACAGGGTAAAAATGTTTTTTTTTACACTACCTTTGAGAAATTGTAACCAAACTATGTTACAGACTTTTCATTCAGACACTAAAGAATCATATCAACTTGTGGAAAATGGGCATCCAATGACCCCTTTAAGCATAAATAGAGTTTGAGAAATGAGGCTTCCAGTGTCCTGCCAATGCAAAAGTAACTCGGCATTCGTTAACATAAAAAGTGTGTTTGTGCAAATGAAGCTGCCTCATTAATTTTAGACTGGATGATTCTTCTGTTGCAGTTAATAACAGAGTATAAACAGAACACTTTTTATCTAACATTCAAGCATGTGTTTCTTTTGCAGTATGTTGGCAGCCTGGATGTCCCAAGACCCAACAGTCGTATGGAGATTGTTGCTGCTATGAGAAGAATAAGGGTAAGATCAGACACTTTCACTCACAGACACAGACTCTGAGTGCTGAGTAATCACTGCTGATTGGCCCACATCAGCTGTTTTCTCAGACACGTCTTTTGCAGTGTAAGACTCAGCTGTGAAAAAAACAGCTTGTTCCTCTATATTTATCACATACTCTGCAGAGTCACAAGTGTGTGCTTAGTTTAGGGTGTATCCTGGTAGTATTTTTGCACCTGAGGTTTCATATTTCATGCTGCACACACTGATAAAAGGGAGATCACACACACATACTCAGACACTAGGGCACAGAAAGCCTTGTTATTTCACATGAATGATCCCTGCAGGGTCTACAGAAAATGGAAATTGAAGAGGACTAGCATTATTTTGGTTGATTGGTCGATTTGTGTGTGTGTGTGTGTGTGTGTGTGTGTGTGTGTGTGTGTGTGTGTGTGTGTTTATCCAAGTTTACTATAAGTTGGATTTTTCTAAGCAATTAAGTTGCTTGATCACATGGAGCAGGAATTTGTGTGTGTGCATGACTTGTTACCTTCAGAGTTTGTGACAAGCCTGCCAGGAGATCAAAGTGCTTCAGCTGCAAGATTTTCATAAACCTTTCTATCCTGTATTAGTCATTCCTCTCCTTTCCTCTCCTCTCCTCTTCTCCTGTGTCTACATATAAATTTCCTTACTGTTTTTAAACCATAGAGCATATTTTTCTGTAAATATAGTTATTATATAAATATATTTAAGATATATAGTAAATGTATGTTGTAAACAATACAGCTCAAGGATTTTTATTTTTATTTTTTTTTAAATGTGAAGTATACTTATATACAATTGCTTAAACGGACAGAACACATTTCCAGTCTTAAAATACATTTAGGGTAAATGCAATTTTATATATATATATATATATATATATATATATATATATATGTGGACAGTATAAATTTAGATTGAAAATGTATACAAATGACCAAGGAGGTTGGGGTACATCCCCTTTTGACATCTAGGGGATGTTGGACTTGCTTGTGGGTGTAAAATAGTGAGAAACATGTATATGTCTAAATAGGACCTGCTAATAGAGTTGTTCTGGGGTTTAGAGGAATGTCAGTGTCAGTTTGTTTAATATGTTTCACTGCTGATATTTTCTGGGTTAGTGGTTTTCCTCAGAGACAAATCTAAAATTCATGCCGTTGTTGTGTTAGATTCTGCTGAAAACAACAGTGAATAATTTTTACTGACCTTCTTTGCAGCATATTTTCTTCTCTCTTTTCTCACTTTAACATTTTCTCCTCATGTTATTGAGTAAATGAGCTTTTAATAACTGTCATCGGATGAAGTTTTGCCTGGCAATTCAGCCCTTAAAAACGAGGCCCGACGAGCAGCTTTTCTTGCGCACCAGCTGTGAATGTTTATTTGAGTGTGTGTACATGAAACCACAAAGTAATACTTAAAATAGCTTAGTTTACACAATGGAAAATAAGCTTTCCATGATGGGGCCTCATAGAAGCATGTCTGAATGAACAGTTGTTACAGCTCAAAGTTGATTGTTCAGGATGGATGCATTTAATAATCAAAAGTGACAGTAAAGACATTTATTATTTTACAAAATATTTTTTCTGTTTCAAATAAATGCTTTCTATTCATCAAATAATTCTAAGAAAATCTATCACATTTCCACAAAAATGTTAAGCATCACAACAGTTTTCAACATTGATAATAACAATAAATGATTATTGAGCACCAGATCAGCATTTTAGAATGATTTCTGAAGGATCATGCTATCTTTCCTGCACTGAAATTGTCCCTTGTCTTGAATTGTTTGGTATTCGTTCCGCTATATTTATTCACTTAAATGTCCGAAGGCAGTCCCTCCTACTCATAGGCATGTGCATATATATTCATGTGAACAATATTCATACATTTCTGCTGTTGCACTGTGAACACATTCATACAACACAGATGTTAAGTGTGTAAGAGTATAAGAGGATAATGTTGATGATGAAGATTGAGTCGATCTTTCACAGACTCGCTCTGAGATCATTCAGCATTGGGCAGCAGATACATAACTTGACAGTGTTCTCTTTCTGTTAGTCTCTCTGTGATGATTGGGTGAAAGGTCAGCTTGCAAAATGTCTCTTAAGAATGCCAGTATGTGATTGACAGCTCCTTAGGTCTTGCATTATCAGACCTAATTGGAAAGTGGTCTGCTTCCAATGAAGGAAACAACACATAACCATGTCTCTAATCTTCTGAGACCCTGTTCCTTTTTATTTTCTCTCTTTTTTTCATTTACTTCTTCATTCTGTCACTTCTATTTGGAAAACATTTCAGTCAGGGAATACTGTAGGCTAACATAATTAAAACTTTAATTGTTTTGTGCCTTCATTTCTCAGCATGTCTAATCTGTAGAACGAAGCTATGAAAAGTGCAGTGTGAGTCTTTGAAAGATGAATGTGTAATGTAATGTTGTTATTATATAGTGTCTATTATGAAATCTCACTAATGAAGTTTTAGTTTATTCCCAGGTATGCTTAGTAGAGTTAGCCAGAATTTCAATATTTTTATGGTTGACCAAATAAGAAAAAGCAAACACAAGAAAGATCTGTATGTAATGTAAAGGAAAAGCCTGTAGACGATAAAGCAGCTTATTAGGCTGTATTAGTTCTGATGCATCTCTTTAGAGCAAATCAATTCAGGATGACTGCCAGATGAAACTGCGTCATTTATTTTCCCTGTAGTGCATATGGATTTTTTGCTATATGCAAAATTACACGATATCAATAGTGATGTCTGCTGAGCCCTCACACATCTTTACTTAGCTGTCTAAATGTGCTAATACCGTAGATGTCTATTGTTTTATATAATTAAGCAAGTTCCACATTCACTTGTCACCATTCACATGCTCCAGCTTCTGTCTGGAACACAGTGGGACACAGACCGGTGGAGTGATGCAAACTCTTGAACTCTGCTTGTCCAATCAGATTAGAGGACTGGAACTGAATTTTGGATTGAATTTATTATAATGACTTAGAGATTATAATGAATTGTATATTCCTGTTTGTAAAAGTCACTTTTTTGTTATTTTTTAAAATGTAAATTTAGATTTCTTTTATTTATGAATCATCTTTGTAGTTGAAAATTTGTCAGTCGGATGTAACCAAAGGGAGATTTCGCTAAGGTTTAGCTAGGTTCGGCTAAATGAGTAAACCCACACACACTGTCCTTATTTTTTTCTGCATCTTTTCTTTTACTACAGTATATTGTGTATGGGGGTTTATATGTTAATTTTTGTGTGTTTGTTTGTGTGTAAGTAGCCTATCTTTATGCAGCGACTGATATTGACATTTGTAGAAACTGATACATACAATATCAACAATGAATTTTGAGAATGATATTTGATGTATTGATCCAGAGATCAGGTCTGTAATAATTGCTAATTTCCAAATGCTGTTCAGTTCATATTTAATTTGATAACTGCCATTGTCCGCCTAGGATTTTATAGGTCAGTGAATGAATGCATGAATGAGCAAATATAAGTTAAGTATGACTCATTGGTTAAGTGGTTTTCACTTTTATTTCAGCGGGTTCTAGTTTCTCATCTGCCTTTATATAACATTTTAATATTACATCATAATGATGGATGAATATTTTCCTTAAATGTTATATCAGTTGAGCTCTGATCCACCATACAAAAACCACACATCACTTAATGAAATATCCTGTTTGGAATAAATTTTCCATTAAAATCTTTTTTTTTTTTTTTCTTTCAGACAAAGTTTGTGTAAAAGAATATATGTTTTAGAATCTATCCTTTGTTGATATTGTATGTATCTTGAATCATCATGTGCTCGTGTTCGACTTTGAAGCTGATGTTATGGCAGTCTCACAAAACCATGAGAGAATGTGATAAAGAGGTCAGGAGCAGAGGAGAGGAGAGGAGAGGAGAGGAAAAAGGAGGTAGTAGGGGTTAGGGAGTAGATGACGTGTGTGTGTGTGTGTGTGTGTGTGTGTGTGTGTGTGTGTGTGTGTGTGTGTGTGTGTGTGTGTGTGTGTGTGTGTGTGTGTGTGTGTGTGTGTCTAATGGGGAGGGGGCTGATATGGGGCTACAGAGAGAATGAAAGGCTTCATTGTTGTGCAGTAGCTCAGGGACAGATGCAGTAATGGCCTACATGGACTAGCATCCATGAGCTTGACATCTCTCCCTTCAAACTAAACTACAAGCTGTCAAGATTCACATTTAAATCACATTAAACGTGAGATAAATGAATGAATAATTAACATCATCGAGACAACTACATACATTTTAATGCATGCATGTATATACAGGGACACAGGCTTTTCACTCCCTTTTCACTCCAGAGAACAATAAATACACATAAAACAGTCTCAAAATGTATGTGTTTTCATTTTTGAAAATCTTATGGAAAGAACCCTTGAGTAAATCCTCTGTCCCACCACACTCAGCAGGGTTCCTCCCTCTTTCGCTGCTTTTCTTCTATTCTCATTCACTGTCTTCTCTCTCACACTCTCTCTCACTTTTTAGGACTATTTCTGTCAGTGTTGACCAGTTACGCAAGACCAGGACCCCCATATTACCATGGCAACCCCTAACTCTGCCAAAATACGTCTTGAGTCCTGAAACTTTCAGGGTGTTTGAGCACCAAGCGCATTTGGCCAAGCTCCACCCGCACAAACATGGCACACTTTTAACGTTCACCTGCACTCACTGGCATGCTGAAACACACTCTAAGTGAACTCCATCTGTTGGGTTTTAGTTTGTTTTGTGATTGGGAAAACTGCCTCAGGGCTTGAGAAAAAGAAACTGAGAGAGGGAGAGATGGTTGCTCTACTTTAGGGATATTGTATCTCTCTCTCTCTCTCTTTGGGAGTGTCTCTCATTCCCTGTTTCTGTGCCTGTCATTTCTCATCTTCTTGTGTTTCCCGCCATTCCTCCTCTATTCCCTGATCTACACCCTCTTTGCTTTTTCCTCTCATTTCTACTTTGTCACGGAAAGCCATTTGGCCTAACTGAGACCATTGTTTGTTTGTTTGTGTGTGTGTGTGTGTGTGTGTGTGTGTGTGTGTGTGTGTGTGTGTTTATAAAAGAGAGACTGAAAGGGAATGTGTGTGAGCCTGTAATTTCCAATTAAAATGTCATTGCCGAGTAAACTTAAAATGACATCATAAGTGTTTGTCTGAGTCATTTTATGAAACAATGACTTTTTCACTTTGGAAAGGTGATTTTTAAAACAAATTTCTGTCAGATGTGAAAATTACATTAAGATAAATGTGTAAAAAAGTGATATGAACTTGTATGAAAGATTTCAAACTAAACTGGCTCTGCACCTCCTGTTATCAAGATTATGGGGAATATAATTTTCATTTAAGAGCCAGCAATGTAAATTTCAAATAAAGATCAAATAAACACAGGTTTCTTGTCTATTTAAATGTTATAATGTATTTATATATGACCATTCGGCATGTGACATCAATTCTAATGTGCTGATTTGGTGCTCAGAAAACATTTATTATTCTTATCAATATTAAAAACAGTTTTTCTGCTCAATATGTTTGTGGAAATCAATATAAAAAATGCAGGATTCTTTAATGAATGGAAGAACAGCATTCATTAGAAGTATTTTTTTGTTTTGTTTTTGTTTTTTACATTGTAAAATACATATCTGTAAGATACATACTGTCTTGTTTTGATCAACTTAAGTCATCCTTGCTGAATAAAAATATTAATTTCTTTCAGAAAACAAATCCCACTGACCTCACTTTTGAATGGTAGGGTATGACGGGTGCTTGTACTTGTTTATTTAACAAAGATCTGCCCTTAATCTATAAAACCATAATCTTTTATATTTAATCTTTGCACAATCCATATGACTCGGAAGCTGGAGTGTTGACATTGTTGTTCAAACACAAATTCAGACATGCACAGGGGACAGATGGTGCCCTCATACTTGGCCCTGTTTTTTGAGTTGCTCTTCTGTGTGGACAAACGTCCAAACACCACACTACATTAAACAGAATGAAGGAGTCATTTTGAACTGGTCTCACACCTGTTACTGTGCTGTTTATGCTCATGAAGTCCAGGTCATTCACTGACAGGTCTGAAATGGTAACAATGTTGTTAGGCCCAAACTAATTGTTGGCTAATATGGATTTTTCAATGGCCAGTTCTAACATCTACACAGTAGACAGAATCAGAAAGTCTGCAATCTCTTTAACTTCATTTCTATAACACACACACACACACACACACACACACACACACACACACACACACACACACACACACAATTGCACACATAAAGTCAACTCTAATGGTTGAGGTTGTGAGATGGTACTACAGGGAGTTCCTGTCACATCTTGTCATCTTTTCAGTCAAGTACATGCCCTTATGAACCTAAGCAAGGTTGCATTGATGAACACACCAAAAAAAATCTAATATTTTTTTAAGCACATACATTACAAACTTATTAAGAAGTAAGGACAATGAAGTAATGAAGTAGGAACAGTGTTAAACTTTAATCTATAGAAAATATATAATCTCTGAAAGGAAGTCTTAATATTTTATTCAGATATACATCTATATATAAATTTATCATGTCTCAAGTTTGTGCAAGCTTGAAACCTGATTGATGTTTTCCCAGCGTGATTTTTTTGCACAGTCTGACAGATGCAAGCATGTAATGCATATATAAAAGCCTACAAAAATGACAACAGCTTTTTGGAGCAAGCCTTAATGCTTCATGTAATATTGTTCATGGTCTGTTTCTGTCTCTCTCACCATTTTTCACATAGACACATGCACACTATGAAATGTCAAGCCATTCTAGAGCGCCAGCAGCACAGTAAAGGTTATTAAATCCCGCCCATGGGGTGCGTGACATCAACTGATTGGCCCTCGACCCACTCCCAGCAGGTAGCTCTGCCAACTCAGCTTCCAAGAAATGAGTTCGGAAGTCTGTTCAGTGTTCCCTCTCTCCCTGTCTGTCTCTCTCGCTCACTTCCTCAAGTACACGCTCTGTCAAAATGACACACACTCCCCATTGGTCTGAAGTCAAGCGGAAATCCTAATCAAGCAGAGACACAAACTCGCTCTCAGCATCCCACGCAGGTCAAGGTCATTTCCAATGGCAGTGTCTAGTGGAAGTAGTTCTAACATCCCTAGTGCCAAAGGTAGAAACAACAAAAATTTTTCAAACACAAATTGTGTGTGTGATGGAAGCAGTGGTATAACAACAGACATTATATGTAGTGTATTTATTTCATATTTATTTTATAACTGATCTCACTTTTTCCCTCTCTGTCTTGGGTTTTCTGCTTTTCATTCAGTTGTTTTTCTCCATTTACCAAAAAAATGTCACCATGTTGTCAATGAAAAAGTTCATTTAATTTATCCTGATTAGTGTTGTCATGATGTTTTAATTATGTATAAAATAACTTTTTAATACAATACCTTGAACAATATCCATATTCAGTACCATTTTTAATACCACAGTTAAAAACAACAACAATAAAATATAATCTGAATGTATTAGTATTTTAGTAGTAAGTATGTTAATTATTTTACACAAAGAGCATGTTGACGCGCTTCGCTCTGAAACACGCAGCTCAATGGACCATATACTTATTTAATTAAAATACTGATGGAGAGAAGAAAGAGCAGCTGATATGAATACTATGGAGTATTGAATCTTTAAAAAATGTTCAAATATTTTCACTATATATTGATAAATCTATATTTCACTTCACTACTGCACTATCACTACAATAGCGGGACATTCTGACAAAATACAGTTTGACCAAAAATTGCTCATTTTTATTTTTAGACCCCTTTTTTACTCTATTTGTGGAAATTGCTTCATATAATTTTCCCCCTAGTATAGTCTTAGTAATACAAGTGCACTTGTGTTTTGAGTTTTAAAACTTAAAAAACAAATGGAGATGTCACTTGTTATTTTTTTCTCTCATATTCTGGCATCTAAATTCACTTGCAAGCCGAGAGAGAGAGATCAGTAACGAATGTCATTAAGTGCTGAGTATGTTGGCTTAGTCAACTTTAAGCCCACTATACAGATGCTTTTTAACAAAATGGAAATTAGACATAAAAGCAAGACAGGTTTATAGATGATGTTTGGATTCAACTTTATCCCAAATTTGAAGTCTGACCCCCATGTTTCCTGGGAGATTTCTTTAGCTTTAATTGTTTTTTATTATTATTATTGTTATTAATGTCAATTGCAGGTTTAAACTTTTCACTGAAAATGTGTATGCACAGAGAACAATGGCTGTGCAATGTATCTTAAATATTTCAATGCACTTTGCACTTGAGCAATAAGAAAGATTAAAATTTAATTCACTCCTTTTGTCCTTTAAGAAGTGACATTTTGTGATCTTGACTTTTTTGCACAAATGGAGCAAAAGTGGAGCAGTTTTTTTAGTGAACTGTTTTCATGGGACAAGCAAAACTTGAAGGAGTTCAGTCATAAACTGCTACACATATTGATTGGATTTGTATTTGTTGGATTTAAGATGCTAAATAAATGTATTAAAGTGCCCCTATTATGCATTTTCGAATATTACCTGTCATGCAGTGTAATGTAGCTGTCTGTAAATGTAAACGATCTGCAAAGTTGTGAAGGCAACAGTGTACAATAAAGTTACTGTTTCTCAAAAAAAAAAAAAAAAAAGAATCGACTCTGAACAGCCTAAACGAGTCATCAGTCTCACTTCCATGATGGCTACACGTCACTGTGTTACACGTTTGTATATGTTCTACATTGTCTGGCCCGCGAACAACTTGACCAAACCTCAAACAATAGCATGCGCTGTATGCGGCATACCAATCAGAGCAGTGTAGGCTCATGGAAAGAAGGTTTTAGATTAGACTCATTCTTCAAACTGCTTCGAGCGAATTGTTTACGAATCATTGAGAACTGAGGTGAAATTAAATGTATATTATGAGAAAAGCCTCCCAAAACTATATTAGGAACCTCGAAAATGGCATAAAATGGACACTTTAAAATAATTGTGTGCATGCTGTACTATTTTAAAAATAGTGTGCAGTATGAAGTATACACTGTGTAGTATGTAGTAATCAGTATGCCACACTGGTATACTAGTATATCAAATGTCACAATCAGAGAGTATTTTTTGTAAAATATAAAATCTAATTTTGGGGGGATAACCACATCACCTTATCCAGGAAGGACTGAGGTCCCTCTAGAGATCTTGATGCATGTGTATAAACATACTTTAAAGGAAGGATGCATTAATATTTAGTGTGGCCTTTGGATGCTGACATCCACTGCTAATTATACAGAAGATCACATCATGCAGTCAGGAGCTGTTTCAAGACATGACAGGTGAAAGTGTTCAAGGAAAAGCAAGTGAACGCAAAGAGGAGGCACAAGAAAGCAAGATACAGTATATTATGCTATATAGTGTTATATTTTATTTTTGTTCAATGTTTTTATTTATTGATTGGTTGTTATGGTGGGTCCCTTATATATTATTACCTTTCTCACTGTATATGCACTAGTATGCCATAGAAAAGATAGAGCTAATCTACAGTGTCTTTTTTGTTTGGTGCAGTTTTGGTATGGTTGTGTTAAGAGTGATATGAATGAGAAACCATGAAGGCTGAATGGTCAATTTCTGTGGAGCATTTGACAAGCAGACTTATTTTGTATTCACTCCCAGCCATGTCTTGTCCCTCGACTCCCAACTTCTTTCCTTTTGCTTTTATTTTGTTTGGTCTAGAGCTGTCCTTGGTCCTAAATGGCTGCACACATACTAAGTAATGTGCATCTCCGGTCAGAGGACATTCGTTTCAGTGCTTTTGACGTTCTGGTTATAGTATGAATTTTTAGAAGGCTGTAGTTTTCCTAGTTAAATTATTAATATAAAATAATATTAACCAGTAAATAGAATGTGGCAAAGTTGAGATGTCGCCATTGTCTTTGGGACATTATGTTGTGTCTTCAGTTTATGTGCTTAACCTTCTAATAAATAAGAAATTAAGTATGGATAATGTACATTTCCTGAAGGAAATAGAATAGTGCAAAAGAATAGTGTTCAGCCTAGATAAACTCAGATTTGAAGCTCTGTCTTCTTTATTCCATATTACAGCGTGACTACAAATATTTAAAAACAGTATATGCCTAGAAGACAAGACCATCACAATTCATTATGTAAACAGGTGTAAGAATGAAGACCAGTTACAGTTTTCAACAATGTTAGTCAATGGGAGATTTATAAACTTTTAACATTTATTGTGCTTGTTAAATTCATTCTAAATGCCTATATGTTTGAAACAAATAAATTGTATTCCTGTGAATATGAATTCTTTAAACTAAAATGTTTTTCCTGAATTCTCCATAAACTGCAACCATTAAAACTAGCACATTGGCAAGACAAGGTTGGCTGCTACTTGCAAAAAAACACTTTGAGACACTAACCTCTTAACTTCCATTTATTCATTGCATTTGCAATCAAGATAATACAGTTAACCAAACAGATGAGCCATTGCCATTGATTTCCATAAAGTAAATGATGGCAGAATTTTCATTTTTGGGTGAACTATCCCTTTAACAGATACTATTGCCTAAAGTGAATTACAAATTGATGAGTAATTTAACATGTGTGGTCTAAGTGAATATAAGCACATCTTCTTGTTTTAAGAGAGAGCCATGATGATGATTAACTCTGACAGGGTAGTTTAAAGTTTTAGCAACTTCAACACACTCAAGCTCTTCAGCAAGACTAAAGGTTTGTCATCTGCACTTGTGGACAGACCTGTCATGTCCTTTTTCTGTAGTACATCTCATACAGTCTTTATGCTTCCACCATCACTCCTTGTTTTCCTCTAGCCTACAAGAGATGGACAGATCAGCGTAATGTTCCTGCGAATGAGTGTTGCTCTTTCAGTTCAGTCCAGGACTTGACTTCAATAATGAATAGGTAGTCTTTCAGCAAAAAATGATTCATATCCAACTCAAAAGAGTTTCAAAGAACCCAAAAACTCAAATAGCGTCAATCTGAATCATTCAGACTGAAGACATTTGGAATAAATAATTATTGGAATCATTTCATGCAAAGTTGATAAAACAGTTTTTGCAATACATAAATGTAAACAAAGTATAAAGGCTATTAAAATGTATAAGAGCAAGTAAGAGAGAGCGAGTCAAATAGGAAACTTGAGATACAATTTTTAAATAAATTAATAATGTTATTAACCAAGGATGTGTTAAATTGATCAAAAGTGACAGTTAAAGCATTTAGAATATTACAAAAGATTTCTATGAATAAATAAATATTGTTCTTTTGAACTTTTATTCATTAAGGATCATTTGGCACTGAAGACTGTAATGCCAGTAAACGGAAGCTAAAAAAATCAGCTTTGCCATCACAGGAATAAATTACAAACCATAAAAGATACCAGTCGCATGTTCCTACATCAATTTCAGCTCTTTAAGAAAGTTGTTGTTTATTGTAAATACTTCATTATAGTATAATTTGAATAGGCTCTCAGGGAATGACTGATTGTCGATTCATCTGTTTTCATAATTTAGCAGTTTAGGTGCTAATGAGTGCTAACTGATTTAGGATTGGTCCCAGTACTTCAGTTTGCATCTTAAAGTTTTGGACATTGGATGTTTAGTTTGATCTTTTAATGGAAACATTAGAATAGGCAGCTGTGTTTTGATTCTATGATTGGTCTTTGAAAACGTCTCTTAAATCACATTTAAATCACTCTGCTTTTTCCTTGCAGTATGAGTTCAAGGCTAAGAACGTGAAGAAGAAGAAAGTGAGCATAGTGGTCTCAGTAGACGGGGTCAAAGTGGTGCTGCGCAAGAAACCCAAGGCATGTGTGATGTCATCAGCTCTACACCTCTGACATGACACATGAACATCATTATTCTGTATCAGAATTACAGTACTAAAAATCAGAAGTTTATATTTTTGTCCACATTAATAATGAGAGTCCCTGACATTTGCCTTGTTTTGACCTCAAGAGGAAAGAGTGGACATGGGATGAGAGGAAGATGCTGGTTATGCACGACCCCATATACAGGTGAGAGACGGAGAACATATAACAAAATAAATTGTATTTTGTATTTTTCACCTATGTTTACCGTTTTCTCTTCTGTTTACTCTAAGGATCTTCTATGTATCCCATGATTCTCAGGATCTGAAGATTTTCAGCTACATTGCCCGTGATGGATCCAGCAACTTGTTCAGATGCAATGTATTCAAGTCCAAAAAAAAGGTAGAGCAGTCTCCTTTCACATAGAAGGAAAAATATTAGTCTTGTGTTACTCTCTTTCTCTCTTCAGCTTTGCCTAAGACCAAGGATTAATATCATGCATACCATTTTTTTTAAGTCTGTCTTGTCCTTGAGCAAGTGATGAAATTTGTAGAGGGCCTTAACCTTGATACTCTTCACCTATTTGTCTCTGTTGTCTCTGCTCTTCCTGTCATTCTCTGACCTTTTTCATGATATATATGCACCCCACATATAGTTTTTATTTTAGAATTATCAAATGTAAAAATTTGGATTATTCATATATTGTATGTTATGTGTATATAAGATTCTACATTTCTCTAAATCTCTGTAATCTTTTAACTTTCTCCTCTCTCAGAGTCAGGCCATGCGCATAGTGCGGATGGTCGGTCAGGCGTTTGAGGTGTGCCATAAGCTGAGTCTGCAGCACGCTGAGCAGAATGTAGATGAACAGCCAGACGGCCCTGCAGACGGCCAGAGCGATCAGTCTGGAGAAGAGCCCAGCCCTGAAGGTGAGACCATGCCATCGCATCAGAGCATTAATGCCTAAAACACATGTCATAATAGAGTGAACACATTGTTGTGTAACTGGTTTCTTAAAGTGTGCATCATATTCTTGAAATCCTGCTGTTGTTTACAGCTCGTCATCTGACAGGCATGGAGCACGGAATGGATGATGTCACTGGAACACGTTCCACAAAGCTCAGTGAGCAAGCTGTGGATGACATTCTTCAGAGTCTGTCAGAGCTCAGCATGGTGAAACCTGGACAAACCCTCCAGGTGAGAGCGATCTGGACTATGAGCATGACTGAGTGGTTTGTCCAGAAAAGAAGCTCTTGCATCATTTCTCCCCACAGACGTCTGTCAAATATCGCTCGTCAGCTGGAAATAAGGCTGTTTATAAATGGAAGAAACTTCTGTTTTTCCCCCTTTATCTCAACCTTATTCTTCCTTCTGGGTATTCAGTGATACTGTAATGTTGCCCCTGACCTGCACACTATTTTCAAAATATTTGCCTGACTTGAACCACTTAACTGTGGATAAATAATATCATACAGCTCCGTTGAGACACAGATTTCACTTAGCCAGCAACACACAAAAATCTCTATATTACTTAAGTTTAAAACCCACTACGTGAGCAGTTTTACAAACTTATGTAGGCTAGAAATCATGTTGTTATGTCAGGATAAAAAGATTTTATATCCCTTTCACTGAGATTTTTTTAGCATTGTGACGTTATTTAATTTCACTTCTCATTAGTGTAATGCATCTGCATGTGTAACTGTTCTTCATTATTCTCAGTGGTGATTATCATTATTTTAGGCCTTATTTGGACCACTCTAATAGTGTAAAAGATTACATATTTTTTTATCTACTAGTGGCTCATTAATAGGTAGGTTGACACACTAGCTCCAGTAAAACAGTAATATTGTCAAATATTATTTCAATTTAAAATAACCGTTTTCTATATTTTGAAATCTATTTTATTCCTGTAATGGAAAAGCTGAATTTTCAGTAGCCATTACTCCAGTCTGTCACATGATCCTACAGAAATCATTCAAATATGATTTGGTGCTTAAGAAACATTTTTATTATTATCAATGTTGAAAGAAGTAGTGCTCCTTAATATTTTTGTGAAAACCATGATACTATTTTTTCCAAGGATTCTTTGATTAATGCATCCTTGCCTAATAAAATGGTTAATTTCAAAACAAATTCTACTGACCCAAAACTTTTGAGCTGTAGTGTATTATTAAAGTAAATAAAAGCAAAAACATTAATCTAAAAAAAATAAAAAAAATAATGGCATTTAAACATATTTAAACAAATGAATTCAACAGATATTACCATGATATATAAATGTTTTTTTGTTTTTTTTTTATTTGAATAATATATTTTTATTGTTTTACATAAGTATTATTATTTATTGTTTATTTGTGCATTATGAGATTAATGAGATTAAGGGGTTGGGGGGTACTTGTCATGAATTTATAGTCATTTAAAGGCAAACTGTGGTCAGTCAGGTTGATTTGGCTGCATGTCTGTGTTTAAAAGTTCAAATTTCATATGAGAGAGCCATAAGGATTATTAAATAAATTCAAATTAAAAAAAATTGTTTGATGTTTGATATCTCTTCATCGTTCATTACAGAAATTCCAAGTGCAGAAAGGCTGGCTAGCATGAAAGCAGATAATGCATTCAGTCCTGTTATATGTATTCATTTAGCAGCAATCAAATTCATAACGTGTGTTCCTTGTCTAGCAAACATCAAAGATCCAGTGGTGTTCCATTAGCTTTGTAGCTGATGTTCATGACAAATGAATCTACTGGATAAATGAAGACAGAGTGGGAACATTCATTGTTGCAGCTTCCGTTTTTATGCTTTTTTAAAATGTAGTCGTAAATTGTTATCTCTTTGCCATGATCCTACTTATGGAACGCATTCCTGTGTGCATTTCATGAACGTTTTCATTTTGGCAGTCTATCTAGCTTTTGCTGACTTGCTCTCTCTGATAGACCCCTGAAATTAAACCTCCAGCTCCTCCTGGTGGTTAACATCAGAAATCACACAAATGGAGGAATTGTGAAGATACTCTACTACTTTATAGATCATGTCATGCAAATTAACTTTAATGAATAGTATATAAACTATAATAGGCACATTTCTGAGTGATAAACAAACTTGAGAATAGCACTGTGGAGAAGTGTTTATTGTTTTTCTTTTCCAGGGACAATAGTCCAAATTTATTTAGTTTAGTAACTGAACAAAAAATTATACATAAATATTATAGAACAGAATGCCTCAATTTATCAATTAGAATATCTAAATACATTTTGTTCAAAATTTTATAATATTTCTGTAATATGCAAAGTATTTCAGGGAGCTGAATATTAAAGGGATAGTTCACTCAAAAATGAACATTTTGTTATAATTTGCTACCCTCAGTTGTTCCAGATCTGTATGAGTTTCTTTCTTCTGCTGAACACAGACTAAGTTTTGATGACTGTGGTTAGCCAATCAGTCTCTGGTCCCCACTGAGTCTCTGAAGAAAGAAATTATACAGGTTTGGAACTTGGGGCGTGTAAATGGTGACAGAATTTTCATGTTGGGGTGAACTATTCCTTAAATGTCTAAATATTGTCTATGGAAATCTTTAAATGTATAAAGGTTTGAGTGATGGTAAATGCTTAGGGATAGAAAAAAGGTTTCATTAGGTAATGCATTAACTAGAATAAAAAATGAAATTAATAACATTAATTAAAAAATACAACTGTTCATTGTTAGTAAATGCAGTGCAACCATATTGTAAAGTGTTATCCAAAATATAATTAGGTGAGAAAGCAGAGAGAGTTTTGGTGTTCAAATCCATAGAGCCATGTTTCTGTCTCAGTTTTCAACAGACAGGGTAAAGCTACTTAGAGAAAATTAGATTCTAACTTTAGTTTCTCTCTCTCTCTCTCTCTCTCTCTCTCTCTCTCTCTCTCTCTCTCTCTCTCTCTCTCTCTCTCTCTCTGTGTGTGTGTGTGTGTGTGTGTGTGTGTGTGTGTGTGTGTGTGTGTGTGTGTGTGTGTGCGCTTAGTTGTGTCTAAGTGTATGTGATCCTCTTCTCATGAAAGCACTTGATGTGTCCTTTTCTCCTATGGATCCACATATTAAAGTGCTCTCCCAATGCAAACACATGCACACTAATCAACCCTTTACTATGCTTTCGAAGATGATGTTTCAAATGATAATGTTTTAGGACCCAAATAGTTTGTTTACATTGGTTTCCCTCTTTGATTTTCTCGTTCTTTATCTCTCAGTCTTTACAAGACCTGGAGGGTGTCTCTCTCCACACACTATCTCCCAGCAGCCCTTGCTCTCCTACTCTCACACCTTTGGCCACCCAACACCACCTGCAGTTACTCCAACAACAACTGCTACAGCAGCAACAACAAACACAGATCGCTGTAGCACAGGTAAGACATTGTTTTTACCCTTTTCTAGCTCTAGGAGGCGCTACAGCTCTATGGAACATGCAGCAGTTGATTCATCTGCTCTCCACCTAGAGTACAGATCTATTCACATACTCTAGCAATTTCAGAGGCCCATTTTCTTTATAAGCCTATTTTCTCTCTATTGAAATAATTTCTACTAGCCATTGTTAAAAAGCACTCACATACCCTATAAGCCCAAATCATTGAGGAAGCAAAGATAAATATAGAGGAGACAGAACAAGAAGCTGATAGAGGCAATCATCTCCATGCATTTGCCTGTTCATATATTGAGTCATTTTTGTCATTCTGTCTCCGACTAATGATATTAGTTCTCATTTGGGATACTGTATAGGGTTCAGATGCTGTTATGGTTATAATGTCCTGTCAGAAAGAGAGAGGAAGCTGATGAGCTCTCAACTCTGATTTAGCACAGTCATGCTACTGCATAGCAATGTCTTGGATAAAGATATTGACGCACAATCACCATCCACCCGGAGGAAAATGTTGTTGCTCAGAGATTGCTCTTTCATATCTCAGGAGATTTAGTTTTTAGTTTCTTTCGGGTGTTAACCTGGTCTCAGATGTTTCTCCTAAAATTCTTTAGAGGATTTCTTAACAAATGAGACAATTTTAAGCAGAGTTAAATTATAGCAGAGTTTATAATTAAACTTTGAAATTTGATTGCATTGTTTATTTGTTTGTTTGTTTATTGGCAAATCTGAGCACAGTTTTTAATATTGTTGAGATCTCTTTTAAGCTTGTTTCTCTACCAGGGGGCCTGAGCACACTTGCAATAATACACCGTGAACCAGTAATAAATCATGAAGAACATTCAGTTTTTGGGATTATGGAATTTAATTATCTTAATTTTGCCATTCCTATTTTAAGTAATTAAAAAAGTTTGAAAATAAGCAGCTATGTCAATAATTAATTTATTTATTTACATTAATACGACTCCTAGTTTAAGTAATAAAAAGTACGACTGGCAAGATTCCCTTGTCTTGACTGATTGTGTTTCTGCTGTAGGTGCAGCTCCTGAAGGATCAGCTGGCCGCAGAGACGGCTGCCCGCATGGAGGCACAGGCCAGAACTCACCAGCTGCTGCTGCAGAACCGGGACTTACTGCAACATACTGCCCTGCTGGTGAAACACCTCAGCCAACTGGAGATCAGAGTCAGTGGAGCCACACAGAGTAAGACACACATGTGCAAACACAACACTACCCATAATCCTGAAGGGAGCTCCTCCAGTTGGAGAAATCACTCCCATAAAACATCACGTTATTCCATAAAATTAGTCTCTCTAAACTCTAAAACAAATTAAATATTTGAATATTTTTGCAGTCAACTTAAAAATAGAATGTATTTTAAATTGATAATCAACATAATTCATAGTTTAATATTGTACCATTATTTATGATTTGGTTATTGTCAGTGCTTCATGAGATGAGTATTTCATTCTGTCAATTACACTACCGTTCAAAAGTTTGGGGTCAATAAGATTTATTTTGAAGAAATTAATACTTTTATTCGGCTAGTGACAGTAAATACATTCATAATTTATTTATTGCTGCTTAAAATGTAGTGTTGCCATTACAGGAAAAAAAATCCCAATATTGCTGTTGTTACTGTATTTTTTGTTTTAATGTTGTTGTTGTATGCACTTTTTAATGGTAGTGTATATTAAAAAGAATTTTAAGCACATCTTTTTTTTCCATAATTTTATTTGCTTAAAAGTATTTTTGTGATTTCTGAAAATACCTTTTTGTTTTTAGTCAACCATTATGTTTCTGTGATTCATCTCTTAGCTACTTAGTTTGGTTCATAGCTAAGAACTTTTTATAAGATATTTCTACAAAAGAAATGAATGGCAAAATTACTTCCAGAATTCAGGCTGCTGAAAAAGTGGGTGGTCACTGTTACGCTCTATTACAGTCATAAACACACACACATTTTTTGGCAGGCTGGAATGTTATTGAGTTGGTTGGTGTACACTAATCTATTTTAGAGTTTAGTGCAGGAGTTTATTGGGTTTGATTCATCAGCACTGGGCTCCATGCCGACTTTCACTTTCAGAAAGTGTGTGTGTGTGTACAGTATGTGTGCATACATATGCTTATGCCTGGTGGGATGATGGTGGTGTACTTGCTGGATGGTATGACCAGTCATTTGGAGAGTTATTGAAATCTGTCACCATAATGCCCTTATGTGTTTGTCACTGAAGGGCTACTGTTTGGCCAGTCTCCCAATAGCAGTTTTTTCAATCGTAAGCTTCATTTACATAAGCATTGAAATTCAAAACATTTGGTAGGTATGATATCCCCATCCTCTATTGTTATTGACTGTTTCAAGTTGGCTATTAAGACCTTGACTTTATGTCTCAAATTTGAATTTGTATCTTCTAGAAGAAGAATCACCATGGAGTAGCGTGCCCCCTTGTTCTCTCAACCTGAAGAGCCTCTACACCCCTTGCTCAAACCAGCCCATCAACTCCACTCCAGCAGGACAGCCAGAAAATCCTCCTGTTTCCTCCCACGCTGAGTCCTACCTCAATCTGTTCAACCTATGTGCTGCTCCCACCATTACAGCCAACGGGAAGCCAGCGAGTACAAGAAGTGAAGCAGGACTAGATGTAGCGAGAAGAGAAGTTGCTAAGCTAGAAACTCGGAATTCAACAGCACTTGATGAGAGGTAACGACACAAGATAATAGCACTTAAATGGACTTATATGTAGATTAATTAGTTTTAGTCTGCCATACAAAGATTTACAAATAAGGGTGACCCTTATTAGGGGGTACTTTTTTTTATTGGAAATGTTAACCTCTCACCCCCTCAATAATTTAAATAAGCTTCGTGCTTTGTTACATTTTAATAAACAAAGTATCAGCAAAATTCATAACGAAATTTAAATTGAAATAAAAATACAGTTTTGGTGCTCTTTAATGCTGCATAAGCGATCGCTTTAGCACCTCAGTTCAAGCGGCATGTGAACCCATCAAATCTTTCTCTTTACTGCTATAGTATGAAGTAAACATGAATGGACATCAAAAGGTATTTTATAAGATACAGTACATCTTACTGAAATGTCTCATGTAATCGCTCATTCAGTGTTTCAAACTGCGGAAAATGTGTAAAGCTTGTAAATGATGCAACGTAACAATATTTACTTCAGAATAACCATTCAGCGTCCATAAGCTCATCTGTCATCAGCTAAAAAAATACCGCTGCACATAGGCACTTCAGATCAAAGCCTCAAAAGATCAAAGGTCTAACAGCGCTCGTCAATATCAAAATGACTGAGATGGCCAATCAAATCAAAGTAGGCGGGGTTTACTGTTGCCAGAAGTAGAGCGCAAAGCATCAGATTAATGTTGAAGAGAGCAAGGTAAGAAATATAATGTAGCGATTCAGATTCGAGTAATCACAGTCGCGTGGCAGCACTGACAACAAGTTTATGAGCTTCTGAATGCGTGTGCATCAATTAAAGCAGCACATTGATATTGAACGGTGATTAACTGAACGGTTTTAATGCATTGGCCTAGTCGCACACACACAGTGGTGTTCAGTAGGTTCACACTGTATATCTTTTATTCAAGAAACATTTGAAAAGTTTAAAAAACAATTTATGAAAAAAAAATCTTCAGAAACTATTTGCATGAAAATCAAAGATGCCTATTTTTTATCGTTTTATTTAAAAATGTGTATGTACTGTACAAAGCATTAATGCATTCTGTAATGGGGGAGTGTGTGTCGAACAATTGACATACACCCCCTCTTTCTATAGGGTGTATGTCAAACGTCACCTGACCAAACTCGGAAAACAGGTCTCATCGCTTCCGTTTGTCGAAGAACGTGTTAACAGCTGTAATAAAAAAAAGCCATATCCATGGACTTATAAGATAATCAGTTAAACTTACTAGCTGTTTTTATTGTTGACGTTTTATTAAATTTTTTATATAAATGTTAGTGAAAAAAAATACAAATTAAACCTTTTAGATTTAATTCCGCAGATATGATGGACATTGGTTATGATCATCTTTGGTATCTACTTTGAAGGCACCTTGAGTAAAACTGCTTCATATTTAACAAATCATATGCAAAATGCTTGAACCGGAAGCGGCGGGACCAGAATACAGAAGTCTGTTGCGCATAACCCCTATTCTTTTCTGTCACAGCACTGCTGTTTTTAACATTAATTATAGTAAGAATGTTTCTTGAGCACAAAACAAGCATATTAAAATGATTTCTGAAGGACACTGAAGACTTGAGTAATGTCTGCTGAAAATTCAGCTTTACCATCACAGGAATAAACAATATTTGAAAATATACTGAAATATAAAAATAGATATTTTCAATGGTAAAAATCTTATAAAATAATAATGTTTTTCTGTATATTTGATTAAATAAATGCTGCCTTGGTGAGGTTTTAAAATCATAACTCCCAGACTTTAGAAACTGAAGTATATAAAAAAGAATAAAAAGAATGTGACAAAAAAAAAAGAAATAAGTGCAGGAAGGCAATGTTAGAGTACTGATGACCGTGTTGAAAGTTTCCTTTTTCTTAGTCAGTCGAGTTGCTCCTTTCCAGTCTGTAATTTAAACACTGAAATTTGAGCTGCAACATCTGGACAAAATAATCACAGTGTGTCAGTGTGTGGAACAGAGTAGAGCAGCACCAAAACAAACCCAGAAATACAACAGAACTACTAAACTTTTCACCCATTATGGGTCTCAGACTCTCTAAAATGTTGAAAACAATTGAGCAGATGTTTGTTTGTGAAGATTTGACTTTTTTAACACACTTGGCAGGTGTTTGGGTTTTCTTAAACTAGTTCACATAATCCCACCTCCTCTCTGACCTCTTTCTTTCCTCTCTCTACCCTCTCCTCACTCCATACACACACAGCAGACCTGTTGGAATGGATATTGGTTGTGAGCAATGTAAACATGTCTAATAAAAGTGTATTAGAAGGCAGAAAGCAATCTTTCCACTGACTTTTGGCTGGCAAGTTTCCTTGAATAGTAATGGAAAAATTTGACCTTTGTTCAGTACTGCATATTCATCGCTCTCTGTGTGTGTGTGTGGGGGGGGGGGGGGTTACCACCAACAGTAAACAGTTGTTGAGCTTAGCAACACACACCTACACACATACCTTCTCAAGCACATCTGCTAGAGATGTTTTCTTGCTTTGATTGGTAAGTTGTTTGTCATCGATTGCCTAATTTTTACTGTAACTAAAAGAGTGAAAGCATGTAAATATGTGTTTTTGTGATTGTATGCGTATATGCTTGCTTCTCGATCTGCTTGTGTGTCTATAAATGTATTCAAGAGTATGTGTGCATGTGTCTGGGAGAGTGATTTATTTTACAGTTATAGTGGATAGCTGCAGTCTCTCGCACACAGAAAACATTAATTTTCACACTTTATTAGAGCAATTTAGAGCTTGCAGAAAACCTCACACTTGTGTACACACACACACACACGCGTAAAAAAACACTTACTGATTTATATACACTGACAAAACACTCACGGGTCCAGGGAAAGACTCAAAAATATGCACAGTCACTGTAACGCATATTCACATTATGAATAATTTGCTGTGAAAATACATAAGGCCAGTCCTTCCTTTTTTTTTTTTTTTTTTTTTTTTGTTTAAATTAGCATGTATTGTTTTCAGTATGCACTATAAGTGTATTTTGGTTAAGAAGAACGTTCAGATTGATCCAACCCAGCACTGAGCACAACTGCATTTTATTAAGGGAAAATGAAAACAAAACAAGATATAAGAAGACCTCTGACTAGACTTGACTTGAAAGACAATTCTCAAAACACTTACCAAAAACAGCTTGGGTACAAACACGCTACACTAGACAAGGTTCTGCACTATTTAGACAGATGAATTGGCAAGGCACAGGTGGATCTAATCAAGGCATGTGCAGGAAATACTTGTGGCTGTATTCAGAATGAAATGTCAATTTACTGATTATTGCATTTTGTGCAGTATAAGAAACCAAACCTTTTAATGTAGAATGCTACATCATTGTCAAATGATGTCACTATGATAATTCATTGTCTTTATTTTGGTCAACTCTTTACTTTGCTCCTTCTAATATCTCCCAGAATTATCTTTTATTTGTACATGCAGCTAAACAGTAAACAAATATTCAATTCAGGTAGATATTCACAATAAGGTGTTTTCGTGACACAAAATTAATGCAAATATATGCCTGTAAATTTGTCTCTGATTTCATGGCTGGCTTCAGACAGGTTAATGCGTTAAATGCCACTTTCATAGATATTAGTGCAGTCCAGTTCATTGGGGTCAGTATGATTGTTTTTGTTTTTTATTAATAAATTAATACTTTTATTCAGCAAAGACTAGAAAAAATGTAATTGCTCAAAAGTGACAGTAAAGAGATTTATGTTACAAACTATTTTTAATTTTTTTATTTCAAATAAACGCTGTTTTTTTGTTTGTTTGTTTGTTTTTAGCTTTCTTTTAATTCAAGAATCATGAAAAAAAAAAGGTTAACAACCATTTCAACATTGATATAACATTTAAACATATTAAAAAATATTAAACATTTTTGAACAGTAGTATATTATACACTCTCATAAATAAAGGTACAGAAGCTGTCACTGGTGTGGTACCTTTTCAAAAGGTACACTTTTGATCCTTTTAGGTTCTAATATTTACACTTGTAAAATGTACCTTTAAGGTACCAAAATGGACCCTTTAGGTACAAACATGCACCTTTTGAAGGTACCGCCCCAGTGACAGCTTTTGTACCTTTATTTCTGAGAGTGTATATGCTGGAGAGAGAGAGGTGAATTGTACTGTTATTGTTATATTTGTACTGTAGTGTGGCATTTCATAATTTCATTTAACTTTCTGAATAATATGCAGTCAATGAATGAGCTATTTTACGGTATACTTCAAAACTCTCCAGCATTACAGTCACAAATAATGAGGAAGAAGTGCCACATTGTAGAAACAGTGTGTTGTGTCATGTGTGTGTGTGTGTGTGTGTGTGCTGGGGCTCAGTGTGTGTCCATCACTGACTCCTCACTATGACTGTGGTTTTATGCACCTGCCCATCATTTATTCATTTATCTGTCACACCTGGTGTTAATGTCAGCGTGAAGTCTACTTGAGATGGAAACTGTCCATCCCTCCTATGCCAGTTATGAGTGCCATTTCTTTCTTTATTACTTTGAAACTCTGCATCTTGCTCCCCTTTGTTTGTGTCTGTGCTCTTCTTTTGTCCCTCTCTACATGCGCTGTTGCTTATTTATTATCTGCCTTTCCAGAAACTGTCTCCGCTGATTTAAGATGAATTCAGTGCTGTGGGTCACTGCACACAAAGGCAGTTTTTATGGCCTCAGAACCGTGTGATCTCGAGCTTGTTTTTGCGTCTGTGTGTGTGTTTGTGTTAATGCGAGAGGGATGAATCCATGGACAGATTTAATATCATGGATTAGTCTATCTGCTGTTGTACTGATCTTCCATAATCTCCACTAATCACAAGTGTCTCCGTGTGTGTGAATGGGTTTAATTAAAGTTGGAATACAGTACATAACCAAGATTTTTGTCCCAATGATCAGTTTGCATGCATCAACATTAGTTGCCGAAAGTCAGTCAGCAGTCTTTGTGTTTATATATTTAGCAGCAAAATTGCATAGTGTATGATGGGCACAGATTCCAATTTTTTAGTTTTAGACTGTGATTCCATCGTGTCAGTGGAAATTTTAGAACATATAATGTTTTCTTTTGTCATGCGTCTTAATGAGGCACATGTTTCTGTGCGAGTTTGTAATGATTTGGAAGTCTGGTAGTGTGTGATCCTCTTTCGTTTAGTGTATGATCTTCTTCTTTTCCTCAGTTACCATTTACACAGTCTGCAAGTGTACGATGCTTAGAGTTTTCAAATTTGTTCATGTAGTGTATTCCAGCCTTTATGTAAACTTTAGGGGCAAAATTGTACACAAGTCAGCTAAATATGACAAAGCCTCCCTTTAATGATGTTCGGGGTCATTTGGTCTTCAGCTGAAAAAAAAATTATTCATAAGAAAACAAACAATGTATGTTTTCAATTCTCAAATGCAAAACAAAAGAAAATTACTTAATAAACATACTAAATAATGTCTATAAAAATGTGAAAATACAAAAAGATGATGTGAGAATTAATTTATGGGCTGTGGGATAGATTAAATCAGCTTTGTATGGGATTATTATCCTGCCATGATTCAAAACTGAAAATAAAGTTCTGAAAGGTTGAAACTAAGTGTTCGAAAACTCAAAATCTTACAAAAAAAGTTTTGCAAGATCGAAAAATAAGATTTGCAAGCTTGCAAAATGTAAAAAAATAAAAATATCTCTGCAAACATTGTTTTTGAGATTTCCTTCTTCAGAACTGCAACATTTTTTTTACGATGTTGCACAAAGAATCTTTCAGAGTTTCAAATTTGTCAGTGTTCTCCCACTGTATTAGTTTGTTTTCCAGGTTTGAAACCTTGTAAACGGTGATCTGAAAACTGGTGTGCGAATGTGTGAAAAAAAGTTTTGAAACTCTGAAAACAGAGTTTTGCAGGCTTGCAAAGTGGTAAAAAAAATACAATTTCTGCAAACATAATTTTGTTTTTGAGTTTTCCTTCTTCAGAAGTTTGACACTCTTTTTTACGGTGTTGTGCAAGCATTTTTTCAGAGTTTCGAATTTGTCACTGTTCTCCCAGTGTATAGTTTGTTTTCCAGATGTGAAACCTTATAAATAGTGATCTGAAAACTGGTGTGCGAATAGGTGAAAAAAGTTTTGAAACTCTGAAAACTGAGGTTCGAAAGGGCGAAACTTATTACATTACATTACATTTGCACTCCTATTGCAGACTATTTTTTCAGAGCCGAGTTTACAACACCCACTTTGCGATGATACGCCCACACAGTTGCAAGCTTGCGACTCACGTGATTTGTGGCAGCGTTGTCACGCAGCTCTGCTCTGAAACTCTGAAACTCAGACTGAGCGAAAATGAAGCTTCGCAACCTCGCAACTTAAAAAAAAAAAGCCTGGAGGGAGGGCCTTCTGCTCTTGGCCAATGCTTTGCTGTCTGCTGACGTACAGTCCAATCACAAGTCGTATTTACTGGAAAGGTGGGATTGACCAACTGATCGGCCAATGACGAAAGCGCACAGGATATGCAAACAGAGGATGCACGGATCTCTGGCCACAAGGCGGTCCCGTCTAGAGCTGCAAGAAGAACCGCGTCCATGGCTGGATGGCGTGCGGTCCGGTCCAAAAATAAGGCCTTGTTGCGGGAATTCACTATACAATTGCCAGTAGCCACTGAGTTTACCACTGATAGGCCGGCGGTGCATCAATATACACACTCACCTCACGCAGCGAACGACTCATTTTCTGTTTGACCCATGGCCTGGAGATGCAAAGTGTTGCCAACTTAGCACCTTTGCAGACCCCTTTAGCAAGTTTTTTCTTCTTCAAAAAAGCACCTAGCGACAAATCTTTAGGGTTTGCCCAAACCTTAGGCCTATTTAGTTTCTGAGACTTGCCGTTATTGCTGTGCGAGGTCTTTGCTTTCTCTCTCTGTGGGTCTGCTGTGTTCAAACGCACAGAGACGCATATGAGGTTGCTTCTCTAATTTTACATGCAAGTGTAGCCGAAATCACAGCACAGTTGTTGTTTTTATCAGTATTTTATTTCATCAGACGACGGCTCAATTATCAGGATTTTTGTGCAGATTAATGTTTTGGAAGGGAGAGCTGGTCACTATTTCATATTCATTTTGTCGTCTGACAACAGAAACAGTAAAATATATAAATGAAAACAGTTTTTTTTTTTTTTTTTTTTTTAGAATTTAGCTGCATCCAAATACAGTATGTGGGCAGAGAGAGGCAAAAAAAAAAATGTAATAATAAATAATAAATGTGCATTTTCATCAGAAGTGAGCTGAAAGTGGGTCTCCGGCTGCGGAAAGTGATTCGTTCTCTGCGTGAGGTGAGTGTGTATATTGATGCACCGCCGGCCTATCAGTGGTAAACTCAGTGGCTACTGGCAATTGTATAGTGAATTCCCGCAACAAGTCGGTAGCCTTATTTTTGGACCGGACCGCACGCCATCCAGCCATGGACGCGGTTCTTGCAGCTCTAGACGGGACCGCCTTGTGGCCAGAGATCCGTGCATCCTCTGTTTGCGTATCCTGTGCGCTTTCGTCATTGGCCGAGCAGTCTGTCAATCCCACCTTTCCAGTAAATACGACTTGTGATTGGACTGTACGTCAGCAGACAGCAAAGAATTGGCCAAGAGCAGAAGGGCCTCCCTCCAGGCTTTTTTTTTTTAAGTTGCGAGGTTGCGAAGCTTCATTTTCGCTCAGTCTGAGTTTCAGAGTTTCAGAGCAGAGCTGCGTGACAACGCTGCCACAAATCACGTGAGTCGCAAGCTTGCAACTGTGTGGGCGTATCTCCGCAAAGTGGGTGTTGTAAACTCGGCTCTGAAAAAATAGTCTGCAATAGGAGTGCAAATGTAATGTAATGTAATAAGTTTCGCCCTTTCGAACCTCAGTTTTCAGAGTTTCAAAACTTTTTTTCACCTATTCGCACACCAGTTTTCAGATCACTATTTATAAGGTTTCACATCTGGAAAACAAACTATACACTGGGAGAACAGTGACAAATTCGAAACTCTGAAAAAATGCTTGCACAACACCGTAAAAAAGAGTGTTGCACTTCTGAAGAAGGAAAACTCAAAAACAAAATTATGTTTGCAGAGATTTTTTTTTTTTTTACCACTTTGCAAGCCTGCAAAACTCTGTTTTCAGAGTTTCAAAACTTTTTTTCACACATTCGCACACCAGTTTTCAGATCACCGTTTACAAGGTTTCAAACCTGGAAAACAAACTAATACAGTGGGAGAACACTGACAAATTTGAAACTCTGAAAAATTGTTTGCGCAACATCGTAAAAAAAATGTTGCAGTTCTGAAGAAGGAAATCTCAAAAACAACATAATGTTTGCATAGATATTTTTATTTTTTTACATTTTGCAAGCTTGCAAATCTTATTTTTCGATCTTGCAAAACTTTTTTTTGTAAGATTTTGAGTTTTCAACACTTAGTTTCAACCTTTCAGAACTTTATTTTCAGTTTTGAATCATGGCAGGATAATAATCCCATAGCTTTGTATAAGAACAATAGAAGTCAATGGAAAGTGCATTTGGCAGAATTATACAATGATAGTAATTGCAGTGTTGCAGTGGGAGTCAGATCGGATGCTTTTCTAGATGGTTTTCTCAGTGTTTAGGTAAAGAGGTTTGTGTGAGTGTGAGACTGAAAGGGAGAGAGACTTATTTTTGTTTTCCTCTGCTCAGGTGCACATGTGAGGAGCCTCCCCTTCTGATTATCCACTTCTTCCTGTAACAGCCTTCTTCATCCTCTCTAATCTTCTAACCCTCTATGATGCTCTCTCTCCATCTCATGCCCTCACCTGACCTATCTTCCTCTAGACCTAGTTTCCTCTCCACTCCTCTCCTCTCTTCTACACTTTACCAACCTTCTGTGAGTATAACTGTAATTGTACTTCCTTTAATTACTCTGGCATGCTAAATGAATGATGAATGATGATAACATTGGTGTGTGAGTGTGTGTGTGTGTGTTTGCTCAGATGTCCAGAATAATGGATTTACTCTGTGTGTCTGTGTGCTTGTGTGGTCAGGTTTTACCTACATTGTGCTAAAGCTGAAATCACCTTGTGAGGCTTCTACAAGAAAAACATAAGGGATGCACTGAAATGAAAATATTTAATTTTATGCCTGATATTAAAATTCTGCCTGATATTAAAATTCTGTACTATATGATTCTATACTATTTAAATACATATTAAACATAAACGTTTAACAGGTATATTCATCTTTTATTAATCACTTTAACACTCACCTAATGTGAGTGCAAACACACAAAAAAAACTTTTCTTAATTCCACTTTGCTAATGAAAGTGTGTGTGTGTGTGTGTGTGTGTATAACATCAAATGTTTTGTAAATAAATATTATTTACAATAACATTTTATGTTACATATTTTTTGACATTAATTAATTAATTAATATATATATATATATATATATATATATATATATATATATATATATATATATATATATATATATATTGCATTTAGAATGAGGAATGAGGAATATAATAATAACAAAAATATAATGAATGCATTTTAAAATATCTCTAATATTGACTGATGTGGTACCAATACACAGTATGGTGCATCTCTAAAAAAAGGCTGTTCCATATTACAAACTGTCTTAATAAATATCAAAAAAAAAAAAAAAATAATGAGGGAGTGGAGGGAGTGGAAAACTGTATGAAAACTTCTGTTGTTTTTATAGTGTTTTTTTCATTTCCTACTTCTAAACCTAATTATGGAAAGTCTTCACCATGACAGAAAAACAAAACTTGTTTTGTTTTCTATTCCTAAATTGGTGAAATCCTGTTTTGATGGAAATCAGGTTTGTGTGATGGTTAGGTTTAAGGGAAGGATGAAGTAAATATCATTATCTTAGTATGAAATCCATTGTGTCTGTGACAACCCAAACATCATGTAGTACACTGGCATACACTCTCATTAGCAAAGTGAATTTATTAAGTAAATTTTATTGTTTGTGTGTTTGTGCTCTCTTACTGTCGAATGTCAATGGGGTTTAATACTTTATTAAATACTTTATTTTGCACATATATGGACTTCACACACACTAAATTCCCCTTCAAAAAAAAAAATTGTACCTATCTACACATATACACACATTACCATGATCAGGAGCAAGTCTAATGCTCACCCTCAGTGAGCTTTTAATATTTCATCTGATGAACACAATATATCAGCAGCAGCTCCCATCCACAGCTCCTGTGCCTTCGCAATGGCTTAACAAGTGCAATATTGAATAATGAGATTTTGTATTATAAGAAGTAAATTAAGCTCATTGGCATTTTACCTAAGACTTAAGGTTATATTATTAGACTTATTAAATGGCTGGTGCAACATTTCATCGCAAGAGCTCCACTGCTATTCAAGATATCACTCCAGTGAGGGCTTTTCACATTTACAAAAATACACATATATAACAGTACATGTACACCGAAAATCATTGCAATACTAGACAGGAGAGGCATACAGTATATTATGGAAAAATATTGAAAATGAAATTACTGAGATTTGCACACCCACAGGAAGATGAGTTAATATAAGATCCCTTGGGACGAGGGGATGGCAGGAGGCAGAGTGGAGGAGGAGATGTGACAGCGTTTGGTTGGGGGCCAGACAGAATTGCTGATGTGATCATATGCTAATTGGAGGAAAGAAAGAATATAGAAAAGAAACAGAAAATATTTAAACTTGCAGCCAAAGTCCAAGATCAAAGGGCTGTAGCTTTGTATGTGGAGTTACACTGAATGTGTTGGATTGTATGCGTATTTATTAGTGTATCACTGTAGTATTGTTCATGTAGGATTAGGGATTTGACCAAAAAACCTAACACCGTTTAGATGATTCAGAAAAAAAAGTGTAATCACTCAGTCTAAGAGATCAGACTTTAAATTTTGATAAAACAGACAAAAAATATAGACTTAGACCCATAGACTTACAATAAAGGCAGCTCTTAAGTCGTGTCTAGAGAGCAGAACGTAGAGACTTAAGGGTGGGCTCTTTTAACTTGAAATGATAACCAATCACTGACCAGCTACCTAGCAACTGCATAGCAACACATGAAAAAACACTCCATCCCTCTTAGACACTGCATAGCAACACCCTGACAACCACCCACGGGCATAAAAGCAATTTTTATGCAGGCAGAAAATGTACAGTATACATCTACCTTATGTAGAATGCTATGTATTATGAGTTTAATGTATTTATTTACATTTTTGTGCATCATGTAGCTTGTCCTTGCATGCATTGAATGTGTATGAGTGAGGGAAGGAGACAGATAGAGAGACTTATGTTGTGCTTTCTCTGTTCTATGCTGAACGACTGCATTGCAGTTATTTTTAGTAGAGCCATCAATACAAGAACCTGCAGCTCCATCTCCCATTTTCTCTCTCCCCCTCTCTTTCTTTACTTAATTCACCCAGCAGGGGAACTGTGGGACAGAGATAAGTGCATGCGCACACACACACACACACACACACATGCACATGCAGAATGGAGAATGTGCCTTAAAGAATTTTGTATGAGCTCTTTTTGATGAATCAGCAATGTGCACCACACAAGCCCGTCTCCCTGCTGTGATTTTCCTACAGTTCTGACTAGGGATGCACGATCATGATTTTTCATGGCCGATTCCGATACCGATTTTTTACAAGCAAACTGGCCGATTCCGATACCGATTTCCGATTTTTTTTTTACATTTTTTTTTAAGCAACAAACAAGAAGGAAAGTATGCATAAACAAGATGTTTATTTGGTATTTAATAGGCCAAATTGGCTTTTGGCTATTGAAAACAATAACCGTAACCATCTGAAATTAACGGCAGTAACTGTACAGTAAGTAGCCTACATTCAATACAAACATAGATGGTACAGACATCAGCATTTAGCTTTTTTTTTTTATTGGGTTGAAACTAAATAAACTGCATAGTTCTACAATCCAAACAACACAATCAACACGCATTCAATAAGATGTTTCTTAATCAGCATTCAGTATTTGTTTCAGTTTTTAAATTTGGTTTTAAATAAAAAAAGGTCTTTACCTGTGAGACTAAATAAAAGTATGCTATATAAATAAATTATTCCAAAATGTTAAAATCAAATAATGTTGGTGCGAATAAAACAAAGATGCAAAGTGTTTCATTCATCCAATTAAAAAAAAAAATAAAATAGGGTAATGATTCACATCTAAAAAAAATTTTCTTGAGCCAATGAAAAATAAATAACTATTGTCTCAAGTTAAAAAAAATATGATGTGATTCATTACCCTAAATTGTTTTAATTGGATGAATGAAACACTTTTTTTTTTTCAGTGTGGTACAGCAGGTGATTTTTAAATCAAATTAAGTCGATGTAATTCTAAGGTAAAATAAAAATAATCATCCTATACAGAACTGACATTTACTTCTGGCTTCTCAAACGTGTATGCAAGTTCTACTTTACAAAAAAAAAAAAAAAAAGGAATTTAGTCGTTTCTCACCCAACACACGAGAAGTTGAGTTGAACATCCTTTCACTGTCTGCGCTTGTGCAGGGCGCGGACCGCGCGGACAGGTACAGTACGCTCGAGCAGCTTCATTGAGCGCAGGAAAGGGGCTCTTATTTTGTGCAGTAGGCTGTTCGCTTCCTGCTATCTGTGCCTCAGACATGTAACTCTGCACTTCCAGCGCTGAACGACTGGCCGTGTCCTGCGCATAGATTTCGAAGTACTGTACTTCCACACAAATGACATGATAGCGAATGATTACAATGTAGTCTGAAGACCAAAAACCGGCCGATTGCCGATCGCGTATTTTAAGCAAAAACCGGCCGGTTCCGATTTATGGCAGGTCAACCGGTGCATCCCTAGTTCTGACACAATGTTCTAACCAGACACGCCATCATATGTGATAAAATGCTTTCTTCCGTGTATCAACTGTTAATTATCTGCAATCATGACAAGCAATGGGATATTTTGACTGGGTTCTATTTCTACAGCGATGTGCTGTGTGGCCCTACCCACTGAAATTTCATTGGTCATGGTCACATATCCACATAACTGTACATTTAATCATTAAATACTTTCTTATTGGCTGTGGGTGTGTCATATTGCATAGCAGTAGTGGTGGGGAAGTTTGATTGATCCCTGATATTTGAATTTTATTTTTTTCACTAAAAAGATTAGTTCACTTATTTTTCATTTAAGTCTCTTGTTATCAGTAACTGAAACATTAACTTAACTGATTCATTAAGAAACACAGAGTCATATTATAATTTATTATTATTTGCAGGCCTATAGATTTAGTAAAAGACTCCAGAAAGCATAAATTTAAGCATCATAAATGTTTTTCCCACAAATGACAAGCAGATCTATCATATTTATTTTATATTGTCCTCTGCCTTCTGTTCATGATATTTATCAAGTAATAAAAAAGACAACAAAATCCTAATATATATATATATATATATATATATATATATATATATACACACACATACAAACCCGATTCCAAAAAAGTTGGGACACTGTACAAATTGTGAATAAAAACTGAATGCAATGATGAATTTTGATATTTTATTCAGAATACAACATAGATGACATATCAAATGTTTAAACTGAGAAAATGTATCATTTTAAGGGAAAAATAAGTTTCATTAATTTCATGGCATCAACATCTCAAAAAAGTTGGGACAAGGCCATGTTTACCACTGTGTGGCATCCCCTCTTCTTTTTATAACAGTCTGCAAACGTCTGGGGACTGAGGAGACAAGTTGCTCAAGTTTAGGAATAGGAATGTTGTCCCATTCTTGTCTAATACAGACTTCTAGTTGCTCAGCTGTCAACTGCTGCATTGTGCCTGGTTAGGACAGCTGCACTGTAACACTTTCATGTTATGTAATGTTATTCGTTGTCAATATTTTTATACAATAATTTTAAGTCCACTGACTGACAAAATTTGTTTCCTTTTTTTGTCCGTAGGTATAAACAAACCATCCCTAAACTGGACCCTCCTCCTCAGCCCCTGAACCGCAAGCGTTCAAACAGGACACTTTCTCAGGGTGTCGAGGCAGAGTCGAGATCTTCAGCTGTAGCCACACCTGTCAATGGAAACGTACTCACAAATGTGAGTGGTAGCTCCTCGTTTCCTGACATCACTCTATGCTCTGTTTCACCTGGGGATTTCTATTCTCACACCAACGGCAGCAGTGTGTCATGTTCAGTCAGTGAGGATTCTGGCGTGCGCACGGATGACAAATCCCTTATATCCCCCCATTCCCGGGATGACCCCTCTGATGACCAGAGCTCTGCGTTCATCTCCACTTCCAGTACTTGCAGCAGCTTACCAGAGGATCATCCAACTGTGGATGGTGCGACCCCACTGCATTCTACCACAACGTTGGGATATGAGCAAACCATCCTGTTCCCTTCACCTGTCAATGACACCTGCCTTCATATAAGCCTAAGTGAAGATGAGTTTCTGGAGGACCGCACCTATAATGTCGCCACCACATGCAGGAGTTAGAATCCCATGCAAAATACGTGAGAAAACTCAGTAATCACAGCTTCACAGTGTTGAGAAACTCCAAAGAACACAAACATAATGAAGAAAGGAGGCATATTTGACAAATTAACTGTGTGATATTAGCCACAAGCTCACACTGTTATTTTGCATATAATGTCACACAGGTTTTTCGGATCTTTCTTTATCTTCAATGCCCTCAAATGATTTTATCTATAAAATTTGCTGAAATAATATTTAGTATAATACAGAGTAGACTACTATTGTCAGATGGATAGTGTATTTTTTTAGACTGAAAATTAAATGTTATTTTTAGCAATGAATGAAATGCATTGGCTCCTACTAAGCTGAATAGAAACTAATTCTGTTAGTGCTGCTGATGGGTGTTTTTTATATCATGTTCAGTTTTTTTATTAGCGCAAATTGATTTAAATATTGTTTTAATGTTATTTATGTAGCAAAGAAACAAAAGTATGTTAGCATAAGAGACATGACTGGTGAGAAATAGTTGAGGAACATATAGAAATATAAAGAAATTGAGGTGAAAAAAAATTCTTGCAAAAATTCACAAACTGCACATTTTGTTTTATACGGTACGCTATTTGACTAAATAACTAAGTATGGCAGCTTGAATGGATAGATAAATGAAGACAATAAGGGACTTGATTATGTCTAGACATCTTGAAGGGCTGAACCTTTCTGATTTTAACGCTTCACCAATCAAGGTAAAATGAGGGAAGATAATTATCACCTTTCCAGGTGGAAAGGCTGCAAAGAAAAAAACAGAGAGCGAAAGTAGAGCTGTTGCATTAGCAATAAATGCAATAATTTTCACATTCTGTGAATGTGTACTCACTACACAGATCTCACCACTTTTCTCAGTTAGCTAGTGTCACACTGTCATCCTCATGATCCCTTCTTCAAATAAACCACTAGATTATCTACTTAGGAACTTTAAAACAAAATTGAGCGTTCAAAGTAAAACAAATCCAAGTGTCCATTGTCAGTTCAACTCTCAATGCTTTTTCTTAATATTGAAACAGGATCTAATCCAAACACACAGTAGAAGTATTATACATATATATTGTCTACAGATCATGCAGCTTTATTTTAAACAGACTGGAACACTCAAAGACTTCTATGACCTAAAACTGTGAAATAAGTGTACCAGTTGATGAAAAACAAATAGTTTTTCATGGTTTTGTATTGAGACATGCAGTTCACAAAGCCATGGATTTTTGGAACAAACAAAGGAATAATGTATCAGAGTGAATAATAATGAAAAGAGGCAGATTAGAGGAGGGTTGGACAGAAAGAAGAGCAGGAGGGATTTATGTCATTATGAAACCAATGGTGTGAGCAAGTGCTTTTTGCTGATATGGGTTAGCATGACACTTCAAGAAGAGAAGGGAAGAAAAGGAGAAAGGGAAAAGATGGAAGTAGAGGAAGGAGATAGAAAAGAGAAAATAAATGATATTTTACATGTATCGTTAAAAAAGCAGCAGTTATGGCAATAAAAGTGTTGACTGAATAAACAAATTGTGTTTTTGGACCAAAATGTAAAATATTTATTTATTTATCATTCTTTATTTATTTATTCATTTATTATGACTTATTTATTTATAATTTATTTATCATTCTGAAACAAGTTCAGTTTTTTTTCCCCAAATTATGTAAAATATTTTCCACAGACCAAAAATCTACTGATCTGAGAATTCAAATATTTAATAGTACTAAATTATTCTACGCAAGGTCCTTCAGCATTTCATTTAACTCTTTCCTCTCTGGTTTATTGATTTCAAAAGCAACTTCAGAAGATGAATCTTGAGTGTTTTATCTTTGAAATGATGCATAGTTTATGATAACTGATTGTGTATTTTTATAAAACAAAGGTAATTAAATTACAGACACACATAAATGCTCTTCGGTAGGTCAGTGTGGGTTAAGAGGTTAAATAATGCAATCTAAAATAATGCAGCTGGATAATTTTTTAATGGCTAAAAACTCCTCCCTGACAGCAGTTTTTTTTCATCTAAGCAGTATTTATTTTTCTTAATATATACTGTCATGCTCAGAAATGAAAAATGACATGGGATATTCCTCTAACTTCATCCTCCTTGAGAGAGGAAGAGGGCAGAGGGGGATAGTAATAAAGGATAAATGGAGAGGGAGACTCTTCAGTCTAATCAGTTTTTAGGCACATGTGAGCCTCTCACTATTAGTGCAATTCTGGGCCCTTGACTGCTGCACTAAAGATACTCACCATACTCTCACTAAACCAGCAATACACACATACCTGCAATGGATTTAGGTACATATGAATAAGAGAAAGAATAAAAAAAAAAGACTAGGATATTTCCTGAAAGACAGAATATTTTTTACAATAAGTATTAATAGTCTATTTATTACTTAAACTTTAAAATAGATTAATTTGACATTTATTCTTAAAATTAATTTATCTTTAACTAGAATCATTTTTACAATACCTAAAAATATAAGCAAATAAAATTATGAGTGAGGGCCCCTAAAAAGCATGAGCCAATAAGGACACAATAACCCCGGTAATAATGAGACCCAGGGTCGCAAGGCCAGAGTCATATAGGGGATAAGGGTGTTTATGCAACTAGGTGTCTCCTGAAGACATTTCATATCATCTGAACCACCTGGACGTCTAGTCTCCATTTCCCAAGAAACCCCAGGACAACATGTCCACTCCTTGGTTCAGCCTGCCTAGCACGTGAACTGCCCTCAGTGAGTGCAGGCTGCACTATGCACATAGAAAGAAGTGTCTCGCCATCCTGTAGAGGGACCATGACCTGAATGTGGCCTGAAACACTTGAAGCACCACTATCATGTGAAGAGCCGAGCCAGCCTGACCAGCTGCTGAATAAGCCCTGCCTGCTAGGGCTGTGGTGGTCCTGAAGGGCTTGGATGGTGTACGACCTTGGCTTTCAGTCCCATGGCCGATGAAGGGCAGGGATGTACAGCGACCGCCTCTTTCAGAAGGGGGAGCTTGACATATCCCTTTTCTTCAGTGCCGTTAGTGAAGCTGAGGGAATCAGAGTGAGAAGAGTGGACACAAGCTGAGTAGGGAGAGCACCACGACTTGGTGAGTTCGTCATGAACTTCTGAAGCATGTAAGAGTGAAGCATGTAAGACCTGTGCCAGTATGAGATCATGCAAGCCTGATTACTCAGCCCTGTGACTCTGCTGTTTCTTCCTACCGAGGTTCCTGGGAGGAAAGAAATGGGAGCGCAGGAGGGGCGGGCTGTCTTTGTGAAAAAAGGTGGTACACGAGCAAAAAAGGGCAAGACTCGTGTTCTTGCAGTGAGAGCAGTCTGTCTCAGTGAGCACAGCCTGAGTGTGGGCACAGCCCTGGCAAGCGTTGTACTCACTATGCCCGTCTGAAGTATGCAGGGATGCCCTGCAAAAGCCACACTCATGGCGTGACATTTGAAAAAGAAATTGCTCCTAGGGAATTTGCACAAGGAAATTTGCTCTTTGTTTTCATCAGATGGCCACAGGGGAGAAGCACTGAAGAGGAGCATCTTTCCATTGCTGGGGCTCTTCTACAGCGAATAAGCAGGCTTCTTCATTCTTCTTATTCAGACTCCAGTAAGGAGATAATCTTCACGCTGAAGGAAAAAAATTCTGATGAAATGACATTCGGTGCCAACTTTTATAGGAAGTTGGCTCTGTCCGTTTGTCAGGCAGAAATGCCATTTGTTCGTGCAGCTACATGAATGTTAACAAAAACTGAGATAAGAGTGAAGCTTTTAATCACTGGCAGGCATAAACAGTAAATATATTGCTTAGAAAAATGGCTAGTCTGGTGGAAGTTTTACAAATTTAAAGGCCTGTGGGCTTAATTTCAGTCATGCTCTTTTAATTGTTCATAAACTCATAAAACAGTAAGGCAAAAAGTAACTGGATGACCTACTACTTTCGGCAAGATTCTGAAGTGTGTATACGATGGAGACTTTGGCCCTGTCCCAAATGGCACACTTCACGTGCACATGCGGACTCACAGTGCATGTGTTCCACGTTTTTCCTCAGGATGCTTATTTACGTCTGGTGATGCGCTGGAATTTCATAACTAAGAGCTTCAAAATGACAAGAGGAAAAGATGACTTTTCATCTTACAAGAACTTTCTGTAAATGCTGTTCATAGCATTGAGAGTCTGTCAGCTGTCATACCAAAACGGAGAACTTGGGCATTTTCAAACATTTTAAGTTACATCAACAACTTTAGGCTGAGTATTATGCTATTGTCTTCTAGCAAATCCAGGTAATAAGGCTGGATAATGCTGCATGACATTTATGCCGATTTGATCAGCACTTAGAGTTTAACTTTAAACGTCATTCACCTCAAGTTTTCATGGCTCCAAGTGATAGTAGCAATAGCAACAGAGCTCCTGGTAATCCACGTTTGTTTGCATCTCTCATGTGGCTTTGATAAGTGTTTGCTGTGATAGGAACTTCTTCACTTGACATAATTATTTTAGTATTTTAAACTGTTCCCAATTTTAGATATCCATGTATCTTAATAGACCTTAATTCTGACAGTTCATACTTTCATACACATATTATCGGATCCAAGATGGCAGCATGTCCCCAACCGTCTACATTTCTGTCTCTGTCTGTGTGATTGTCATCAATGTTATTGTCCTTTGATGGTGCTGTCTCTGAAATATTGGACTTGCTTCGAGAACCAGTCCATCACATATCGAACTTGGATTTAACTAAAGTGAAACTTACTCTCTTGACGTTTCGGACGACCCGGACAGCCCTGTTAGTGCGGAACTTGGATCCTGTCCATCGGAGCCAAACCGCCGACACGCCTTCGAATCTTACGTGCCCAAACTTCTCATGAGAAAGGGAAGTGCTTTTTTTCTTGTCTTTGTGTCTTGTGCTTGAATCTGTATCTTTGTTGTTTTACGATCCGGCGGGTCCTGATTTTTAATCACTTTTTTCACAGCATTGCTTCATTGGGCTTGTTTTCCTGTTTACATGTGACGTGATGTAACGTGCAATGGCGCTGCCCTTTTTTGTAATGTGTTTACTACCCTTGAGCGGATTGTATGAAAGCCCGCACAGGTCCAACTACTCCCGTGCAGGTCTTTTAAATTCAGTCACAATACGCTGGGGGACGTGCGCATCTGTTTGTGCGCCAGACATTTAATCAATGCACCTGCCTCTGTTCCTATCCTCTGACACTGCGGACTTGGCCCGTCTGATCAGTGTTATCGCTTTAAAAGACAATTTTACTATTTCTGAAAGCTGCCTTCGTAGCTTTGTACTTAAAATAAGTTCAAAGAATGAATCCTCTACTCAATCATTTAAATCACTTAAGCTGAGGTGTTTAATTGTTCTGTTGCTGTTGATTTCAGGAAATGTGCAACCTAATCCAGGCCCAGACTCTGCTATATGTCTCAATACCCCTGCTGATTTTAAATCCAGGGCTGGCCTTGGTTTTATTCACTTGAATGTTCGTAGTTTGATTGCAAAGACAGATATGTTTCATATTTGGGCACACTCAACTGAAGCTGATGTAATTGTTTTATCAGAAACTTGGCTAAGCAAATCTGTTCTGAATGAGGATATCAGTATTGATGGTTACAATGTATATAGGACTGATCGTCCCAGAAGGGGTGGGGGTGTCGCGGTATATATTAAAAATAAGTTTCGTGTAAATATGCTTCTCTCTAAATCAGTGAGTAAGCAATTCGAATTTTTAGCTCTTGATCTCGAGGTCTCTAGGACAAGCTTTTCAAAATTCAAATGAAATATAGCACAAAAAAGGAACGACAAACAACTTTGAACCCGAACCAAAGCAGACCGCACATTACAGAGAATATAGGTCCGCCTATGAAAAAAAAAAAAAAAAAACAGAAAAATATTTGGATACGTGACCGATCCACACCAGCACAAAACCTGTCCCCAAAAAGCCCAGTGTCAAGAACTAGTAATCAAACCTTCTCTCCATTACCTCAAAAAAAAAAAAAAAAAAAAAAAAACAAGATTTCAAAGCTTATCAGTCAATAGACAAAATTGCAGGATAGAAGATCACAGCAGAAACTTAAGTGTCCATGTCCACCTAGTTATTCTCCTCTCCTGGGCAGTTAAGATGCTTCTTCTGTGGCAGTGAGCTGATAAAATCCTCTGCTTTCTGAGAAGAGTCGAACATCATCTGCTCACCGTTGTGCCGTAGTTTAATTATCGTCAGATAGATGAGAAACGGCCACAGACCCAGTGCTGTCATCCTCCCAAGGACTGGTTTGTGGCTCCTTCTCCTAGCAGACGTGGCTGGACTGAAGTCAGGAAAAAACAGCAGCGTGACATTATCCTGCATATATTTCACCGGGTATGCCTGCCGTGCACCATTCAGGATCGCCGATCAGTCTTGTCCTCTCAGCTCACGAAAGATGAGACGAAAGCCGCTCTGAGTAACTTTTTCTGCTGTCATACATCTCGTCCTTTCAGTCCAGGAATCCAGTTGTAAAGATTATCTCTGAGAAAGCCAGCTGGATTGGAGCCTTCCAGCCCCTCTGGCAACCCCACCAGTCGCACATTATTTCTCCTGCTCCTATCCTCCATGTTCGTCACTTTAACTGTAAGATTGCTCAATCATTCTTTTCCGATTGTCCTTGACTGTTGAAGTACTCATGATGGAATAAATAGAAAACCCTCCATCCCTCCCCCTGTTCCACCTACCTCCTTGACTAATTTCTGTTCTCGTTTGGGAGCGTCTGGAAGCCGGCTGGAGTGCCCAAGAACTCCACCAGAGGGCACTCCACCCCTAACTCTTGCCACTCTCACAGACTACATTTTATGACATAAACAATAAGCGAGTGTGGGTATAAAAGAGCACCTGTGGAAAACATCATTCTCTTCCTTCTTCTGTCTTCAAGCCTTGTGTATGGAAGCACATGCGTTTGACTCACGAGATAGAAGGATGGACTCACTGTACTCTATTTTTTGTCAGCGTTTGCATGAGCGCGTTCACCTCTTGGGAGAGTGGAATAAGCTTAATGCGATGCATTCACGGCAGTTTCTGTTCTTGCCTGATTCTTCAGGGAATTTAGTGTTTGAACAGAGTGTGTTCGGCTCTCGAATGAGATATAGCCACGCTGCGAGATGTGATTGCATTGAGAATGCCTATGTGCCTGATTCTCTCTGAGAATTTAGTGCCCCTCACCCGCATTTCAGGTCTCGCGTTTCAGGTCTCGCGGCTGCCGAGGCAGTTAATCAGGCCGATCACAGGGATTGTAGGCCGGGTGTGCGATATAACAATTTTTTTCAGCTTTTGAAGAAATATCGTAGTATCGTGCTACAGCGCACACTCTATAAGCCGCATTTCTGGCGCCTCCGTCATATAATGTACAACGCCACATGCATTCACATCAGTGTTGACTCAGTGGTAGAGTTACTCTCACAGAAGTTACGCTCTCATTATTTGCATGTGCTTTTAAATGTTTCATTCACACGCTGGTCTGACCTTTGCTTTTTCTGAGCACCACATACACCTAAAATGCATGCACTAAATCCTGTCAAACAGCGCCTGATTATTGAACTAAGTTATCTTTTGCGCTAATACTGTCAAAAGACACAAAAGTTTACATGTAGACGCAGTTGGTTATGTCTAAAATTCCTCAAAATGGCATTTATGTTCAGAAGAAGAAAGAAACTCATTCAGGTTTAAAACAACTTTTGAGTGAGTAAATGGTGGTATAAAAATAAAACACTATGACAGAATTGACAGACAGCTGACAGAATTTTTAGTTGTGGGTGAATTATTCCTTTAACGTTAATAAAACAACAAAACACAAAAAGAAAAATCACTCACTGCTCTTGACTGAAGAAATTGAATACAGTTGCTTTAGGAATCAGTTAGCGCAAGATGGTGACACGTCCACACCTAGCGGCTTCTCTCTCTCCCATCAGAACAGTGTTTTTGTGATTTTTGTCCTGTGAGTCGCAGTGTTTTTGTACGTCATAATCGCGTCTACCTGTCTTTAAGCGCACATACAGTTGTGAGTTTCCACTTGATGTCGGCAGAACCACTTTTTTAAAGTTAAACTCAGCGCACGCCGAAGAGCTGCGGGATCTCGGTCTGCTCCAGAGGCCTTCACCATCACCGACACCCACTGCTGCATCTCGCCCACAGCGGAGGCGCCACAAGCGGTGTGAGAGGAAGCAGAAGGGGGTAAGCCCGGAGGTATCCGGGCTAGGCTAACGGTTAACCCACACAAGCCAGCTATCCCCACCATCGTACTGGCTAACGTATGCTCTTTGGACAATAAAATTTGACTACATCCAATTACTACGCTCAACTCAGAGGACTGTAAAAGACTGTTGTGTTTTTGTGTTCACGGAAACATGGCTTAGCAACAGCATTCCAGACTGCGTTTTTCAGCTTGATCAGCTGACATGCTATCGAGCGGACAAAGTCCTCGTCGTGGGAGGTAAATCACACGGCGGGGGGCTTTGTCTTTACATCAATGATTCATGGTGTCGCGATGCTGTTGTGGTCTGCAAACACTGCTCACCCCTGGTGGAGTTTATGATTATTAAGTGCCGGCCATTCTATCTACCGAGGGAATATACAGCCATACTGCTCGTTGCTGTTTACATTCCTCCCAGCTCCAACAGCAACAACAGGAGTGAGGCACTGAATGAACTGTACCAGCACATCAGTGAGCAGCAGACAGCCCACCCTGATGCTTTTCTCATCTTGGCTGGGGATTTCAACCACACAGACTTAAAGAGTGTGTTCCCAAAAATACACCAACACATAAATTTTCCAACAAGAGGTAAAAACACTTACAAGCTTACAAGTCTGTTAGGAGCTTCAGAGCTGGAGATGAGATGGGCCTGAGGACAGCTAGGGCCAACCTATCCCGTGGCATCAGAGAGGCTAAGAGACAGTACTCCAGGAGGATAGCCCATCGATTCAGCAACAGCAGAGACACTCAGAGCCTTCTATGTAAAGCGCTTTGAGTGCCTAGAAAAGCGCTATATAAATGTAAGGAATTATTATTATTATTATTATTATTATTATTAAATAGGACAATTTGCCTCCCTTTAGTTATATTTCAATAACTCCTATTTAGAAGTTGATAGAGGAGAAATTATTTTTTTCTATTATATTCAGCCACTTAGGGGAATCAACCAAAATATTCCACAGGTCCCTAGAGCACCCAGAACCTGAATAACTTTAAAAACAGGACTCGTGGGGTATGTACATTTTAAAATCTGCCTCAGAGTGGAAGGGGTTAAATCTACCTTTGTTTAAGCGCCAGCAGGTGGGTATTATGCAAATGTATTAAATGGTTACGTAGCTACGTCACAGAAATAATAGCAGACAAACATTGCAGAACTGAGGATATTTGAAGTTGTCACCTTTATTTAAAAGACATATATATTAGTCCAATCATGTTGACTATAAAAATAATGTAAATATTTGGTTGACAACTCTGGCCATACAACACTGATGGTGTATGGTCTTGCAGAGTTTAGCTCCAACCCTGATCAACTCACCTGTCTGTCATTTGTTTTTTTTTTTGTTTTTTTTTTTTTTTGGAATCCTGAAAACTTATACATTTTTTAGACCTATTTGTCACATGTGAATATTAAAACATTCTTTGTTTGCATCATACAAAAGAAAAAGAAAAGAAAAAGAAAGAAAGAAAGAAATCCTGAAGACTGATTGATTCATTAGCTTCATATGTGTTTGATCAGGGTTTGGAGGTCAATTTTCCAATAATTATAAAATATGTATTCTCTCACAAAAAAAAAAAAAAAAAGAAAAGAAAAGAAATTATTAATTCCTTGCAACCTTTGGATGATAGGATCTCCTCACTGTGGCTCAGTATCCCTGTGAAGTAACAGACAATATATTTTAGTACACAAGAGACTAACAAGATCCACCAAAAAAGCATATAGGAACTACATCGTCGCCACTAAATCATTTACCTGGTTTAGTGCCACATTAACCACTGTAGAGTCTGTATTACAGGTGGCTTTGCAGGCAAATCCTGAGATAAAGATGGAGATGATGAACTGTAGGATGGAGAACACCAGCAATATTCCAGTGATCCCCATATCATATACCTAAATAAACACATTCAGCATGCCCATATATGAAAGCAGTTCCACAAATAACAACGTTATATTGAGTTTATTCTGATGATAAGGGTATATCTCAAAAACCAGGATATAAGGTCACAAACATAAATTGTTGTTGATTTTTTTTCTTCAAAAGAAGATATTTGAAAGATTTCTTTAATACAATTCCAAATAATTTTAAAGCATCCAATATCTTTGTGTGGAACAAACTGAGGTTTATGTCAAGATTTTCAATGTAATGACTTGACAGTAAATTATAAAAGAATCTTCATTTTGGGAGAAGTTTTAAGTGAATAAAATAGCTAAAAACTAATTAAAAAAAAACATTCAAACAAAATATTGGACATAGTACATTTAGTACCTGAGATCTTATACAGTCAAGGTCATTGTTGTGGTAGCTATTGTAGCTTTTGTAGTTGCAATTTCGATGAAACATTTGGGCAGCTCCTATTCCTATGCCCATCAGAATAATGGATATTGCTGCAGTAATGGCACTGATCACATTCATTCCAAGAGAGGCTTTCACCTACAGAAAGAAAAGCATTTAACAAGACAAGAATTTTAATGGAATACACTTGTACGACTCTGTAAAGTCCAGTATCTTTATCTGTTAAGGATAAATGTCTCATTATGCTAAAAAAAAAACACTGAAAAAAAGAGGAAATTGATGTCCCAGAAGAAACAACAGCTACACAGTTTGTTTCTTTCTCATGTAGTCACAGAATATACTAGTTTTAGACCACTGAGGCATTTTTTTATTCCCAAAATATATGGTGATCTTTTTTTCATGAACATATGAACAACATTACGGAGCCCCACACATGACATCCAAGAAAAAAAAAAATTGTGCACACAATTTACTAATTCGTTCCCTCGATGTACTTAAACGTGCACACGATTTACTAATTCGTTCCCTCGATTTGCTAAATCGTGCTCACAATTTACTAATTTGTTCTCTCAATTTATAAATTGTGTACACGATTTAGCAAATCGAGGGAACAAATTAGTAAATCGTGCCGACAATTTATAAATCGAGGGAATGGAATAGTAAATCGTGCGCACGATTTAGCCTACTTTTTTTCCTGAATGCCATGTGTAGGGCTCCGTACATCATGATTTGTGTGAAAATAAGTTTTTGTTTAAAATCAAGTAAATATAAATGTAGCTATATTAAATCAGCAACAACAACAACAAAAAAGAAGTAGATATAGAGAAATGCTGTGGTGGTATTTGCTGCTATTTTTGTGCTTAAGGATAAAAAAAATACAAGTGGTCATTTACTCTATAGCCCCATTGTATCTGACTGCATACATTCTTTACTTAAAGAACAGATAATTGAAAGGGCTTTGTGCTTATAACTATTGAATATAATGAGTTAGGCAAGGTCAGTTGTGTATCTGATGCAAATCTTGATAATATAAAATTTTACCAATCTAAAGATACAGTGAGAGTTTTACTGCTAACAGATGATGATATCTGGACTGCTGCTCACTTGTTGACAGCTTGTGGTGATTTAAATTGCACACCAGTTAGTTCAGAAATGTAATGATGTATATATAAAGATCAAGAAGTGACAGAAGAGTTCTCACCCACTTATTTCAGCATATTATATGTACATACCACACATGGATTAAGTTTATTCTGCGCAGCAACAGACAGAGAGCCAGTACTGATGTACTAAGAAAGAAACATTGGACATATTAAACATGTTACATATTAGAAGTTAATTGTGGAAATTGAAATTAAAAGGAAAATAAAGCAAAACCATTAAATGAAACTTACAATGAAAGATCCCCAGTAGGTGATGCCGCTAAAGACAGAAATACTACCAAATCTGTCTAAACTTGCGGAGAGCACAATACCAAGTAAGAAGACCATCACTCCAGTCATTATCTGTACAGTCTAGAGTGCAGATGTGTTTTATTCATAATGGCATAACATTTATGTTTGTAAACACAAAAATATAAGATATATTGATGTTTAATGCACTGAAGGGAGTCAGACCAACACACATCTTTGCAAAATGTCTTATAACAAAAGACTGCTCTCATTTTAAGTGATATAGAGGAAATCATAAAATGCATTACCCCCAGTGCCTTTGGTTGTGCTTTGAAAAATCCTTTAAGAGCCGTATTGTGATATGCTACTCTGGCCTGCTGTCCGTCATCACAAATAACAGTATCTTGTGCCACCTGTGGATTTACTTGGATGATAACTGTAGCTTTGTCAGATGCGATGACTTTGCTGTTTTCCATTCTAAGAAAACTTTTGGATTTCACCTGTAATTAATCATTAATCATTAATTAATAATATGATTTAATAATCTTATTAGTAAAGATTTTGGGGCAGTTGTTGCTTAATGGTTTAGAGAGTTGGACTTGTAACCCAAAGGTTGGGGGTTCAATTTTCAGTACCGTCAGGTAATGTACTGTAGATGGGAGGTGTGAATGTATAGCACTCTCTTCTACCCTCAATACCCATGACTGAGGTGCCCCAATTGCTCCCCAGGTGCCACAGCAAATGATTGTCCACTGCTCCAGGGGCCTCATTTATAAAATGTTGCATATAAACTGTCCTAAATTTGTTCTTAGATCATTTCTCAAAAGTGCGTAAGTGCGATTCAGGGAAAACAAATGTGCCCACAAAAACACGTGCATACACATCTCTTACAGATGTGACATTTAGAAATTGTAAATGATCTTCAAATTGTGCGCAGCTGACTGGTGTCAATCAGGAGTCAGTAGATAATCAGTGGATAATCAGTAGAAGTACATGTAAATACATGCTGTATTTTTGACAAGGATGCCTTTGGGGTTTTTCCTCTTTTGAAAGATCAGAATGTATAATTTACATTTTTCACAAATATTTTGTATTATTGCACATTTCATTTGATTATAAACATTTTTAAAGTTATAAATTATTTTAATACTATTTTTGTAGCCAAATGCCCAAACAAATCTCAAAACCTTTAAATGGAATTTTATGTATCAAAGTATTACAATAAATAAACAACTTATAGTAAAACAATCAAAAGATCACAAAAGTCAAAAGATAATGGTTATTTTTAAATTATGTATATCAAAATTTGTATATAAATATAGGCTTTATGATTAAAAAGATCATTGAACATTTTTACCTGAAGTGAAATGAGTTGTGTTGATGGATGTCTGATAACTCTTCTGATGTGTCGTTTTGTGTTTGTACTGTGAAGAACCGCTAAGGAGGAGCCTGAGTCAAATGAGTTGATGCCCTTCCTCCTAAAATATAGTGACTGATGGCAAAAATATCTTTGATATCAGTTTTTCTTTTTAATTGCTTACAGTTTATGGCCTCTAAACTGAACACAAAACCACAAAACATGCACACAAGATGCAAAACTTTACGCATCTCTTGCAAAAACAAACCTTGTTCATTGTGCAGTGGAGTGCACAGTAGTTTGTCATAGCACTCACACCTACTTGTACTGTATGTTTAAAAATTCTCTGTATATACAGTGTGTATGCACAATTGATTAATTTTACAGTTACTGAAGTGAACAATCAACACTGAACTGAGTATCGAGCATCTAGAACTGCTTTACAGCAGATTTTGAATTTCTTACTACTGCTGATATATAAAGTGTTATAGAATTAAAACTGACTTGAGGTGACTTGTATGCATAATCAGCATATATATATAAAGTACCCCCCCCCCCAAGTGAACAAATTATGTATAAATGAGTCTAATGTACAGATGTTTAAAATTTTGCAAAAAGTTAGTTTTACAATTTTAAAAGTTTCTGAGGATTGGTATGTGAGTGAATGGCACTGAGTGTGCATCAAGTAAAACTCTTAGTATGTCAAAAAAAATAAAAACTGTAAAAGCACCATTAGACATGTCTATATCCATTTATCAGTAAATGATTGAGAAGGGCCTTAAATTGTTTATACCTTTATTTATGTAGTGCTTTTTTTCAATAGATATTGTTTCAAAGCAGCTTCATATTAATAAGAAAATAACAGAATCCATGAGGCAAATGCAAAGAGCACAAACACAGAGAGACAGATACGCACTGGAGTCTATCGTGAGGTGGCTGCTGTTTACTTTCATTTTGTTGTTTATGTTTATTTTGTTATTAAAGTTACATTTGCCAGTTTCCGCTTCCTTTTCCCTGACTCTTAAACTTTGTTAAATACATATATATTTTTTTCATCCTGAAGTCTTGCGACCCAGGCCATGGTTTGAAAACCACTGCCCTAGATTCACACTAATCAAGTGTCAGGCAGTTTACCATTGTGGTTGATCTTTCCTTTCCATTCTGCTAACTGAACTTTTGCTCTTGTCAGCGATGTAGAGAGCAGCTTTATTTGACAATCAATATTGTACTTGTAAAATTCAGAGGTTTTTGATTTGCCACACTGCATGAGCATACTGTAGATAACTATAGAGATAACATTGTCTTCCATCCAGGTTATGGTTGTCATAAAACCGTTACCAAAATAATTTAATTTGTTTAGTGAAACATTGGTCAATAGAGGCAGGTAGCTGTGAAGATAATGAGATCAGATGCAGAGAATGAATTGACCACTTACCATTAATGTGTTGTTTTGTTGTTGTTGTTGTTGTTGTTGTTGTTTGTCATGCACAGGGAAGGCTTCTTGTTTATTAAACCCAGCTTGTTTTTAACCAACAATAACATCAACTTTTTGATTCCAGACATTACAAATGTGCCTGGTCCCACAGTTGAATGTTATAACAGTAAAACCAATGGTTAAACTTTGTTTCAATAAACTTTGTTGCTAAGTCAGGTTAGCTTTATACAGAACTGATTGTGTCAAAGCAGCTTTATAGTGTCAAACAGGAAAATAATTTGTCAATATTGCAAGAGGACAATAACAGAGAGTCAATTTTTCAGCTTAGGTTAGTTCATTGATGATTCAGTGACGTCATCATCCAGTCCCTCTCTTCCAATAGTGTCCGTGCAATCAAGCCAACAATATTGACAGAAATTAAGCATCCCCAACTAAGCAAGCCAAAGGCAACAGTGGCAAGGAACCAAAACTCTATCAGTGACCCAAATGGAGAAAGTAGCCTGGTTTGATTCCAGGCTGCAACACAGGTCAGATTGTGCAGAGTACTTGTCTGGTTCCCGTGCTCTTGTCCTGATGATCATCTAGTTGACAAGGTCTTTGCAGGGGATCTATCTCTGGGGCTCATCTGGTTGACATGGTCTCCTCTGACATCTAGGGCTGTCGTTTCTAGGTGGTGATCCATCATCTGGTCTGGAAACGGACCGGATCAAGGTGGCTATAGTGACCTCGGAATAAGAATGAAACAGACTAATATTAGCGTAGATGCCATTCTTCTAACTGTGTAATGAGTACATCGGGTGTTATGGAAAGTTTTCCCGGTTTCGGTTGCCCTAATTAATGCAGCCTTACAATCCTTTAATGGATTTAAATTATAGAAATGTGATAGTGTATTATGTGTATGCAGTGGTGGAGGTAAGGAATTATAACTACTTACGTTACTGTAATTAAGTAGTTTTTTCGGGTACTTGTACTTTTTTGAGTATATTTTTAAAGTTGTACTTTTACTTGTACAAATTAAGCAAAATAATCTACTTTGTTTCTCTTAAATCATAGTACGTTACTGAGTACGCTCACAATTTGAATTAATATTTAAACCTTTGATGGCACTTCAGTAGCCAATAAAGATATCCGATAGTAAAGGGACCAATAACAGCCCTGTTATCTGAACCGGGAAAAGCACCGCTGCACCAGGTGAAGAGCTGATCAGACAGTGATAGAGCTCAGCGTAATTTATGGACTCAAAGCTTAGAGAAACAAACTACATGGTAGTGTTATCATAAATATCTATTTTGATAACAATACTGAAATATCTGACACGGTTCCATTGCTCATTTTCCACAATATCTCCCGTATATACACCGATACAGTCTGCGTCTCTTTCCTCTCCGACAATGAGTTTGACACGCATCGCCTCCTGTCAAATACAGAGTCTGAATGTCTGCGTGGGATTGCTGGTATTCCGCATAATTTTAATCATTCCTGCGCAAATGTGGCCAGCGCTTTATTGTAAAATGAGAACACGGTCATATAATTGCAGAAAACTGGATGCAAGATCTCAAATAGGCCTAACTTACACAAATTAACTGCCTTTCCTCTCACTCCAATATTGCTTGTGTGCAGACTGTGTGCAGTCACGATCTCTCCGTGCTTTTAAAGTAGAAATTATGTCTCTTTGCTCCTGGATTAAACTTTGTCAAAACTTTGTCAACCATCCAGAATAGATCCATGCCTGACCGATGAAAATCCTACTGGAAATTTTATTGGCTGTAAGTGAAATGCACCAGAAAGTCTTTTACCAATCAAAGATGGAACTTTAATTTCTTTACAATGTAAATTTATGCTAGAAATGTTTTGGAATTGGATATTTGTCAAAGCCATCTGATGTTCCATTTATTTAAATACATAGGCCTAACATACTGTATATTACGGTCCCCATAAAGTGACATGGTCGGTTCACTTAGTTTTGTCATGGCCACGACATAATAACTTGTGGGAATGTGATAATATGTCGTGGCCACGAGATATTAATTTGTGGGAACGTCATATTAAATGTGGAAACGTGATATGTTGTGGTTGTTGAGGTAATGACATCCTTATGTCGTGGCCTCGAGATGCTATGTTGAGTGAACGACATCCAATTCTCGTGGCCACGAGTTTAATGCGTAAACAAACCTGCGTGACCATATCAACGCGGGATTATCAGAGATTTAATCATTAATATTTTATTCTGAATTAAGAAATTATTATATTATTTATTATAGTAAATATTTAATTATTAAATTATTATATTAACCATAGGCCTTGGCTACCGGGCTGTATTACATGTGATTGCCAGCATTCAAATAAATATTACATAAAGTGCATAATATATAATAGACCTACAAGAAAACATTTTTATCCATCCTACAGTCTTGTAAGTCCATTAACTGATCGTTTTTTCCCCCGTAATATTTGTATATTATTAATATTATTATTATTATTATTATTATTATTATTAGCCTATTATTATTGGTTATATTTTTATATTCGTTTATATTCGTTTTCCCCCTTCATTTCGATCTCTTTACTTAACGCTCTGAATACTTTTGTAAGTAATAGCCTACAGTAAATGCCCGACATGCAAATCAAGCTTTGATTATGCTGACTGGAATTTCTGCTGGAATGCATTTTAAATTTAACATATATTTCATTTTATTTTGGCTAATTAATAGACCCTAATTATAAATACTATATTGTTTCATTGAGGAATTAATTGTAAATGAAAACACAACATGCTCATTTATCATCACACATGGGCATAAATACAATCATAAACAGTACAGTAAAGTAAATATACAAATATTACGGGAAAAAGACGATCAGTTTATGGACTTACAAGGCTGTAGGATGGATAAAAATGTTTTTATATTTTATATTATGCACTTTATGTAATATTTATTTATGATAAACTTCATTTGAATACTCACGATCACATGTAATACAGCCCAGTAGCCAAGGCCTATGGTTAATATAATAATTTAATAATGTAATAATTTCTATAATAAATAATATAATAATTTCTTAATTCAAAATAAATATTAATGAATCCATCTCTGATAACCCTGGGTTGCTATGGTCATGCAGGTTTGTTTACGCATTAAACCCATGGTCACGAATAAACCGTGTCGTTCCCTCAACATAACATCTCGAGGCCACGACATAAAGATGTTGTTACCTCAACAAAATGATCTTGTGGCCATGATATAATATCACTTTCCCACAAGTTAATGTGACATTCCCTCAAATTAATATCTCGTGGCCATGGCAAAACTAAGTAAACCGACCATGTCACCTTAGGGGCACCGTAGTATATTGCTCTTAAATCACTGCTTATAAGAATTCAGTGTTGTCATATTTCAAATACTTCAACTGAATTGAGGTCATTTGGTTTATAATTTTATTACTGACTATGTACTTGTCTTTTTTGCAAATTCAATTCGGTTTGAAATCAAGCTTCCTTTTGCTGTAAGCTTTTGCAACAAAGTCACCCTATTTTAAAGAAACAAATACACAGAATGAGCATATGTTTAAGATTGAGATTTTTGTAATGGTAATTGATCAATATTTATATGTAAATAAAAAATATTAAAATCTGTTTATCATATAAAGCGAATGTGTCTTTTTAGAAGAATTGGATTAAACCAATTCCAAAGCTTGAAATAAAAAGCTTGAAAAAGGATTGCCTTGAAAAAATGGATGGGCAAATTTAAAAAAAAATAATTATATGGCAGTATTCAGTATGTGTTAATTTTACCAATGGTATTGAAAATTAGTTGTCATGAAATCAAAAATTACCCTACATACTTTTTAGTGCACATTATTATTCTTGTGGTGAACAGTTAAACCGTGCAAGTCAATACACTGGGAAAAAAATTAATTGTTTGCCGTCGTAATCGCTAATCAAAAACTATAAATTGGCTTCCACTCTGGAATGGCGTTCTGGCTCTGATGATGTCAGTTTGACGGCTTGGGGACAATCCTCATGTTAAGTCATGACATAAGGACTGCTGTTTCTGGGTCCAAGCCTCTACTCATTTCACTTGAGAATACTATCTCAAAAGCCATTAATAAGCATTGTTTAATTAATATTATATATTTAAGCTAAGCATTTCAAAATTAGCTGTGCACACTACAGTTTCTGTGCTCATAGTGTCTCAGACACTAATATTTTAGCTGAAACAGTAACTAGTAACTAGTACTCTTGAGTAGTTTTTGAGAAGAGTAATTTGTACTTTTACTTAAGTATTGCTTTGACATCAGTACTTTTACTTGTAATTGAGTATTATTTCAGCAATGTAAAAGTACTTGTACTTGAGTACAAATTTTCAGTACTCTTTCCACCACTGTGTGTATATGTAATGAACAGCCCACTGAAGGCAAGCGTAGTGAGAACCCAAGTGCAGTTTATTTACAGAGTGATCCAAAACATCCAAAAAAGAAACGAAGACTTGACTAGACTTGAACAGACTTGACGAGGCATGAATCAGACTTGACAGAAACAGACTAGACTCACCAACAGCAGGTTATAACATTAATACACGACAATAACGGGACTATATGACTATATACTATATGACTATATGACTAATGACTATAACGGGACAGGCAGCGAGTTTGTGAACGGCCTCCTTGGCCATGACGGGACAGGCAGTGAGTTCATGGACGGCCTCCTTGGCCGTCACAGGACAGGCAGTGAGTTCGTGGACAGCCTCCTTGGCCGTGACAGGACAGACAGAGAGTTCGTAAATGGCCTCCTTGGCTGTAACATGGCAGACAGAGAGTTCAAATGTGAGAGCCACCACCTTGGGAGGTTCTACAGTGGAAGCCACCACCTCTGGAGGTTCTGCAGCGGAAGCTGCCACCTCTGGAGGCACTGGAGTGGATCCACGGTCAGGAGAAGCCTCAAGAGCAGACTTGTGGACAGGAAATGTCTCTGGAGTGCAGTGTGCAGCCACACGCTCAAAATGGTGACCGCCATTACAGGAAGCACTGAGGTCAGTGCTCAGGTGCCGAGACTCAGGTGTGGCGGCCATCTTGGCCGGGGACTCAGGCGTGGCGGCCATGTCGTGACGAGACTCTGGAACGGCAGCCATGTCGTGACGAGACTCTGGATGATCAGTTGAGACATGATGAGACTCTAGAAGGGCGGCCACTTTGTAGAGAGACTCTTGTGTGGTGGCCATCTTGCGATGGAGCTCTTGAATGGCTGCCATATTATGAAGAATCTCTTGCATGACCGGCATGATGTGAGTAGACTCTGGCTTGGCAGACGTGACGTGAAAAAGACTTGGCGTAGCAGTCATGACGTGAACAGGCGCTTGCTTGGCAGGCATGACGTGAACAAGCTTTGGCTTGGCAGATGTGATGGGAGCAGGCCCTGGGGTAGCAGACATGAAGTTAGCAGATTCTGGCTTGGCAGACAGGAAGTGATCAGGCTTTAACTTGATAGACAGTACATGAGTAGACTTAACTGGCATGTGAGTAGGTCCTGGAGTAGCGGGCCTGACGTTAGCAGGCTTTAGCATAGCAAGCATCATGTTAGCAGGTTTTGGTATAGTAGATATGATGTGAGTAGGCTGTGGCTTGGCAGGCATGGTGTGAGCAGGCTCTGTAGACTTTGACGTGACATGAGCAGGATCCGTGACATGAATAATCCCAGACATGATGGTTGGAACGTGAAGTTGCTCCATTGTAGTAGCCATAACCTGATGAGACTTAGGTGAAGTGCCGTGGTCCTGAGAATGAATGGGTTCATTTAAACTCACTCGAAAAATGTCCTTAAGCGCGACTTCATTAAAAGCCACCAGATAACAAAGTTCACAAAAATCACTCACGTAATCCTCTATAGGCCTGTCACCCTGACGAAGACAGAGGAGCCGTGAAACTGCTGGGTTCATAATAGAGGTCATGTTATTCTGTAATTTACAGTCCACTGAAGGCGAGCGTAGTGAGAACCCAAGTGCAGTTTATTTACAGAGTGATCCAAAACATCCAAACATAATCCAAACAAGAAACGAAGACTTGACTTGACTTGACTTGACTTGACTTGACTTGACTTGACTTGACAGAAACAGACTAGACTCACCAACAGCAGGTTACAACATTAATATACGACAAGGCACAAGGGCAAAAACATGACTACTTATAACAAACAATACAGGTCACATAACAAATGGGAAACAAGACACACGACTAAAGCAACCAAAGAGCAAAAAGAACTGATAATCACGTGACAAGACAATAACCAATGAGAACATGACACATACACAAGGCAGAGATACATGAGGGCAAGGGAAGCATGACACAAACAGCATAAATCAACTTAAAAATAAAAGACATAAAAACAATGAACAAGAAACAAAACCCAAAACAGACCTTACAGTATGCCAGATTATGCCTCCCGAACAATGTTAGGTAGATTGTTCCAGAGTTTGAGCAGTTTGGAAAACAATCTGCCGGCCGCAGTTAATTTTGATATTCTAGGTTATATTGGTTTTAATATTCAAATGCCCAGAGTTTTGAGATCGCTACAAATGTGAAGGACTATAACGTGATATGAGCTCGCTCAAGTACTTGAAGAGCTAAGCCATTCAGGGCTTTAAAAGTGATTAGCAAGATTTTAAAATGTATAAGATGTTCAATAGGAAGCTAGAGCAGAGCTGACAGAACTGGGCTAATATGGTCATACTTCCTGGTTCTAGTAAGAAATGGAATCTTTAGCGCAAGTTCTACTAGGAAGACTTAATGCTACGTCATGCATTACAATTGGATCTAGCCAATCGTCACTCGACAAGAGAAATATATAAGCGCTATATACTCACCCTTCCTTGTGTTTGCAGAAACTGACACTGACGTTCCTACTCTATTGGGGTTACTTGCATATATTTAGGGCTCAAGCCCGAAGGGGCGAAGAGCCCTCTTGTTTTTCTAAGGATTATTCTTATTATTATTATTATTATTTTTTTTATTTTTTTTTAAACCTTCCGGGGGTTTTTGGAGGCCTTAACATACTCAAAAACTCTTGAAAATTGGCACACACATTGGAACCTGCGGCCATCAGGACGCCGCAGAGGCTGGGACCCGGGCGTGGCACAGGGGCTCTACGGCGCCCCCTGGAACACAGTCAGAAATCTTGAACCATAGCGCACACATACTTGCATGTATTTATATGAAACTCTGTACACTTATAGATCTCATTGAGCCGAACAACTTTCGCGCTCTATGTCATAGGCTCCGCCCAACAGGAAGTCAGCTATTCAGGGCTGTTTCAAAAAAGCATGCTCTGGAATTTGAAATACTCCTCTGAGGTTTTCCACCCGTTCTCCACGAAAATCGGTGAACATGATCTCAAGACATTGGGGATGAAAAATTGCCAGGGGATTTTTGATATCTCGAATGGTTTGTCCGTGGCGAGGCGTTGAAATTAGGGCAAAAAATGAGAAACAGGAAATGTCTAATAACATCCACATACATCGCCTGATTTAGATCAAACTTCATTGGATTGTTTGATGTATGATGCCGATCGCATAGATGTGACTATTAGGAGTCAAAGTTATAGCGCCACCAACTGGCAGCAGGAAGTGTGTCATTTTCAAAATTCTTTGAATTCAGCATCTTATTTTCACTCGATTTGCTTCAAACTTCATCAGAATAATGACAAAACACGGCCGATGTAAATCTGTTGTGGGGATATTGATATCTAATATAGTGTTGCCGTGGCAACGTGTCAATCTTGAATATTGTGTTCTAGTGATTTTGAGGCAGATAAAATGCTCAGAATTACATGAAACTCAAAACACATATCAGTCCTAATGATATATAGACAATGGCAAAAGCACATGAAAGGGCGTGGAGGAGGCACTCTATAGCGCCACCTTTTGTCAAAAGTGAGGGGGTTAGTTTTAGCTACAGACACCAAACTTGGTACATAAATTATTCTTATCAAGACGGACAACTTTCTAATTTACAGTCATCAGCTACGATGAACAGGAAGTCGGTTATATTGATTTGAATATGGATTTTTGGAAAAATATAGCTGTGAATTAATGCATACTGCTCAGAGGATAATTACAGTATACACACCAAACTTTGTCTACATGATGCCAAAACATTGAGGAACTTAAATTGCGAATGGATTTTGGATAGCTTGAACGGTTTTGCCGTAGTGATTTATTGAAATAACAGTAAAAAAGTAAACATGAATTGTCTTATATTTCTTAAAGTGCAGCTTCCAAACACTTCAAACCCATTTTTCATACAGAGAACGTATCATTTTGAGGAAAAATGCATAGTTTCATGACTTTACAACACTGTATGGATAACAGAAAATTAAAAAACTGTCAGATATCTGATCTGACTCTGAGGCCACTCTCTCTGTGTGAGTGAAGGGAGGGGGAGGGGAGGGGAGGGGGGTGGGGGTTGAGCTGACAGAGAGAGAGAAAGAGAGAGAGAGAGAGAGAGAGAGTTAACATCTCTTTAATCACCAGAAAAAAAGAAAATCAGTAATTGTGTGTTGTTGTTTTTCATCATTACAGCTTAAGAAATCTCTTAGGCATTATCCTTTTCAGTCAGTTTTAGGGACAAAAAAAAAATGGATTATACACATGGATTTTTTTTTTTATGCTGCAAATAATAATTTGAAACTCATTTGATACTGACCTATGACAGACATCCTGTGACATGACATTTATCTGAATTTACACAATCTCATGGATGTAACAGTAAAACAGTTCAGCTCACAGATGAAGACTAAGCTGTAATGCAGTCAAAAATATTTTACACATGCTTATAGATCAATAAAATGGTTAAAAATGCTTTTTCACCGAGTGCATAATAATTAGTCACACTGATATTCTGGTGATATTTTTTTCCAAGCACATTTTACCAATTCCAAATCACATCAATCTTAATAAATACTATACATTTGTTATTTAATCATTTATGAGTGATATATAATTGTCCTTGAAGGCTGGAAGTGAAAAACTCCTTATATTCAGGAGTGCTGAATTATTAGGGATGTTTTCTTGTCATGCATTGGTCATAGAGCTCATTGTAGCGGTGCCTCGGGTGTTGAAATAGATTTGTTATACATTATACAGGTTCACACGTACTCCGTCTGCAGTGCGTATGCAGTATGTGTATGCGGTGCAGAAGCAGCAGCGAGAGCGCGTTATTGTAACGCGAAAGCACATTAAATAATGCGCGAGCGCGAATCTCTCTCTTGGCACGCTTAAAACCAGACACGGGTGCTCAGATACATGCTGATTTCGCTCAGTGCGCGCACTTAAAACGAGTTTCCTCTGCTCAAACTGTGTCCTGTGCACTCACAACTCTCTATGCACATGCGCTAGATATTCATTCTTGTCGCACCTTTCTATTTCTAACCTTTTTTGTTCACATCTTTTACCGTGTGCAGTGTGAAGGCTCTGATCCATTAACATGGGCTCGGAAAAAATACGCATTACAGACAGAGTGTGTGAACCTGGAGTTACGTAGACATATGCCCAGTGTATTCTGTTCTCACGCTCCATTTAGCCGCGCTTCATTCTGACCGGTTCAGAGAGCAACACCAAACGTGCAGTGTGTAATACCAATCATGGCCACCACTAGATGGCGCTTTAGGATTACTTTTAAATAATTGTTGTAGAAACGCGTAAAGAGCATTTAAATCTTTTATAAAAATCTTTCAAAGAAAAATAATGCGTATTTTTAAAAGCTAATGAATTTTACTGGTAATATAGTTTTATATAATCATTTCACAAATGTTTATAGCTCATTAAAATTATTTTTCAAAATGGTTATAGATCATGAAATGTGTTGGCAACATTTTATAATAATCTCTCTTTGGTTTACATTAATACATGCATTAACTAACATGAACTAACAATGAACAATCTGTTTATGTTAGTTAATCCTATCATTAAAAATATTAATATTCATGTTATTTCACAGTACATAAACTAATCTTAAAATAAAACTGTAACCCCCCTGTCCCAGTCAGGATTTTTTGTCCAATGGTCATGTCTTAATTTTGCAATTTCTGTATTGCAATAGTTTTGAATATTTCTCATGTGGATTTAATAATTTTTGACTTTTCAGTCTGAGTTACAACTCTTTTTTTGGCTCATTTCATCTGTAAAAAAAAAAAAAAACCCTAATAATAAAGAGTTTTTCTCTTCCAGCCTTCATGGATAATTATATATCACTCATAAATGATTAAACACAAAGTTAATGGTAGTTATTAAGATTGATGTCGTTTGGAATTGGTAAAATGTGCTTAGAAAATAATCACAATATCAACATGCCTAATAATTATGCACGTGGTGTAAATCAATAAAGGTCTCAGTAACACTTCATAATAAAGTCTCATTTGTTAACAATAGTAAATACATTAACTAACATGAACAATATATTTTCACATAATTTATTAATGTTTGTTGATATTAGTTCACAGTGCATTAACTAATATTGACAGATTATTATTATTTTTTTTAATTTTTAAGTTTTAAATATTAACTGACATTGACATGCTATATAATTATTGTTCATGTTCATTAATAGAGTCCATGTTAATAACTGAAACCTTATTAAAAAGTGTTACTAAAGTTTTATATATTGTTCTGTGTGTGTGTCTTTCACAGTCTTGATGGTTTGGATTAACCCTTTAATTGCCGAATCCTTTAAAACCAGACTGCCAGAGAGTTACTGTAAATGCATGTGCCCGGTGGGCACAGTTTTCCCGATGCCACAGGGGTGGCATTTGCACTGATGGCTTGAGCCCGCCATCGCTGCTTGCAGCTATATTTTAAAGTTTGTTTTTCTAAACGTTTGTGGGTTTGACATTCTTTCAAGATGTACGCTACATTTTTGGTATTGTGCAACAAACTAGTATCGCGTTGAATGTTTGCGGTTGTCTGGTAGTATTGCTACGATATAGAGGTGTTGGTGATTTTATAGTGGAGGAGGTGAAACATTGGCAGAGTTTTTGAGTTCATGTCCACAGTCATTAAGAGTGCTCACAGTGCAGTCGTGTTGGCGCTGCTCACGTCTCAATCACCAAAAAATATATCACTTGTACGCTCACATAAACTTGCATGAATAAAGACTCTTCAGGCCTGCTGACGGAAACACTGCTGCTGTTTTTCTTCGGCTTCAGTCTCCATCACTTCATCAGGCTACACCACAATAAGTATTTATTTTGTTTCATACACTTGTGGCGCCTGTGGGTAGCCTGTGGGTTTTATTCTATGCAAAGTTAAACATACACACGCGTGTTTTGACAAAGTGCTGGAGTAGGAGGTTAATCTAGCAAACTAGCACTGCGTGATTAACCTAATCTGAGCCTAGGTTACGCTCGCCTTAGTGCGATTTAATTAAAAAAATAAACTTAAATAAAATTTTTAAAATTAAAAACATAATTAATAATTATTTGCTCAGTGTTTTATTGGTGAAATAGGTTACAGTACTGAGACCAGAGTGCTTGATTCTTAGTTCACATAATGCTGCACAATTCATTTTTGCAAGCTCAGTGATATCTTTAACATATTTAATAGAAACAAGACCATAAAATATTTTCAATACATTTACTTCTGTGAGGAGCATTTTTAAAACTCTTTCCAACAAAAGTTAATATTAATGAGATATTTGCTCAGACTAATCCAGAACACTCTGTTTGGGACTACTCATTTATGAGGCATCTTGGGGCTCATTGTTACAGGCTTACAATCGTTTACGCTGATAAAGACTGTTGCTTGCATTACCCTTTCAAAAAAAATAAAAAAAAAATAACCCTCACTGTCAAGATATTTGTTGTCTTAATCGTTTGTTTTTGTCTTTATTCCTTTAGTCAGTGTTTTGTGTGTTTATCTACAATAATAATGAGTAGGCCCTGACACGTGTTGTCTGATCCCAATAGAGTTCAGAATGTCTATAAATGCTGATTCCAGTGCATCTTTTTAATTATCAACATAGATATTAAAATCACAAACAATTAAGACTTTATTTGCAGCCAGCACTAACTCAGATTAAAATCAGTAAATTCTTTGATTATGTCTGTATGGTGGCCTGTATACAGTAGCCAGTACAAAAGTCAGTGGGGATTTATCATTAACACTTATTTCTCTAGATAATGTTATATGAAGCACCTTTACTTTAAATGAATTATTCTTTTTCTGTGGTTGGGCCTCGGTTATGGAACAATCTTCCACTTCAAGTCCCTTTAAAAACACACTTGTTCGAGCTGGCCTTGCTTATTACACTGCAGTATGGCTTTGATTATTACTCTATCTTTTGAATGCTTTCCTGTCATTCTTTTTGGTCTTTTAAATTTATATATTTTATTTCTGTTTTATGTGTTAGATTTAGAGTTAGATTTTTATGTACAGCACTTTGGTCAGTCTTTTGGCTGTTTTTAAATGTGCTTTATAAATATATGAACTTGATTTATACTTGAAACAAGACGTCTGAGAAATAATGAAAATATTACTATAAATTGTAGCAACACCTCCCCCTTTACCTTTTGGACGCAACATTTTTATAACAGTAATCTTAGGGAGTAGACTCATTTAAAGTAATGTAATCATCCGGTTTAAGCCAGGTTTCTGTCAAACAGAGCACATCTAGGTTATGATCTGTGATCATATCATTTACAAAAAGTGCTTTTGAAGAAAGGGATCAAATTTTCATTAAGCCAAGCTTTATCATTTGTTTATCTCATTACATTTGAAATTGCAGTCACCAAACTGCACCCAGACCTGGTTCTCTGGTCCAACTCCGGCCGGATCGTCATAATAGTCGAATTGACAGTCCCTTGGGAAGAGGCCATTAAAAGGAAGAGACTGTGATATGCCAACTTGGCAGTTGAGGCAGAGGAGCAGGTCTGGACAGTGAAAGTATACCCGTTGGAAGTGGGCTACAGGGGCTTTGTGGCTAGTTTCACTATAAGGCTGCTGAAGGAGCTGGGCATCGGAGGACAGGTCCAGTGGAGGATAGTCAGGGAACTTGCCACTGTTGCCAAAAGAAGCAGCCACTGGCTGTGGCTGAAGGGAATGTACACAGTATGGGCTGCCAAATGACCATGTAACAAAGTGACACAGACCCGGGTCTGATCAGCCTGTGTTGGGCCTGCCTCGGCTTGCACAGTCTTGTGATAAAGGGCTGAAACATCCAATCAGGCTGGGGTACACAACTGATGATGTGTTGCATTGGTGGAAACACCATACAAAGTTCATTGGCAACATCACAACAACAAAAGGCATCTTTCACTTAGGCTAAAGCAGGGATAGGCAGCTCCGGTCCTGGAGGGCCACTATCCTGCAGAGTTTAGCTTCAGCCCTCATAAAAACTCACCTGCCTGTATCTATCTAGTAATCCCGAAAACACTGATTGCCTTGTTCAGGTGTGTTTAATTAGGGTTGGAGCTAAACTCTGCAGGACAGTGGCCCTCCAGGACCGAAATTGCCTATCCCTGGGCTAAAGTCTGCACAAAAACTGGGATCTGATGGACATCGGATACGGTGTCCATTGAGCGATGACAGTCTGCTATGTATCTCATCACCACGGTGAGCAGGGTGGGAACCAGAGCATATTACATTATCTGACATCATACTTTCAAGTTCACATACCTCTTTAATGTTATTTTTTGTGATCTCCGACTGTCATGAGCTCAGGTTTACTCTCCTTTTTTTTCTTTTCTATTTCATGCTGCGCTATCCTAGACTCAGCTGTTCGCGATCACAATCAGCACTTGCACTGATTAGGGCTGCACCTGTTTTCTTCTGCGCTCTGTGAATTACAAGGTCTTTTGCCAGATTATTGTGCTTAGATGTCAGTCTCTTTGCAGCTCTTTCCTGTCAGTTTTGTGATTAAATTGTTAGGTAAAAAATGTTAGCCTGAATGCACTGTAAGTCGCTTTGGATAAAAGCATCTGCTAAATGCATAAATGTAAATGTTAATGTAAATTGTGTCCAGTCCTGTATTTGTCGAATTGAGTCCTGTCGTGTGACTTACCTGAACAGCCTGAGAGGTAGTTGCTCCTCGCCCTGCACCTCGGGGTGGTGCCCCGAACTCTCAAGTCAAGCCTACCCTTACGTTCCAGTCCTCCTGTGTTACTATCCAGTTCTGCAACCACCGAATACGGCCTGCGAACGGCAGACTGCCTAAGTTTATTTTTGTGGACATCATTAGTGCCAATGTGAATAACAATCTTAATGAATTTATGTTTAGCATAAGACAGCACTTTTGAATTTGCCAAGTGTCAGGCACTCTTGCTCCCAGTAAACATTGGACTATGGTGGCTGGTGCCTCTATTTTCATGTTCCATACAGTAGAATCGCCAATAACTAGGGAACTTTCATCAGGTTTCTCAGTGAGAGGGGAGAAATTGTTTAATGTTTTGATTGAAATGGAAGGGCAGTGGGGTTTTTTACCCACCTCACAGTCACCCAGTCACCCTGCTGCAGAGGCTCTGCAACTGGAACCAAACAATGTACAGGACTCACTAAGCTAGTCAAATTCAAAGACATAGCCTAGGCCCTCACATTCTTACTATCCTCAATTAAAGTTTGGATGTGGGTATCGAGTTCTGAAAACGTCTCTGTCAGCCTAACCATTTCCCTACATTTATCTCATGTGAATCTCTCACCGCTGACAGGGAAGGCTACACTAAACGTGTGGCAAGCAGTTCAAGTGACAATAACAGGAGAAGATGTCATGACACACCATGATTGTTGAATGATTTCCGACTTACCACAATTGATTGATGAACTTGTGAAAAATGGAGTGAGAGAGAAAAGAAATGGAGCGAGAGAGAGAAAAAGAAATGGTAGGAAACATGAAATGCAGATGGAAATGCAAATGACAAGCTAACAGGCTAACGTGCTGCCCTAGAGGTTTAGATTAAAAGCGAACAATGTCAAATTAGTTTGATGGATAAAATCAGAAATATGGTGAGAATTAAATGATATTTCAGCAGTTTAAACAACACAGAGCGATAATAAGACAATGATGCAACAGAAAAACAAAGCTACATGGAGCTACAATCACAAACCACTCAGCAGCACGGCAGACAGGAAGTGTTCACAAAAAGTCCATTGGAATCTTTACACTCAATTAAAAAATTATTGAAATTAATGTGTGTGTGTGCGTGTGTGTGTGTGTGTGTGTGTATGTGTGTGTGTATATATAAATATATATATATACATAAGCATTTATCCACATACTGTATTTTTGCTCTTTTTTTTCTTGTCTTCTTTTAGCACTGGAACATATTTCTAATTTTTCTTACGGAAGCTGATACCACTGTGGTAAAAGAGATTTTAGCATGGAAAGTATTGTGGTTGCCTTTTGTTCTATTTACGCAAATGCATCAGTGGAGTACAATGTAGGTTAACAGCCACATTTTTCTTGTTTCTTTTTTTTTTTTACTGGAGAAGCAACTTTTTTTAATGGAAAAATAAGGTAAATATAAAGGTATCAAAAGTTATATAGGAAACAGAGCGATAATAAGACAATGATGCAACAGAAAAACAAAGCTACATGGAGCTACAATCACAAACCACTCAGCAGCACGGCAGACAGGAAGTGTTCACAAAAAGTCCATTGGAATCTTTACACTCAATTAAAAAAATATTGAAATGAATGTGTGTGTGTGTGCGTGTGTGTGTGTATGTATGTGTGTGTATATATATATATATATATATATAAGCATTTATCCACATACTGTATTTTTGCTCTTTTTTTTTCTTGTCTTCTTTTAGCACTGGAACATATTTCTCATTTTTCTTACGGAAGCTGATACCACTGTGGTAAAAGAGAGTTTAGCATGGAAAGTATTGTGGTTGCCTTTTGTTCTATTTACGCAAATGCATCAGTGGAGTACAATGTAGGTTAACAGCCACATTTTTCTTGTTTCTTTTTTTTTTTACTGGAGAAGCAACTTTTTTGAATGGAAAAATAAGGTAAATATAAAGGTATCAAAAGTTATATAGGAAAGTACTGTGTTGTTTTTTGTTGCTATTTGGTGTTTAGGGATAAAATTGCAATGTCCCTTTTACCACATAGGTTCATTGTACCCTGCTACTATCCGTCTTTACTCAAATAACAGGTGATAAATGCTTACTTTGTGCTTTTAGTGGTGTAACCGCACAACAATTGCACAACATAATAGTGTATGAATACATTATAAAGAATGTGACAACAGAAGAGTTCTTTCCCACTGATTTTAGCACATTATATTTACATACCCCACACAGATGAAGTTTATTCTGCACAGCAACAGACAGAGAGCCAATGATGTAGTGAGAAAGAAACATTGGACATTAAAGTTGATTCTAGAAATGTAAAATATTTTGTTTTGTTTTTTTCAGGGACCTGTCACTTTGTTTATAGTTCTCCATTTGGGGACATGTTCCTGACACTCATGTGGTTTATTGTTTTGTATCTATGTGAGTGTGTAGCTGGGTGTTTGTTCCTACGCCATGGGATCTTCTCTAGACCTATGTGTAGATGTGTGTCATTCTTTTTAACTTATGGTTGTTTTCATAGGCCATGGGCTCCTGTATTATTATGTAAACAGTGCAGATATAGATCAAGTGTTTTTGTTGGGTTTTTATTGTTTTTTTTTATTTATTTATTTTTTGTGATGGCATGTTTGGATACACACACACCCACAAAGAAGTTATGTTAATGCTTTTGCACAACAGACTAAAGGCAATCAAACCAGATTGTCTCTAAACAATGTTTGAGTCAAAACCTGCGACCCTAAGGAGGTTTGACCATCCTAGTGATTTTCATTCAACAAGTTCAGGAACTCTCACAAAACAGATGCCATACAACAAAACGATAAAACTCACTAATTTGTAGATAAGATCTCAAAGAAAGAGCAAAGGATATGATGCCTTGCCCAAACATCTCTCCTTGCTTATTTATGAGCCCCCCTCTCACTCTTCTCCCCTCACCAGGTTTCACTATAGTTCATTAAGAAAGGTCTGTATACCATGTCATATCCTGTGAATCTACTGTTTTTCCCTTTTCATGTTTGGTATCATTTTAAATGTCTCAGTGCGATTGATAAAATGGTTTCAATTTCACGGCATTTGCTTATATTATGAGAATTTTGAAGAATTCTGTTCTGCTGCTAAGGAGTATGTTTTCCTCAGGGTCTCTGGTGAGAATGTTTTCCCATCTCAAGCCAGGTGTGACTGATTGGTCATAGATCCTGACTAACCAAAAGGTCTTTTATGGTTTTGCAACTTTGATTTGAAGATTTTTTTTGTTCTGGTCTGGATGTATAAACAAAGTGGCAAAATAGCATTTTGGGGGATTCTGAAACTGGAAAACCCCAGCACAGTGCGTGTGGTGCTGTGCACCGAGAGCTCTCACATGGTGCTGTGGGTTTCTCTGCTGTCAGGCATGCATTTCTTTGTATTTTCAGATCTTCACATCGTGCTCATGGAACACACATTATAGTTGTTTCTGCTATTACATCTACACATAGACTAGTTGAGTTTATTCTTTAAAACACATGATTGCTTTACTGTAAGTGTTGCATGAAATGTCTTAAATTAGACATTAAAATTAGAATAGCTGTAACAGTTACATGACTATGAATGTGACTGTTGAATTTGTTTGTCTTCTACATGAAACACTCGACTATTTCCCATATAGCTGCAGTAATCAATGTACAGGAGCATAGAATTATGTAATTTGCATCATACATTTTTACCTGACAAATAAAATTTTATATTTTATTTAAACTCTCCTGAAATCATTATGACTAGTAGATCATGTGAAGGTGGAGGTTACCTCCCTGATGAATGAAAGATTGAAAGTGTGGGATATACAAAATATTCAAATATTTAAATTAATACATAACCAATATTTGTATTCAGTACTTAATTAAAAATACAGTCTAAATATAATGAACACGAATTGGAGTCAGATTAAATATGGAGCTAGAATCAATTTGAAGCTAAATCCTATAAATTAAGTGAACTTCACAGAAGCACAAGTAAAAGACCTACATGCATTATACCTTCACCAACATTGTTGGATTCCATTGTTGGGCCAATGGGTGGACCTTACCATTCTGAATAGTTTTTCTATCCTTGCTTTTTTTTTTTCTGGACAGTTGAAATGTTTAAACTAGGACTATGAACAGATTAAAATTTTTAATTGATTAACCCTTTTTTGTGCAATAAAACATGATTAATCTTACACTTTTAATTAAGCATACACCATTTATCATTTAAATAATTTGCTATATCTAACAAAGTAAACCATATCATATTGAAGGGTGATTCTCACAAAACTGTATTTTCTGCAAGCTTTATTCAAGGTAAATGTAGGTGTCTTTCCAAATATGTATACTTTGGACACTCCAAAACGACTCCTAATAACCAAATGATATAAGGAGCCCATATAGTTCATACCAAACACCAAAGCACAAATGAAAAAAAAAAAAGAACCAAAGAACCAAATTTTTTTCAGAATTCGCAGTGCACATAATGTGGACAGCACAACAGCAACAGCTTGTTTAGAGGTTTTTAGAGCTTGTTTACATTTTAGACAAGTCAAGTTATGATAAAGAGGACAACATGCAGATCCCCCCCAAAAAAAACCTAAACCAATTGCCTTGACCTGACTGCATATTACCTACTATACACAGATACATTCAGAATGAGTAAACATAGCAACATACAGAAGGCAAATCACAACATTATGCTAAATGTGTGTGGAAATGTATATATACACTGAAATGTGTTTGTGCATAAATACAATACACTAAACCAGTTCACAATTCAAACACACACTCACACAAAACCTTTTGTGTTTTTCTTCTTTTCTAAATTACTCGTCTGCTCTACTTTAGCTTTTTATTGTAAGCCATTTTGGACATAAGAATCTGGTAAATGCATAAATGTAAGTACATCTGAATTTACTGCATATTTAAAGCATTATCTATGAGGCTTTTGTTCAGGGTGAGAACTAGTACTAGTTATACATTTTATTTTTAACTGGCTGTATATGAAAACAGTAGAACTCTATGGAATGTCCCAATTTAGTATTAAGCAAACACACACATATATACATATATATATCTCAAATTCATAAATGATAAATATCAATATCATAAATGATAAATATCATTTTGTATATATATATATATATATATATATATATATATATATATATATATATACATACACACACATACACAAAATGATATTTATCATTTATGAATTTGATGTTTCCCCATTCAAAGAGATAGGAGTTAGATTGCCCGAGAGGGGTTTCAAAGATGGCTGCCGAGTGACATGACTTGTCTTAAAGGGACTTTGGTAAAGATCATGTTCCATGTGTCAGGATAGTCACGGGAGGCAGAGGTAAGTGAATTCAAAACAATGTATATTTCTCTCAAGAATAATTGCAAGGTGAGTAGAAGGTGATTTCAGGTGCGGATTCAGTGCAGATCACTCGGTGAGAGGTGGAATCCAGGTGAGTACGTACATAGACGAGAGGTCAATGCCACACAATCCCAGATTACGAATGCTTGTCCTTTTCCTTCTTTATTAGGAGAGGAACTGTCCAGCGAGCTTGCCAGGAACACAGGAGATACCAGAGATCGAAGGGGAATCAGGGAACTGGGATGGATCGGGAATCCTGGAGACAGCAGAACAATGACACAGAGGTTAGGTTTTCGAAAGTACTTATACGTTACATCGTGGAGCTCTTCAGATGTGAGGCAAGCTGGAGGAGGCTTGACAGTGAACTGGGGCTGAGGTGAGTGTTTTATAGTGCCTTGATGAGATCGTTGATAATGACCAGGTGAGGGTGATTAATACTCAGGGGAACGTGAACGTTGTGGATTGGCTGGGACCGGGCTTGCCTGACACCATGAAGATATTTTGTAAATTTCTTACCGTAAATATATCAAAACTTCCTTTTTGATTAGTAATATGCACTGCTAAGAACTTCATTTGGACAACTTTAAAGGCGATTTTCTCTGTATTTTGATTTTTTTTCATCATCAGATTCCAGATTTTCAAATAGTCATATCGTGGCCAAATATTGTCCAATCCTAACAAACCATACATCACTGGAAAGCTTATTTATGCAGTTGTTTTTTTATTTTTAGAAAACTTGACTTTTGTGGTCCAGGGTTACATTTAACCTAATTAGATATTACAAATGTCATTTTGGTCTGTTTTCTATGACTGATGAACAGAACCTTTCAAAGAACAACAGTTCATGTGTTTCTGTTCAAAACACAAACATTTTAAATTATTCATAATTTTTATATTTTAGGCACAAAGAGGAACTTAGTCCACAATAGACTCATCATCAGCACTTTTAATTTTAACAAAAGCCACATGCCATATAAAGACTATTTAATACACCATATTACAATAAACAAAGCTGTAAGGAGAGGTTCCTGCACTGAACAGAAATCTAGCCTTCCTGCAGCTCAGTATAGCTTGGCACTATCCAGGTCATGGCTTCAGTTCTCTAGAAATGCAGGAACTGACAATAATGTTTACCTTGATGTAAGTCACTTATACAAACTTAGACGACTAAAGCAGAATGCTCAAGTCTCATGCCAATCAGGTTGAATGTTTTATCATGGAACATTTGTGGTTGACTTGCATTTCCTTTTCAGTCTGCTAGCTGTACCTTTGCTGCTTTGGGTAATGTGGGGTATTTATCTGTAAAGCCACATTAATAAAATCTTCCTTTCTTGTTTTCAGCATTGACCAAATTGGAATATCTTGAAAGACAAGCATAAGACATGTGAGCAACATACATGACATATCAAAACCATTGTTTAGTGAAAAATTGGTCAGATTGAAAGATGATGCAGATGATGAATTGAACACAAACAATGCTTACCATTGACAGAAGTGTGTGTGTGGTCCAGGTATTCTCTTCGTCGTGGGGAACAAATGTCCCTACAAGGATAGTAAAAACAGAAATTAAGTTCGCCGTCTAGTGCTTGCTCATAACAAAAAAAATATTGTTTTAAATATTTTTATACAACTTGCTAAGTCAGCAATAGACATAAATGAAAAGGACATTTGTACTGCTCCATTCATTCAAGAGCCTTCCGTTTGTTCTCTCCTGGATCCACATATTCTACTAGTAATAGTGGATTCAGGAGAGGTCAGAACAAATCAAATATAACATTTTATTTGTCAGGTAAGAATGTATCATGTCAATTACATAATTAAACAATGAGAATTCAATTCAGAGTGATACATACATAACATCAGTTGTTCAGAGATTAATCTAAGAGTGAAAGATGCATACCTGACAGTATAGGGACACACAGCAGCATGTGCGTGTTCTGGATGCTCCAGAGATCTAAGTTACACTTTTAATTTACTTTACTTTTAAGTTTCTCATGATAAAAGTGACTGCTGTCATGGGGCTTATGGATAATTAAAGAGGCATTTGAGCAATCACCCCTTGCTCTCAAAGATGATTTAATGACTTTGGCTGTGCAGTTAATAGAATTGTAGTTTCCTTTTTTTCCAGTTTGGCTACCAGCAATTAAGAAAACGTGTTCTGTTGCCCTTCCTACACAACATCCAAATTAGTCAAATCATGTAAAGTGTCTGTTGAGCTCTTGCCGGATGTAAGCATGAGGCTCAACTCCATAGACTCTAAAAAAGATGGACAACACATCTTCACTTGCTTTCACAATATAAAAGTGAAGTAAAAATTTCCCAGGTATGGCCCTTCTCATTTTGCACCAATGATGTCCTTTGGAGCTGAGTCTGCACAGTAGTAATCATTAGCTGGAGCTGCAGTATCAAAGTCTTGCCCAAACTCCTAAAGACCCAACTGCAAGTGCACAATCATGATGCCACATCCTGTTTTAATAGAATCAAATAACTAACTAAAAAAAAACTTTTAGAAAAATGAACACTTGAACATATAATATTAATGTAATAAGAAATACCCTTGGGAAAAAAAATGTATTTGAAGTGTAATTTGTTTTTTTAGTTTGATTCACTTCCCATTCATAAACATGGAGAGAGCAGGGTTTATGACCTATACTTCAGTCAGCCACCAGGGGATGATCAAAACGGTTTGGCTTCACTTTTCCGGACATATGAGGCACACTCTTATTGATAAATGCTGTTCCCCAGGTGCTTCCTGTGCTCGTGATAAGAGATGGAGCAAAAAATGGACAAGTTGGTTATTAGCTATGCTTGTGCTTCGGGTGTGTGCTTAAAAGGACAAATACACACAAAAAAATATCTGTTTTGATGAGTTTTTACTTAAACACAGTGAACAGTATGTTGTAAGTGAACATAAACAGTTGCTTGTCAGTAAATTAGATCTGTGCATTTAAGTGACAGCAGGTCATTTAAAGTTACTAAAAAAAAGGATATTCTTTTTAGTAGCCTAAATTGTTTATTTCATTAGTATCTTTTTCCTATTGAATATATCCCATTGTTTCTAATTTTCATCTTTTTTTATAGTATTACTGAATGTTTCAAGCTGTTTGTTAACTGCTCTGCTCTGAAAGAACAGATTAAAGGGTTAGTTCACCCAAAAATTAAAATTAGCCTGTGTTTTACTCACCCTTGAAGCATCCTGCAGTAGGTGTGTATGACTTCCTTCTTTCAGACGAATCCAGTCAGAGTTATATTAAAAATTGTCCTGGCTATTCCAAGCTCATTACAGTCAGCGAGTGTTGCAGTTGAACAGTCCACAAGTCGTCAAATAAAGCGCTTGCATCCATAAAACGTGCCTCACACAGCTCTGGGGGTGAATAAAGGCCTCCTTTAGCGAATCCATGTGGTTTTGTAAGAAAAATATCCATATTTCAAACATAATAAACACTTTTCTCTCACTTCCTTTATCTGTCATACGCCGAAGCCGTTCCGGCGGATGATGTAAGACGTTGAAACAAAAAACAAAACGCTGTACGCGAATTAGAAGCACAAACCGAGGATTTGTAAAGAAAAATGTCGGAGGATTGCGATATAAACTTTGCTCCAATAAACAAACTCGTGAGACTAGCATATCTTGGAGGCGCGCTGCGTATTATATATAACGCCTTCTGCCTATGACAGATAACGGAAGTGAGAGAAAAGTGTTTTTTACATTTGAAATACAGATATTTTTCTTACAAAAACATATGGACTCGGTACAGGAGGCCTTTATTTACCCCCCGGAGCCGTGTGAGGCACGTTTTATTATGGATGCACGCGCTTTATTTGGAGACTTGTGGACTGTTCAACTGCAACACCGCTGACTGCAATGATAGAGATTGAAATAGCTAAGACAATTTTCAATATAACTCCGACCGGATTCGTCTGAAAAAAGAAAGTCCTATACACAAAGTATGACTCGAGGGTGAGTAAAACACAAGCTTATCTTCATTTTTGGGTGAATCAACACTTTAAGGGGCTGGGTTTCTTTTTTAAGTTTTTTGTGACTACCCTGGCCCCCTGACAAAGTTTTGCTTATGGCTTCCTGAAGCCTTGGCCCGGCACTGGAAAGTCCCCATAAACACTTCCCATGAAACCATGAAACTGTGTGTGTGTGTGTGTGTGTGTGTGTGTGTGTGTGTGTGTGTGTGAGAGAGAGAGAGAGAGAGAGAGAGAGAGAGAGAGAGAGAGAGAGAGAGACATTACAGTTCAGTCTTTGAGCTACTGCCCCCAGATGGCACATTTTAGATAACACAAATGTTTTCACCTTGTTTACTGACTTAATTAAAAAAATGCTGTACATGTGCACACTGTTCCTGATGAAAGTAGAAGATTGTATTATATGTGGCATTCAGTGTTTATATAATAGTTTATTTTGTTTATTACTATCCACACAAGCCTTCTCCCTTTCTTCAACAAAAATCTAAATGTGGACTTAGTTTGGCTTTCTTTATGAGCTCTATAGACCTACGGACTCTCATCAATGTTTTTCCACATTTCATTAAATGGATTTTATATCTTAATTTTATTGACAGTAACCCTAAAAAAAAAAAAAAAAAAAAAAAAAATCTAAATTCAAAATACAAATAAAACACCTGTAAAAAAAAAAAAAAAAAATCAATACGGAAAATTTCTTCATATTAGTAAAGTACATGGTGCCCATTTTTTTAGAATGATATTAAAATAAAATAATCACGTGCCATCCAATTATTTATGTCACAAAGCTGCAGATGGCAAAAGTTTAAAATATGACAGCATTAAATCATTCATGTTTAATTAAAAGTCAGGGTACTTATTTATTACTTATTATTTACTAACACATAGTTAAGGTGGCTGTTATTGATTCTGCATGATGGCTGCATGATTCCAAATGATAAATAAAATATGTGTAAAAAAAAAAAAATTGTTCATATTGATAAAGTACATGGTGCCCTATTTTTAGATTTTATTTATTTATATTTTTTATGTAATTAATGTACAAAGTTTAAATTATAACAGCATTAATTCATTCGTGTTTAATTCAATGTCAGGATAGGCCTACTTATTATTTATTCTGAAGGAGTATGTTTGATTTAGTTTATTACTAAATGTTGATTAATGCTTATAAAACAGATAGTTCCAGTCCTTGCTTCTGATTGGCTGAGCCACGTTCAAAGCTGTTGTAAATTACTCTACAAACATACACCTTTGTTTACGTTAACCATTATGTTGCAACCACAACCGATTCTGAGGAACTACATTGTTTTGCGGAAGAATAATGTTTTTATTAATATCATTAGACTTTATTTTCTCTGTTTTATTTTGTGAAAACTTACTACATACTGTATATACTGTACTACGTATATGGAAAAACCATTTTATAAAAGCAATAAGCCCCGTGAAGAGATAGACGGAGTTTCACTTTTATGCTTGGGGGGGCACCCACTGGCAGACGAGCCACGAACACTTTTTTTTTTTTTTTATTTGTTCTATATTTCATATATTTATATAATATATATTCGACAGTAAAATACATAATAAATAAATAAATAAATAAATAAAACATTTTTTCCAGAGGGTACGCACAGAGTTTTTTATTTATTTATTTTTTTATGGAGGACCAAATGATCAGTGAGAGCAGAACGAATGTGCCACACGTTTCAAACTCAACTAAATGGTAAAATACATATATCAAGAGCATGCTCACAGATGAAAACAGAGAACAAAACAGCATTGGATGAAGTGGATTAGAGCCCTGCAGGGTCCTCAAATATAGGCCCTATAGCCAGTCTTTTTTCCCCAATTTCCCAAAACAGCTTATACTACTCTTTCAGCTATTAAAGTAGTTCAGTTTTGTATGTAATGGAAAAGTGAATATATTTCGTTTAGTTTTTTTTATAAATTTAATTTAGATAAACGTTTGGAGCATTTTTTTGTTCCTTAAATGTAAGCGGTCAGCGGCAGACAGTGAATTGATCATAGCCTATATGTTTAATCAATTTAGCCTTCTCAAATCATCACATCTTATATATAAATCTATATTCATAACAGTTCAAGCATATTACAATGTTAGTTTAAATGTTTAACCTAGATAAATGTGCGCTGTTAGACGCTTATCCAGTCGTTTGTGTGGAGAGTGGAAGCCGCAGGACATGGAGGCGCCAGCGCGATCAATAGTATTTTTTTCTAGCAGTGGAAACAACTTAACATACGCAGTCATTTTTGCTCATAAAGGTAAGAGTAATACATCATTTTAAACTATAAAGGGTCTAGTTTTATTTGTGTGCACTCACAATATCAACAAAACGTTGTGCTTTTATAAAATAAAGAAAACAAACGTTTTCTGCCGTCTCGGACTTGAACAGGAGTACTTCACAATGATTTTTTTTTTTTCTTAGGTTCAATGATGAACCTAAACTAAGTGAATTGCCTCACAGAAATGATAAAAAATATATATATATAGAAAGCTTTAAATTACTTCTTTAAAATGAAATAATTCAAATTGAAAATAGAAACTCTTTCATTGTGTAATCCGTGCATTTCTCTCTAAAGGCACATTCAATGAGATGGCGAGTCATTTTTTTCATAACCATAATTGATGGATGTCTAAAATCTAAAAATAAGGAAAAGCCTAAAACAGGCCCGATTATAATTTGCATTTTATTTTATAATTCTGTACAATAAAAAAAAAAAAAAAAAAAAAAAAAACATACATATGGCATATGTAAAACTTTGTCCTGTAATTGTATAGAAAATTATAAAAAATATTTTTTTCTTCTGATTTTTATGTTGCTCTGTTCTGAATACCTTAAAATTTAAAGGACTTGCTGCAACACAATTTTGTCTGATATGTGAATTATTTATTATCCTATTTAAAAAAAAAAATATTATCCATTCAGCAAATGCTTTAAAAACAGCTTTAAAAACACTTTATTGCATTCCAGATGCTTTTAAAGTACTTTTCACTATAAATTTTATGGGCAGCTTGAATTTTAAATATTGTCATGAATTATTTGTATTCCCATTTAATAGCCAACAAATGAATTGTTGCGGGCTAACCCGATCTCATGATGAAATATAGCACGGTTTTCTGCTTCTATTTGGCGTAATATGTATATGCAGAAATTTACTTTGGCATGCAAAAGACTGATAAATTCATAATTAATGGCATGGCTGGTTCAGTCGACAGAAATGCGGGACACACGGGCCTATAATAACTGCTGAAATGTTTGCGGGGCAAATCTCAGGTCAGTCTGAGCGCTCATGGTATGCACAGTCATCTTTAAGTTTCTAAAGAGTAATCGACGATGCGATCGCACATTTCACAAGATCCACTTCAGCTGTCAGTAGCCAAGGGTGAATAAGCCTTGTGTATGTGCTTTAACTAAATACTGAATCACGCGCCACACTCAAGGCCATCGCTTCAAATCGCCTGTCCAATTCAGCCAGAAATGACTCAGTCCACCACATTTTTATTAGCGAGTTTATAAAGAAAACAACGAATATTTGTTAACTTGCTAAAGCTGGAAAATAACGAAAAGAGAGTCCTCTCTTGTCCTCTCAAGTTAAGAACCATCCGCGACTCGGGAGGATATGGGACTTAAATAATTCATTTAACCCAAAACGTACTTATTCTAACCACTAAAATAATAAAATAATACAAATAAAATGAGAAAATGTTAATTTAATTTTTATATTTTATTCATAGCTCAGACAAAATCATTATTGGCTCTCGTCTGGGGGGGCAGTGCCCCCCCTAGCCCCCCCTAAACTCCGCCTATGCGTGAAGCCGTTGTTTACAGTGAATTTATAACAGCTAACAACGCCCCTTTGCTGTTATAAATTCACTGTAAACCACAGATTCTTGGGGTTTATTGCTTTAATTAAAGGATTATTTACTTTCAAATTAAAATTTACTTATAATTTACTCACCTCAATGTCATCCAAGATGTTTACATCTTTTTCTTCAGTCGAAAAGATATTTAGGTTTTTGATAAAAAACATTCCAGAAACACTATAGTGGACTTCAACAGTTACCAAATCGTTGAAGGTCAAAATTACAGGTTCAGTGCCGCTTCAAAGGGCTCTACATGATACCAGGTGAGGAATAAGGATCTTATCCAGTGAAACAATCTGTCATTTTCTAAAAATAATTTTTATAAAAGTATATGATTTATAAACAAAAATGCGTGCCTTGCACTCCTCTGCGATGCACGTCCATGACTTCACGTTAGTGATGGGTCGTTCGCGAAAGAGCCAGCTCTTGTAGGTGAATGACGGGAGCTGGCTCGCATATCTGAAGAGCCGACTCTATTTAAAAAAAATATAGCCTATAGAAATTAAATCTTTATGTAATAATGAAATAATGGATGCATTTTATTTTATTTTAAATAACTGACTAATTCAAAGAACAAAAAAATGATATAGGCCTAAAGGCGCACATATTCATTTTGACTGTCTGATCAGCCTCACATTCTGTTCCTGTCAATCATACACAAGGTGTCAACCAATTATATGGCATGAGGGAGGGGCCGAGCCATCACACACACACCACACACACAGTGTCAAACTCAGAGAAGAAACCGCATCAGCCCCTCGAAAGTAAGGCAGCTTGCATTTCTGAATGCAAATCTCTCATAAAATAAAAATATGATCAGCATTGTGTGTGTGTGTTCATGCAAGTTATACAAAACATAACTAGTGAGATAGTTCATGCTGGTTATATAACATGCCAAAAAAGAGGGACCAGTTTTATCCTTTCAGTTATTTATTTTTCTTTAATATGGGTTCTATTATGTTGTTCAGATTCAGATTGTATTTGTTTCGTAATGTTGTTGTTTCTATACATTAAAAAGTTGTAATTTAAATGCAAATGTTTAATAGTATTCTTTTTTCATAACAAATCAATGCATTTTTAAAGAAATTGTGAGACATTGTGAGTATGATTTCATTTAATAATTTAATTAGAATTGTTTTCACACCTATCATAGTCAAAACATTATTGTTTTTTAAAGAGCCGTTTGTGAGCCAAAAGAGCCGGTTCTTTTCAGTGTGCTGAGTCAAACGAGCCAGCTCACGAAAAAAAGCCGAAATGCTCATCAGTACTTCACGTAATACGTAATTACGTTGTAAAGGTCACGCTTGACGTAGGCAGAAATACAGACTCAGTCAGTGTTTACAGATGCGGAGGAAGAGGAACACTCAAACGTTGTTGTACGTTCAGTCAGGGGCGCAGATAGGATTTTTTAACTGGGGGGAACCAAGCTGTCCAGCAGTCACATTTTTTCAGTCCAGAAAAATCAACAGCTCAGTCATCGATGATAGTACAGGTGCATCTCAAAAAATTTGTATATCATTTATATCATTTATTTTTTGTAATTTAATTCAAAAAAGCAAACTTTCTTATATTCTACATACATTGCACACAAACTGAAATATTTCAAGAGTTTTTTTGTTGTTGTTGTTTTAATTCTGATGAACTTACAGCTCAGTAAAATTAAAAATTCAGTATCTCAAAAAATTTGAATATTCTACTTTGAGCTTGATTAGTTTGATTAATTTTGAGTATAAATACTGGGTAACTCTTGGGCTAGTTTAGAACATGCAACAGTTGTCCAGAAGATGATCATTAACACCCTCCACAAGGAGAGTAAGCCACAGAAGGTCAATGCTGAAAGGGCTGGCTGTTCACAGAGTGCTGTATCCAAATATATTCAAAAAAAGTTGACTGAAAGGAAAAAAGTGTGGTAGGAAAAGGTGCACAAGCAACAGGGATGACCACAGCCTTGGGAAGATTGTCATGAAAAGCCGATTCAAGAACTTAGGAGAGCTTCACAAGGAGTGGACTGAAGCCGGAGTCACCGCATCAAGAGTCACCACGCTCGGACGTCTTCAGAAAAAGAGCTACAGGTTTCACATTCCTAGAACCAAGCCACTCCTGAACCAGAAAAAAACATCAGAAGCATTTCACCTGGGGTAAGGAGAAAAAGAACTGAACTGTTGCTCAGTGGTCCACAATCCTCTTTTCAGATGAAAGTAAATTTTGCATTTCATTTGGAAATCAAGGTCTGGAGTCTGGAGGAAGACTGGAGAGGCACAGAATCCAAAGTCCAATGTGAAATTTCTAAAGTCAGTGATGATTTGGAGTGCTGTGATGCTGGTGTTGGTCCATTGTGTTTTATCAAGTCCAAAGTCCATGCAGCCATCTACCAGGAGATTTTGGAGCACTTTATGCTTCCATCTGCTGACAAGCTTTATGGAGATGCTGATTTAATTTTGCAGCAGGACTTTAGCATTTGCCCACAGTGCCAAAACCACTTCCAAGTGTTTTGCTTACTATCATATTACTGTGCTTGATTGGCCAGCCAACTCACCTGACCTGAAACTCACAGAGAATCTATGGGGTATTGTGAAGAGGAAGATAAGTAACATCTGACAAACAATACAGAGAACCTGAAGGTCGCTATCAAACCAACCTGGGCTTCAATAACGCCTCAGCAGTGCCACAGGCTGATCACCTTCATGCCACACTGCACTGAAGCAGTAATTCATGCAAAAGGAGCCCCAACCAAGTATTGAGTGCATAATTAAACCTGCTTTGGAGATCTTTTAACATTTCTGTTTTGTAAATCTTTTTTTGATTGATCTTTGAAAATAGTCAAATTTTTTGAGATACTGAATTTTTAATTTTTCTAAACTGCAAGTGGTAACCATCAGAATTAAAACAAAAAACTCTTGAAATATTTCAGTTTGTGTGCAATGAATCTTGAATATGAAAGTTTGCTTTTTTGAATTAAATTACAAAAAATAAAGAACTTTTCCATGATATAAAATTGTTTTAAGATGCGCCTGTATATGATCACTATGGTTACCGCTACAGGCACAATTGAGGCAGCTACCAGCTCTTCATAGGACCCCGGGGTCAGGAGTCATAGCACATACACACAGAGAGAACGTAAACGTCAGTGGCAGCACGATTGTCATGTGTGTTTATTGACAACAGAACAGCGTGAGAAGGTGGGTACAAAGTAATGGTTAGATTATTATTGTGCTTCAACCTGCGTCTGCCCTGACCCGATTTTTTAGCACCAAAACAAACACACCCATACCCCAACAGGACCTGCTACGGTGGCCGAGAGAGCTAAACGCACTGCAAATGACCAAAACACCTGCAAATTATGAAAATATTTTCATCAATTTGACAACATGCGCTACAAATACTCACAACACAAGCAAATAAAGAAATGTGCTGCAAAAACACAGACCACATCGGAAATATTTAAGGGAACCGGAAAGTGACAAAATATGACTGGGACATAATTTATCAATGTTTGCTCTGAAAAGATCTTTGTTTTTTTTTAACATCCTGATCATATGATTCCTTAGCTTTTTTTTTGTGGATATTATTAGCCTTAATAAGCTGACTAAATACACAATTACTGTAACTGTGAATGGTTATGTAAGCTGGCTAACTTACTTTTACAACTTACCTTACAAAAACTAACCATAGCCTGTGGTTTTACTATTGAAATTAATTAATTAATAAATACATTTATTATATAAAAAAAGCAAACAAAAAATGGTTACTGTAATCATGCACAAATTAACCATGGATTTACTACTATAACCATAGTTTAACTATGGTATTTGTACAACTGCGGTTATACAAATGGTAATCAATGCACCAAAAATTAAACTTTCTTTTTGTTGGGGTAATTTTGTTTGTGTTGAGTATTTGCAGCTCGTTTCTGTATTTGTTTGTGTTGTGTGTATTTGCAGCTTGTTTTTGTATTTCGTTGTGTTGTGAGTATTTGCAGCATGTGTGCTGTCAAACTGATGAAGATGTTTTCTTAATTTGCTGGTGCTATTTGAATGTGTTTTGTGAAGTTGCAGCGCGTTGAGCTCTCTCGGCCACCGTACATCTGATTAAATTTTCACTTTATCTTTTTTCAGCCTTTTTTTTTTTTTTTTGCATTTAGTTAGGTATCTGGCATGTCTGCCAGCTCAGAAAAGCTGAAAAGAAAACACAAAGCCAGTTTTTATAGGCTGTAGGCATACTGAATCTCAAACGGTGTCATCCAGCGAGCGATTTCAATTTGCAGCTGGTTTCTGCATAGATAGCTAGCACGCTTTGAATAAGACCACCTTAGAGCCGGAATGGATATTTCTTATTGCATTGTTCTTGGTTATGGCATTATATCCAATGGCTCCAAGCCATATACGGAGCCTCCTTGTATGACTTCCCATTACGTTTTAGCAGTCGTTGGACACACATCGACAATGAAGTGATCCTGTCATGCAACCTGTCTTCGTATTAAAGTTACTGAAGTTATTCAGTCAAGAGCAGTGAGTGATTTTCTGTTTTTATTTTCTTGTTTGGGTTCAGTTAACAGCATAGACAGCAGTAGGTACTATACATTACACTGCTGTCACACAGATCTAATATACACATGCAATTTCTTTCTCGGTTGTTTACATTTACAGACATAACCGACTGTTTATGTAAACTTTTTTTTTTTATTATAACATTTTTTTGATTTAGAGCTATTTACACTAGAGCCAGAGGTCTGACCGTATACATAAAAAAAAGAAGAGAAAAAAACAACCAGGGGGTTACAATACAATGTTACAAAACAATATTAGCGGGATATCAGGTACATCTCAGGATTTCAATAACTTTGTGTGTTTTTGACATAACCATATGTGTACTTATACTGAGTAGTTTAAACTGATATGGTTTTAAAACACATGAAGATACTAAGATTTCATGACGTAGAACTGCAATGTCGTGTGAGTGCGATATGACAATCAAAACCAAACATATGTTTTGTTTCGGCAGAGTATCCGAGGCACAAGCTGTAAAGGCACAGCCCTATTCTGGAAAAGGGGCAGGAAAACAGCAGCTCTTTTGCATTTTGATAATACATGCTCATATTGTAGCATAGCATGTTTTTGGTTCCATTTAAAATGGGCATTTTCAAAATGGTATAATAAATGTTCTAATGGGTATTTTGAGCTGAAACTTCACAGACACATTCTGGGGTCACCTAAAACTTATATTACATCTTGTAAAACGGGGCATAATAGGTCCCCTTTAAAAAAAAAAAAAAAAAAAAAAAAAAAAAATCATTTATTGTACATTTTAATTCTCAATCCATTTTTTTTTTCTGTTCAGTTCCTGTAACATTAGAACAGATTTAACTTGTTTGGTGTTGTTTGGTCATTTTCAATAAAAAAAAAAAAAATGTGTTTTGAATTTTTAAAAATGTATTTTATCGGAATGGTACAAAACTTTTGGACACACAAAAAAAAAAAAAAAAAAAACACAAAAATGGATGCTAAACAGACAGACACACACACACATACTTGTATATGTGGTTCACGGGGAATCTTCATAGGCATAATGTCTTTTATACTGTACAAACTGTATTTTCTATCCCTTTACCCTAAACCTACCCTCACAGAAAACTACTGGCAAAAAAAAAAAAAAAAAAAACGTTTAGTATATATATTTTTAAGCCATTTGGTTGACAAGGACACAGGAAATGTCTTAAAAAACTATGTAAATATTGTAAATACCCATAAACATTTGTGTCGTCATAAACCATGGATTCAAGCCAAAACACATGCACAGACAGAGAGAGTTTGAGACTGTTTACCAGTAAGTGACTCAAGTTTTGATCAAGCATTCCTTTTGGTTACAGTTTATTTTACAGTGTCCTTGTGTCCAGTGTAATTATACATATAAGTACTGATTAATTTTAAATAACTACATGTACTTACCACATGGTTAGGGTTATGATTAGGGTTACTTGCATGTAATTATGCATAATTAATTGTTATTATAATAGTAAATACATGTACTGTGTAACAAGGACACCTTAAGTAAGGTTAGGGGCAGGTTTGGTGGAATATTAAAGGGTCGACTGTAATTATAGATGTAACTAAAAAATTAATTACAGATGTAATTGCATGATGGCATTTTCAAACATAAATGAAATGTAAAAACATGTATGTACACAATAAGTGCAATTTATCAAATGACTAATTTAAATAAGTACATAGTAGTTAAGGACAGCTAATATAAAGGGGGTCCTATATTGACTTCGTATAGAAATAAATGGTCCATAATTTAGATGTGAATATTGTTTAGTAAAATGGAATCTCCTCAAGATATTACGGAGCCCCTCTGGTCCCACTCTGTCAAAAAAAAAAAAAAATTATAACTATCTTGTGGCCTCAAGATAAGTAACTCGTGACCTCAAGATAAGTAACTCGTGGCCTCAAGATACTAACTCGTGGCCTCAAGATACTAACTCGTGGCCTCAAGATAAGTAACTCGTGGCCTCAAGATACTAGCTCGTGGCCTCAAGATACTAGCTCGTGGCCTCAAGATACTAACTCGTGGCCTCAAGATACTAACTCATGGCCTCAAGATAAGTAACTCGTGGCCTCAAGATACTAACTCGTGGCCTCAAGATAAGTAACTCGTGGCCTCAAGATACTAACTCGTGGCCTCAAGATACTAACTCGTGGCCTCAAGACAAGTAACTCGTGGCCTCAAGATACTAACTCGTGGCCTCAAGATACTAACTCGTGGCCTCAAGATACTAACTCGTGGCCTCAAGATAAGTAACTCGTGGCCTCAAGATAAGTAACTCGTGGCCTCAAGATACTAACTCGTGGCCTCAAGATACTAACTCGTGGCCTCAAGATAAGTAACTCGTGGCCTCAAGATAAGTAACTCGTGGCCTCAAGATACTAACTCGTGGCCTCAAGATAAGTAACTCGTGGCCTCAAGATACTAACTCGTGGCCTCAAGATAGTGAAGTGTCTGACACATGGACCCTTTGTTATTAAACTGGACCCTGTACTGTAATGCAATGTAATACTTCACATTCTGTGCAATATTCTCTGTTTTAATATTCAGCGTAATATAGTTTGCTGCAGTTCTGCTTCTATTTATTTACTAGTACTGTTCATCACAATCAGTTCAATTCTGTTAATACAGTAATGTAAATCTTGTAGGCTGCATATCCATAGTCCTTTATAATTCTTCTTCATATTTTATAGCATATATTTATACTTTTTACGTGTATATAGGCTACTTGTTTATTTACCAACTTCTATTATTATTTATATTCCTTTAAATGTCTTGATGTGCACATCAACTGTGACACAAGAATTGTCCCCCGAGTTATCAATATCAATAAAGATCAATAAAGTATTTCTAATTCTGATTTTAAGTTAGCCTATAGTAGTGTGCAGACTAGTTCATTAATTATTGAAGTGTTTCACATTTTGGAAAAGCATGTCCGTGTAAAACATCAGCAGAGGGCGTTCTAGGCTTAGGTCACGGTACCTCCGTCTGGCTGTATGTATTTATGTGTATTTCCCGGTATTTCCCAGCCAGTACTTGTGACGTCACATGCAAAGTATGAATTAATAGGATCTTGCCAGGACGTTGCCAGTTTTAATATACAAAAGTTGGTGTTTTGAGGTGTAAACAATCGTCACCTGCATGGCAGATAGTTGTTGTGCGATTGGATGCACACTTGGATGCATTTTGTCAGCGTTTGTTGCCCTCCAGGTATCCATGGTAGTCACGTGACTGCAAAGTATGAATTGCGTGTTTACGTTAATCACAACAACAAAGTTGTCAGGCGTCTATGTCATCTGAGAAGATTTACGTTACAAAGATTAACCGAGTGTTGTATTATGTATCATTGCAATTACTTGGTTTTGTTTAACTCAGAAACATATGCTATAAAATATGAAGAAGAATTATAAAGGACTATGGATATGCAGCCTACAAGATTTACATTACTGTATTAACAGAATTGAATTGATTGTGATGAACAGTACTAGTAAATAAATAGAAGCAGAACTGCAGCAAACTATATTACACTGAATATTAAAACAGAGAATATTGCACAGAATGTGAAGTATTACATTGCACTACAGTACAGGGTCCAGTTTAATAACAAAGGGTCCATGTGTCAGACACTTCACTATCTTGAGGCCACGAGTTAGTATCTTGAGGCCACGAGTTAGTATCTTGAGGCCACGAGTTACTTATCTTGAGGCCACGAGTTAGTATCTTGAGGCCACGAGTTAGTATCTTGAGGCCACGAGTTAGTATCTTGAGGCCACGAGTTAGCATCTTGAGGCCACGAGTTAGTATCTTGAGGCCACGAGTTACTTATCTTGAGGCCACGAGTTAGTATCTTGAGGCCACGAGTTAGTATCTTGAGGCCACGAGTTAGTATCTTGAGGCCACGAGTTAGTATCTTGAGGCCACGAGTTAGCATCTTGAGGCCACGAGTTAGCATCTTGAGGCCACGAGTTAGCATCTTGAGGCCACGAGTTAGCATCTTGAGGCCACGAGTTACTTATCTTGAGGCCACGAGTTAGTATCTTGAGGCCACGAGTTAGTATCTTGAGACGAGTTAGTATCTTGAGGCCACGAGTTACTTATCTTGAGGCCACGAGTTACTTATCTTGAGGCCACGAGTTAGTATCTTGAGGCCACGAGATAGTTATAATTTTTTTTTTTTTTTGACAAAGTGGGACCAGAGGGTCTCCGTAGATATACCAAATAATAAAGAAAAAAAAAATTATTATTGAGTCACCAAAAGCAAAAATATGAGATAAGTCTTTGAACAGTAGGATCTCCTCACTGTAACTCAGTATCCCTGGGAAGTAACAGACAAGATATGTTAGTACAGAAGAGACTTAGACTCAGTATTAGTTTTCATTTTACTAGCAAGTTATACACACTGTACCAACTATTTTTATTGATTAAAATGGCCACTTTCACATACTTGACCAGCTAAGCAAAATTAAAAAATCTGTAGTTTTCAATAAAGCATGTTGTTGTTTTTAAATTAGTAGTCAATAATTTAAATGTAGCATAACTACATTTCAAGAGTGCACGTTTAAAAAAGTTGAAATGATTGAATATTTAACAGTTTAGACTTGATTTTCCTAATTTCAGACATAACATATTCTGGTTGCTTTATATTCCTTTTTCATTCTGCTAGCTTTACTTGTGTGGTTGTGGTTTGTTTAGTGTAAATTAAAATACCTTTTGGAATAAAACTGACTACCACCTTGATTATAGCACTTACATTATCATCACCACTAAATCATTTACCTGGTTTAGTGTCACATTGACCACTGTAGAGTCTAAGTTGCTGGTGGCTTTGCAGGCAAATCCTGAGATAAAGATGGAAATGATGAACTGAAGGATGGAGAACACCAGCAATATTCCAAGGATCCCCAAATCAAGTTTCTAAAAAATTAATTTAAAAATATAAATATATATATATATATATATATATATATATATATATATATATATATATATATATATATATATATATATGAAAGTAGTTTCACAAATAATATCTGTTATACAAACAAACAAACAAATGTTTGTTTGTTTGTTTGTTTTCTAATGGCATATCGTTCATGTTTGGATACACACACACACACAAAGGGAAGCTACAGTATACAGGTAGTAATGTTTTATGCAGTACAGTCTTAAAGCAATCCAACGGGGAAATCTCTTCACTTATGACAATTAACTTTTTTTTTTTTTAACACGGAAGAAAATTAGATAATAAAAGTATTCCGAAATATATGAAAGTAGTTTCACAAATAATATCTGTTACGCATAATATCAGTTATATTAAGTGATTTTCTAAATACTATTACTTTACATTAAATACTATTACATGCATGTCTGGAAAGTAATGGATAAATATACTTTTTTTATATAATTTTTTTTTTTGGTACTGTGTACTCTATAAGGAGACACTAGAAGGAATGCTTGGGACATAGTCCACGAGTCACATGGACTATTTTTTAACTATTATGATACTTTTGTGGTGCCATTCATTTTGAAGCATGAAATCTCAAGTGCCATCTAACTGTATGGAAAGAAGTGACCAGCACAGTCTTTATTAGTAAAAAAAACAGTTTCAATTACTAAATAATGACACAATTGTCATTGTTGGATTAAGTGTTAATTTAAATAAATAAAACTGCAATGAAAAAAAAAAATACAAATTGAAACAGATCACATTAATATAGTACTGCACATTGTACATTTAGTACCTTAAATTTTAAACACATGGACTCAGAAGAATATTCATAACTGCATCTGTGATAAGGCTCTGAAATGAGTCGTAACTCTATGCCCATCAGAAGAATGGTGAGTGCTGCAGTTATGGCACTGATCACATTCATTACAAGAGAGGCTTTCACCTACAGGAAGAGAAGCAGAAACATAAAATGTGACATAGTAATAGTAATGGTGTACACATGTAAAATGTTCTGAACTATGTAAATTGATATTAAGTCAGAGGTCTTTTTAGTCCACATCCTTTTAAATAATTTCAGACTACCATGGTATGAGTGTTTAAAGTCCTGTGGTTGTTTTTTGTTGTTTATGCAAATATACCAGTGTGGCTAAAAGCCTGTATGAGATTTTTATTATTACTATTATTATTATTATTATTATTATTATTGGTCCCTAAATATATGGCAATTGAAAGATTATTTATTTTTTCTTGAATATTTGAACAATAGTTGACAGAGAGAGTTTGAGACTGTTTACCAGTAAGTGACCTGAGTTTTGATCAAGCATTCCTTTTGGTTACACTTTAGGTGTCTTTGTTCCAGTGTAATTATACATATAAGTATACTGATTAATATTAATTAACTACATGTACTTACTACATGGTTAGGGTTAGGATTAGGGTTTGGTTTGGGGGGAGGGGGTGGTTATAGTTTTCATTAAAAATCATGTAAATATAAATGCAGCATATATATAGGAAAAAGTTAGGAAAGTGCTGTGGTTTTTGTTGCTGTCGTATTTGTTTAGTGGTGGAAATAAAATCACTATGGCCTTTTACCTTGTAGCCCCACTGTGCCCTACTACATCCAGTCTTTACTCAATGAACAGATGATTAAAGGGGTTTAAGTTGCAAAACAAAGTAATATGAATTAGTGTATGAATACATTGCAAACAATCCAACAGAAGAGTTCTCACCCACTGACTTCAGCACTTTATATGTACATACCACACACAGATGAAGTTTATTCTGCGCAGCAACAGACAAAGAGCCAGCACCAATGTACTGAGAAAGAAACATTTAACATGTTAAAGTTAATTATGCAAATAAAAATTAGAACTATAAAGCAAAGCCATTAAATGAAACTTACAATAAGGGATCCCCAGTAGGTGATGCCAGTAACAACAGAAATAATAGGGTTTCGGTAATTGTACTCATCAGTGCGTACAATACCAAATAAGAAAACCATCATTCCAGTCATTATCTGGACAGTCTAGACAGGACAGATATGGGTCAAATGTTTGTTTGTTTGTTTGTTTTCTAATGGCATATCATTCATGTTTGGATACACACACACACACAAAGGGAAGCTACAGTATACAGGTAGTAATGTTTTATGCACTACAGTCTTAAAGCAATCCAACGGGGAAATCTCTTCACTTATGACAATTAACTTTTTTTTTTAACACGGAAGAAAATTAGATAATAAAAGTATTCCGAAATCATTCATAATTATAATTCATCATTAAACACATTACCCCTAGTGCCTTCGGTTGTGCTTTGAAAAATTCTGTAAGAGCCGTATTATGATATGCCCCTCTTGTCTGCTGTCCATCATCAAAAATAGTATCTTGTGCCACCTGTGGATTTACTTGGATGATAACTGTAGCTTTGTCATTTGAGATGACCTTGCTGCTCTCCATTCTAGTTTTCACCTGTAAATGAGCATTAAGCGTTAAATTTCTGCTTTTCACAACTCATTTAATGTTGTTGTTGTTGTTGTTGTTGTTTTTTTCCTGTTTCTCTAGTACAGTCTATTTGCATTTACAGTATATCTAAAGCATGAGCTTATGCTCTTACTGTATCTAGAGTGACTTACAAAACTGTGATACCGCTGGGGTTTCTCAAACTAGAACATTTCAAAGACTTACATTAGTTTGCTCTGCAATAAAAAAGAAGCAAAAAAAGAGACTGCACAGCTAAAAATTTTGTTACTCTAACATATACTTATATCATAATCATTTGATAATAATAATCATAATATTTTTGGCAAGGATATGTACCAAACTGTGTGCACGTATATATGTATATATTAAAATAATTGTAGATGTTAACAGCTGCATAAAATATTTTACCTGAAATGAAATGAGTTGTGTTGATGGATGTCTGATCGCTCTACTGGTGTATCTCTGTGTGTGTGTGTGTGGGCTGTAAAGAACCACTAAGGAGGAGCTTGTGTCATATGAGCTCGCTTTGTACTTTTAAGGATTATTTAACATTCTTCCTCCTACAATTTAAAGGGCTTTATATATACTCCGTATAAAAAAATAATAATAAACAAAAACCTCTGTCTTAAATTTTTTGTTATCTTTTTTTTTTTGTTATTCTTTTTTGTTGTCTGTACAATTTATAAAAAATTAGTTATGCCTACAAAGAAAAAAAATGAGTTGAACTGACAAATTTTTTTTTACAGTGTAGATAAACACTTCACGGAACTATAAATTATGGCCATTGATTGAGGACAAAAATATGTCTTATTAAAATCAGACGTGTTTGTGTTCAAAACACACACACAATAATCCTGTAGCTGACCACTCATTTATCAGTAAAAATGAAAGGCTTAAATCATTAATAAATTAAATTCAAACAGGACTTACATCTTTGTATGGCTTATTCAATTATCAAAACTCAATCAATCTGAAATACCAGCTGTGAGCGATGACTGTAACATTAATTAGAGGGACACTGGAGCCTGAGCTGGCTCTAGGCATAGGCAGGATGAGCCCACCCAATGTGAATTTAGGCAAAGATAGAAGTGCTAATTTATTATTTACGATTTGTGCATTGATTAAAAGCAATCTGGGGCATGCTGTTTGTCATTTTGTCCACCCCTAAAATGGCTCATTCAAGAACATGAATCTATCTATCTATCTATCTATCTATCTATCTATCTATCTATCTATCTATCTATCTATCTTATTTAAAAAAAAAAAAAAAACAGCAAAAGCAGTAATATTGTGAAATATTTTTACTATTTAAAATAACTGCTTTCTATTTGAATATATTTTAAAGTATAATTTATTACTGTGATCAAAGCTAAATTTTCAGCATCTTTACTCCAGTCTTCAGTGTCACGTGATCATTCAGAAATCATCTATCTGGCAGAGCTGAGACTTAGCACCAAACTTTAGAAATAAAAAAATAATTTGATGATGACAGCTCTCTCTTTCTGTGTATGTGTATGTGTATGTGTGTGTGTGTGCGTCTGCGCGCGTGTTTGGTAATGCAAAAAAAAAAAAAAACCTTCCTCCTGTTCTTATTTTATATGACATGGTTTTCAGAGCTGTTCATATTACAGTGGCCCTAAAGAAAGAAAGAAAGAAAGATATGATTAAATAATGGGACAAATAATAGCAATTTAATAACTAAAAACAAAATACTACACAATAAACATGAAAGCAAAATATTGCACATTGTGCATATAAATACCTCAACATATAAAGCTGGATCATCCATTGATATTAAAGCTAATTGTATGCCCATCAGAAGAATGGCTATCCCTGCAGTTACAGCACTGAACACATTCATTCCAAGAGAGGCTTTCATCTACAATAACAGAATCTACTAGTTTCAGACCACTGGAAGTACTTTTGTAAATTTGGATGTAAATTTATCGATAATTAAATTCAAAGTAAATTTCAATTTACAAAATAAATGCATGCACAAAATTTCATATTATATCCATGTTTTAATTCAATCCTTCAATCTACATAGGAATGCGTTGAAGATTTAAAAGCAAAATAATTAATTTGGACTAGATAAATGTTGGGAAAACATATCAAAGTTCGATATACATTGGGCAAAACATTGGAAAGCAAAAACTGTTACAACCATCCAGTTTTCTTGGACCTTTTACCACCAGCCTAAAGCTACAGTGTGACAACCAATTTTTGCTAACAGATGATGTCTTTTTTAAATGCATTAAAAACAAATGTTTTTTTTCTGACAAACAGAGTTATAATGTGTTGAATTGGTGAGGAATATGTACATACCACATATGGATGACATTCATTCTGTGCAGCAACAGACAGAGAGCCAGCACTGATGTACTGAGGAAGAAACAAAGGACACTTAAAAGGTAATTCTATAAATTTTAAAGAGAAGCAATAAAGCAAAACCATTAAATGAAACTTACAATAAGGGATCCCCAGTACGTTATGCCACTACAATCAAGAATTGCTGAATAATTGTAAACAATGGTGGTAAGTACAATACCAAGTATGAAGACCATGGCTCCAATCATTATCTGGACAGTCTAGAGGGCAGATATACAGGTAGGTAAGGTATTTTATTCATAAAATGTATGTTTGGATACAGTGATGTAGAATAAATGAAATACCCAGTACATTCCCAAAATGGTTGGTTATCATTATTATTCATCATTAATTACCCCCAGTGCCTTTGGTTGTGCTTTGAAAAAATGTTTAAGAACTGTAGTGATTTTTTTCCTCCGGCCTCATGTCCATCAACAAAAATAACGGTGTCTTGTGTCACCCATGGATTTACATCAATGACAACTGCAGTTTTGTCAGTTGAGATGACCTCGCTGCTTTCCATTCTTTGGATTTCTGTAGTAAACATGTTTATCATGTTACTCTTGATCAAAGTTCAATAAAAAATCTGAGCAATGTACTTTGCATACAGGAGAAATGAGTATTTTGAGAGTATAAATACAGAATAATAATAATAAATACAATAACTTTTAATAATAAAAAAAATATGGTAGCAACATTTAAGGTTTTACAGATTGATTTAAAAAATATATATTTACTGATTTAATATTAAAATACCAACCTAATGAAGTACTAAAATCTGTTTTATATTTTTGTAATACACTAACAACCAATAAACACAGATGGTAATGAGAAAGCCACAAGCCACAGCTCATCACAAGTAGCTTTTCCACAAGTTGAGATATATATTAATATATAGTAGGTGCACAACACTATCATGGACACTAAAATAATGTGATAAACATTAATTTAACAACATGAGATGTAACATAAAACCCTAATGTAGGAAGAATTAAGAAGAAACATAATTTCAGTGTAAAAACATTGAATGTAAGCTGTCACACAGGCAATTCTGGAAATGTCAATTTACAGTCTTTCACTGTTAAATTATAAAATGCCTCAGTCTTTTTCACTTCCATAAATTGGACAATTAGTTACTGCAAAGCTACATGAAATGTCCTGTTAGATTTATTACAGTTTTTCATTGTATATAAGGGAACTTTTTTGAATGTTTTTTTTTTTCAATCAATATTTATATATATATATATATATATATATATATATATATATATATATATATATATATATATATATATATATATATATATATATATTTCGTCCTTGAACCCCTGGCTATTTTCCATATGTTAATTTTTTGTATTCCCTAAGCAAGTGTTTAATTTAAAAAAAAATAATGAATCTAAATTGTTACGAGAGTGTCAGCGAGTGTTTTATGCTTATGGTCGCTTCTGAGGATCACTGAAAAAATTAAATTGATTCCTTTTGTTGTTGTTGTTGTTTTTGTTTGTTTTTTTAACGCCTTTTTGTGTCCTATGGCAAACAAAGTAAATATTGGCTACATGATAAGTAATGTTTAAACGATTGCAGAAATGTTATTTATTTTAAGGGTTTAAAGTGTAAACATGTATCTTCAAAACAAGTTGGCAGCAGAAATCACACAGAACAGAACGATATGTTATTATTTATATTTCATATATAAGTAAATGAGTACCTTTCAGACGTCTATGCAAACTTAAGTTTTGTAGAACCACATTTTAACATAAAATACATACGAATTCTCATGAGATCACGTTGGACTGCTCTAGTGTCACAGCAAACAAGTTGAAGGTGGTTTACCATGGAACATTTGTGGTTGCCTTATATTTCCTTTTCAGATTGCCAGCTGTACATTTGCTGGTTTGTGCTATGTGAACAGTTTAACTATAACTATTTAACTATAAAGCCTTAACATGAGCAGACTTTTCACTTTTGCAACATCAGTAAAATGTTTCTTTCCTGTTTTTAGCATTGACCAAACTGGAATCAAGCATAATACATACCAGATAAGAATATTAGCAACAAACATGATGCCATATTTTGATCAATATCTATTTCAAGGTACAGAATTAAAACTTCACTGGGCAGAAACATTGAGAACGGATGCAGAAGATGAACTGATTACAAACCACAAACACTCATGAATTACATGTTTTCTTGTCATGCACAGAGACAGCATCTTGTTCATTAAACAAAATCCTGGTTTTAATGGATATTAAACTCAGAATTCTGATTCCAGACATCTCTATAAAAAACCTAGCGATGAAACTTTTCAGCTTAAACCTTTTAATTGTTGCAAAAAAAAAAAAAAAAAGATACAAAAAAGTAAATAATTAAGTAAAGTGATGCTCTTTTAAATTAAAAATTAAATAACATCAATCAGGAGGTCTCAAGACAGAACAGAATCTGTTTCTCTGTTGACACATTAAATCTAGGTTTTAGAAATACTGCCCCCAGATGGCACATTTAGATAATGCAAATATTTACCTTGTTTATTTAAAAGAATATATAAATATATAAATATTTAACAAAAATACATAAATAAATCTTGCTCCAGTTCTCTTTTTTATATGACATGCTGTTCATGTAAATACTGTTCCTGATGAAAGTGGGAGACTGCATCATGTGTGGCATTAGGACTTATATTCATAAATGTTCCTGAAACAAATGACTCAGTGTTTATGTAATAGTTTATTATTGTTGTTCATTACTATCAACACAAGGCTTCTCGCTTCTGCGACACAAATCAATCTAAATGAGGACTGAGAGTCTGGCTTTCTTAATAAGCTCTATAGACCTTCAGACTCTCATCAATGATCCAGTCAACTGTGAACAGACACACACTCTCACACACACAGAGAGAGAGAGAGAGAGAGAGAGAGAGAGAGAGAGAGAGAGAGAGAGAGATGCATTAGCAGTACATATAAAACAGGAAAGCATAATTCAGGTAGATGTACTAAAAAAAAGAAGCACACACACTGAATTGTATTTGCAGTGGTAGAAATTAAAGGTATCCAAAAACATTTTGCCCAATGAAGAAATGTGAGGTGAGAAAGGTCCAGGGCAACCCTCAAAAGACTAAATACTATAGATAAAGTTTTTTTTTTTTTTTGCAACATAATATGTACACTCCTTTTTTCAGCTCATTTTCATGTTTTACATTGTTTTTCTTTCTCTTGTTTTTTTCTTAACAAGTATCTCTAGTATTTGTAATTGCCAATGTTTGTTAGTCTTTTTATATCTAAAAAAAATAATAAAAATTCTAATAAAAATTAAACAGATTCACACGCTTAAGTTTTGTTACCCACCTGTAAAAAAAAAAGCACTGCCTCTTTCCTCGCCCATTAAATATCTCACATAGTCCTGCAAAAATCAAATGAGCAATTTTATATTGGGACCTAATGACCTCTCTCCAACGATGAATTAGTCTGTCTCTCTTATGAGCACTGATCTGGATTAGGGTGACAGCTGTGCCTCACTGTGTCTCCTTTTCAGTCTTTGCTTTTCCATGCCTTTGCAATCTTGAATTAATAAAAGCCAAGCACTGACCACTCAAAATATAGTTCTGGGCCAGAAAATGCAAGAAGTTGAGCAGATCGATACCACCCATGAAGTGGCTCTGTGTCCTCACAATAGATTCTCTGCTGACTTCCACAGAAGACATGATGGATGTTTTTGTTGTTGTTGTTGTTATTTTTTTGAGGAAAGCAAAGTCATGTCAAAATCATATAAAATTCTGAGGAGGAACACTTTTAACTTGTTTCATGCACCTAAATTTTCCTAAAAGGACCAGTTTTATATAAATAAATTATTTTATTTTAAAAAGTATTGATCATTTTCAAATTTATTGGGCCTAAATTATGTCTGATATAGTTTGAGATATTTTATCAAATGTTGCATTATTGTCATTTCTACAGCTCTTAAAACACAGCAGTAATTCAGCTATAATATATTAACTATAGAATAAAATTATATAAAACAGTGTAGATTCTTTTGAGATGTAATATTTCTATCACAGAACATTCTGAAAGTGTGTACACTCTTAGAAAAAAGGGTTCATTGGGGTTCTAGAACCATAGGGTTCTTTACTCAACTCCAAAGAACCTTTTATGCTAAAAAGGTTCTATAATGACAAGAAAGAACCCTTTTGGCACAAAGGTTCTTTAGGCTATTATTCATTCATATATTACATTATTCTGCAACATTTTGTAGTTGTAATTAAATTATTGTTTATTAAACTGTTGTAGTAACTTAATATCACATTTTAATCATGCAGATTTTTGGAGGAGAAAAAACTGAAATGGCACTCTTCGTGTGATATTGATTAACTACATAAAATGATATAAATATATACATTTTCTAACCCCCATATCTTGAATTTTGTGATCATTCACATGCATTCATAAATGCATTTGAATACACTGAATAATGCAGTGAAAGAACGCACTCAATATGCACACGCACACTAGTATGACTTCATCATGTAACTTTACATTAGCCTAGATGCGTGCACTCTGTAGGCACGATTTGTTTAGTTTTTGAAATATACTTGATAATGTTAAAGCACACATCGTTAAAACAAAAAAATACGATATTATCGCAGACGATTTAGCTATATCGCACACCCCTATATTGACCTTCGTCGTCGTCATCATCATCATTATTATCATCATAACAAGAAATTACTCAGTACAAAAACAAACATAAGGGCTCATTCTAAGCCATTTATAGCTGAAATGTTTGCTTCTCTTTCATTTCATTCTTTGTCATTTATGTGAAATTATTGTACCGCAACTAAACAATTTTGCACTATGGATTTAAATGTTTTATCTGTTGAACAGCAAACATAAACGAAAATAAGCAATAAACTCATTATTTTCATTAATTTTACAAAGTAAACAATTTGTTTGCATTTGCGCGAGCATATTCACTCAGCGCTGTCTCGCGAGTGCAGTGCACGTTTTTGAATTCCAACGGTCGAGAAGAGACTGATCCCCTTCTGCTGATTTAAATTGATGGTCTGACGGAAATATTGTTGTGGTAAGTCAGAGAAATACATAGATTTTTATGTAATTTACTTGTTATAAGCTTTAAACCCATTAGTAATTAAGTTGTCAATGTTTCTACAGCGGATGTACACTAAAACACGAAAGAGCCATCGGTAAGTTTTGTTGTGCTTGTCGCAAACTTTTAAATTTTGTGTTTTCTGATCCTAAGCTTAGTTTTTAAATGCAGATAGTGCTCTAAGCTAGTTTTTGACTGCACACTCAAATGGTCATGAAGAACAGCCCTACAGAGCAGAACAGAGCGCCTGTGCGTTCAGCTTAGGGGCGGTTCTAGACCCTTTTTAGGTGGGCTTCAGCCCCCATATTTTTCGTCTCAGCCCCCCTAAAACTATAATCAGCTATCTGAACGATCAGGCCAGTGCTGCTTCTTCAGTAAAGTTTATCATTCTCTCTTGTTTACTGATCGACCCCCCTAAAGGTGAAATCCTAGAACCGCCACTGCAGCTAGTGGTTAAATGTAACGTTACTCGCACTTCGGCTAAGAATGCTTTTATGATGCTAGATAATTGTAGACAGCCCAATGTGAACACTCTTGTGATTCACTTCAACCTTTTCAAACTTTATGAATGATTATTTTATGTTCAAGTCAAGTGGTGTCTAAGGAACTGGAAGCAGGCCAGGGTATGGCTGTTTCTAAAGCTGTTTCTTAAAGGGATAGTTCACTTTAAAATGAAAATTCTGTCATCCTTTACTCACCCTCAAGTTGTTTCAAACCTGTATGAATTTCTTTCTTCTGCTGAACACAAGGGAAGATATTTTGAAGAATGTCAGTAACCAAACAGTTAACTGGAACTAGGCATTGGCCGGTATGAGATTTTGACAGTATGATAACCTTAAGCAAAAATATCACAGTTTCACTACGGTATTGTTGTTACAGCTCTGAAATGTGTTATTTTTAAATGACTGGGTCAAAAAAAAAAATTCTGCTGGACACAATATATTTTGTTTTTCAGCAACATGCAGAACATGTTCCCATTTCTTTGGGTTCCACAACTTGTGATATTTGTTTTTAGTGTTGTTTCCTTTGAGTTTAGTATTTCCACTGCATTTTCAATTTTTTTGTATGAATAAAAACAGTCAAAATTGTTTTAATGAATTTTTCTTTCTTTCTTTTTTTGGTAGCTGCTGCATGAAGTGAAGATGCGGTTTGGGATGGACCTTCATCTTAATCTGGAGACTGCTCTTCAAGTTCTGGCCCCAAACATCTTAAATGTGGCTAGACATGGAAGTCAGAGGGATTTGCTGAACAGTTTACTTCAGCAAATTGACACAAACACAAAAAGTATGTTATTTTTTTCCTTAACACTACCATTAGTTGCTTGGTTTGTTGAATGGTTACTGTAATAAATCTGTTTATACCATGGTTTTTGAATATTTGATTCTGATTGGCTAAAAGGTGTGCATTAAAATAATTTGATTCACAGGTAGTTCCAGTCAGTTTAATTACAATTAAAGTTTAATGTGCTGCTTTTCAGTGACATACATGCACACAAAACACTTGCACACAGAGATCGTTGATTAAAGTAATGTGAACTGAGACATTTTGCATTTAATTTTTTACAACCTCAGTTGCATTGCTTCACTGCCATTCATAAATCCTCTCCTGTGGTCTCATGGAGTAGTAAAGTATCCATTGTAAGCATACTTCAGAATCTCAGCAGAAGTACTTTGATTTTGGATGCTGCTCTGCTCACATACTAATTAATGATTAATGTTTGAAAGTGAAGTGTAAAATAAATTATATAAATATTTTATTTTACAAAGTAATTACAGTAATATTTCAGTCTTTATATATTAATAATTGAATTTGAAAATAAGCAAAATAATAATGTTATTATTTAGATGTTGTTATACATTCAAATTGATGGGGTTTCCAAAAACACTGTGAATGTAATGTAAACCGAGACAACCATCACAGCTAAAATAGAGTGTGTACCAATAACCTGTTTTGTTTTTTGTTTTTGTGTAAACTGATATTGCAGATCTGGAGAAAAATGCCGCACTGCTAATCTTACCATCTTTATTCAGAGAAAACAGCAAGTTTCTCTTCTGTCTGAACAATGTAAGTTTTGATACAGTATGTCATGTCTTTGTGTTGGTGGGGAGTGAGCTGGGGGGGAGGGGGGTGGGGGGTTCAGAAAATTATCTGAACTTTAGAGTTCCAAACTGTATGACGTTCATTGTGATGAGGAGATATTTGAGATGCCATAATTTTAAAGAATTGATAGCCACGATGTGACAACAAAATTAAATAAAAATGTCTTGCTCTTGTTGAAGAATGTTCTAATAAAGAATGTTTTACTCTTATTGACAGTTGCTTTGTAATATCAGGAGAAATACAAAGATGTTAAAAATGAGAAAGGGCTCCTCAGTTTCTCACAAAAACCTTTGCACAATTTAAATGAAAGATGTGGAGGCAAAAAAACACTGATGCATTTTTTTGGGCAACAGGCCTATAGATCTAGCATTCTGTATGCTTTAAATCAGATACAGAAATGATGTAGCTTGAACGGATTGCATTTATTTAAATTAACAACAGAGAGAAAGTGAGCAACTGCATGTGTGAATAATATTTGTGTAGTGTCTCTTCAATAATCAAGCTGCAAGTTTAGTTAAATCAAAAAAGATACATTGTTGGTTTTTAGTTTTTCAGTATGCTATCCAAGCTATTTTATTAATGAATATTGCATTGATCTTGAAAAGAAGTTTCTGTGCTCATGTTTGAGTGTGTGCAACCTAGCCAGTGAATTGGCCCTTACCACTGTGGTAAAAAATGGTCAGTCACATCCCTAATTGTTTGGAAGAAAGTATGCAAAGGCAGTTAAACATGACTTTTTTTTGGCAAAATGGGGTTGACTAAATGATCATTTTTGATGGAATTTTAACTTTTGGGACTACTGTATTATAAATTATTTCACAAATAATTTATGTTTTTCCAACTTGCAGGAATCAGTAAAGCCAACTCCGACTTTAGTTTTTCATGAAGGATCAAACAGCCCAATAATCTGTCCCAGTGCTCAAATTGTATAATCAATTATCATAATACTTAGATATGTCATGAATAGTGCTAATGTAAATTTGTAAATATAAGGCGATTGATGTTATTCTGAAATGCTGATCTGAATTTGAATCTGTAATTACAATTCTTTATGAGTGATATTAATGTAAATTTGTAGATTTGAAGTACTTGATGTTCTGAAATGCTGATCTAAATTTTAATCTATGTATTCACATTCTTTATGAGTGATATTAATATGAATTTGTAGATTTGAAAGTACTTCTATATCTGTACTAGGGATGTCAACGATTAATCGATGATCGATTAATTGTCGATAAGAGATGCAATCGATTAAGGCTGTCGATGGTCGGTTAACCGATTTAGTGTTGGGCTGCAAGCGGCTCATGCGCAGAACACGTGCGAGCGGCTGTGAGTGATGGTGACGGTATATAAAAGCATCATCATTCATTCACAATGTACAAATTAAGCTTTTAATGTGATTTAAACTTTAAAGTACATTAAAATTAGTGCTGTCAAACGATTAATCGTGATTAATTGCATCCAAAATAAAAGTTTTTGTTTACATAATCTATGTATGTGTACTGTGTATATTTATTATGTATACATAAATACACAAACGTACCATATATATTTGGAAAATATTTACAATTATATATTTATATACTTATATTTTATATTATATATAAATATATTTAATATATAAACATAACATATTTTTCTTAAATATATACATGCATGTGTTTGTATTTATATGTACATAATAAATATACACAGTATACACACATATATTATGTAAACAAAAACTTTTATTTTGGATGCGATTAATCACGATTAATCTTTTGACAGCACTAATTAAAATAGAAACAACATAAAAGTTCTTCAACATAAAAAGCAATAGAAATGTAGTAACTAATCATTTCATCAGATAACTGTTTCATATCGTGCGCTTTGCAGAGCTGCGGGACACAGTGACAGGTAGTCTATTCATAATTAATTCCTACGACTTATTGATTTGTGGCAAATCCGCGTAAATGAAGGCTATGGGCTCGAACGGCATCCAGAGGCATGTAACATTTTCCTATTATTCCTCTTATAAACAAAGCTTTTATACCACACTTGTCATAATCAGAGCTTATAATTTGTAAATGAATAATTGCTGGATTCAAAACAGCGATTAATACGTTTTCCCGGAGCGTTCACTGATATCACTAAACGGTGACCCCATCGTTCACTAGTTTCTGCATGGACCTTTCTAACCTAGTGCACAGGTTCTCAAGCCCTGGGACAAATGGGATGCTTTAAGGAAAATGTATAGCCTAATAGGCCCAAAATAAAAATATGCTAAATATATCTGACTTCAATAATTAAGATAACGGATTTAAAACATAAGTGTGGCTGCGCTCCACAAGTTCACGGAAAGAAAAAAAAGGATCACAACGCATTCTGTTTGTTTGCTTTATTTTACAAGAGCACAAATCTTCTGTTTTTATTGTGTGCGCACAAATGAAAGTAAACACTTGTGTGGAAAAGTTTTTTTTTTTTTTTTTTTTAATGTCTCAGCCAGGGGCGTCACTAGGCCCTTTTTAGGGGGGCTTCAGCCCCCCTAAACTTCTGCCAGCCCCCCTAAAAAATAATTTGATTAATTAATTTGTAATCGTTTCAGTCCACTTTAAAAACTCATTTGAAACGGCCGCAAGCTGCGTCAAGTTTCGGCTCCTCCCCTGATCTGAGTCTGCATGGATTCAGCGCATTTTTCAATCCGCAAGGGGGCCGATCAGAGCGAACATCAGAGAGTACAAGGTGTGTGTGTGCATTTATTGATAGATTGCTAAGATATGACATCTGCATCACTGCAGTTCTTGTAATTGCAGTTTACATAATGTTACTGGACCAATACACAGTTCGGTTTATCATCCAATACTAATACGTCTTCGCTGCGTTCACCTTCAGCCCTCATCACAGTGTGATAGTTGTTTTTTCTTCCAACAAAAATGAAGCGATTAACACCCATGAAAACGTACTTTAGAAAACGATCATAATTTATTTTAATTTACTTTTTAAAATGTAAAACATATTATTGAGTATTTTGGCATTACATTATGCAACCATGCACAGAAATGATTAAAGACACACATCATTTTCTGAAAGCACTAAAGGGCACAGAGAGAGAAACATCATGTGGAGTTATTTTGTTTTGTATTATTAAATATAATTTTGTATTAAGTAATAATGAATCATTAGTGTATCATGATACATACTGTATATTAGAGTAAGAGGTGAGTAGAGTAAAGGGTTTTGTGATTTTTTTTTTTTTTTTTTAAGTAACTGATTTATAGAAGTGGCAAATTGATAATTCATGTTGTTATTTTTAATAAATAGAAATACATATAGAACAGATTAAACATGTTGCCAACAGACAATTACATTAATACATGTTTTGTCTATATTCTTAATGAATATTAGCTGGTTAGTTAAATGATTTGAAATGAAATAAATTTTCAGGGGGTGACTTGATGTATAACCAACCGTATTGTTGATTATAAAGGCTAAAAAGCTCAATAATAACAATAATAATAATTTATATTTCATTGTAGATGGATATACACATTTTTTTCTTGTTGTGCGGGAGTTGGTCTGCAAATGAGCAAGTCAGTTGAGAATAGAACGTAGACAGCCTCTCACACACAATACCACTGTGTTCACAAGATTCACTGCAGTCATTGAACCCTTATGTTGTCTGCCAATTGTCTGCCAATTTCCACGTACATTTCATGAGAAAAAGCAGTGGTATCGTCAAAGGATAAACATGAATGTCCTAATAATGAATCAGGAAGTCTTCATTGTAAAAAAAAAAAAAAAATCTACATTCCCAACTCAAAATTTTCTAGTGACTGGTCACATCTAATGAACCCCTAAAAGGTTCCATATAGAACCCTTTTCCTGGTTACAAAGAACCCTAAAGGGTTCTTTTGATTGAACCCTTAAAAAGGGTTCTGTATAGAACCTTTTAGGCGTTCCAAATACGTAGCGCCTGATAGAACCTTTTCTTCTAAGAGTGACAGCTCATACAATTTCAAAAATAAAGACAAGGTTGTCAATTGGATGTAACAATGTTTGATTTTGCATGCTGAGAGACTCAAAATAGAGTTTTATTTGATTTCATTATGTATAAACTATGTAACATTTGATTATCACATTCAACACTTTTTCAAACACTTTTTGGAAGTATGACATTTAAAAATACTGTAGATGAATGTCTTTGGATTTGTTTGTTAATCTAAGTGTTTAAATATCCTGGCACCCCCCTGTGGTGTGTATTTGAGCAGCACAGGAAATGAAGTAGATGAACAGTTTATTTACCAGCACTATCTGTTTTAACACAATTCATGGCTTATAATGACAAAAAAGAAAAAAAAAAGGGGGGTGGGGTCCTTCTTTTTGTTAAACTAACACATTGTCAATTTCCAAGCACCCTGTTTAGAAACAGAAAGAGAGTGTCCGTATCCACAAATGATCCATCTTATCTACCACAATCAATACAATGACTACAATGAAGCACAAAGAACAGTTAATGGTGAGCTAACATTACAGGTGTTCTCTCTTCTTCTTCTTTTTTTATTTTATTTAATTAATTAATTTATTTTAGGACATCTACCATCAAGGAACTATTCACCAACTAAAATAAGCAGGGTTCTTCACTGGAGTGCTTTGTGTAATAGGACCTTTCCACCGAGAGGGAGAAATTGTTTTCTGTTGTGCCTCCTGACCATATAGTTGAAATTACATGCAAATTACACCTCATTAGACCTTGTCTATTACGAGTTAATTAATGGAAAGACAGAAGCAAGAGAGGTTGTTCATTTAAAGAGCAGGTCAGATGGTATTTTAAAGTGTCCCAATATTGTATTGGAGTCCCCTACATCAGGTTTAAATGCATCTAAGGTCAGAAAACATTGTAATTTTCTCAGAATATACATTTAATATTAGAGTCATTTGCCAATGATTAGGAAATGATTCGTTTCAAGCAAGTTCGGAGCAAGCCCCTCCCTTCCTCAAGCCTACTCTGCTCTGATTGGTCAGCTGGCCAAACCTGTTGTGATTGGCACAGAGATGAGTCCTTGAGCCAGTTAGCCAGCGCTGCCATTAACAAAGCACCTTTACATAAAACAATAATAGTCAATCCGTTCTTATAATGACATAAAATACAAAAACACTTATGCAAGCGAATCGTGCCCACAGCTAAAGTTTAGCTGCTAAACTGTGAACACTAGGTGGATACGTTAGCCGAGTGCTAACGTGACTAACTGATTAAACAATACAGTTTGTAAACCAAAATATGTCTACTGTAATCTTTGAAGAACGACAGACAAAAGACGCTTGGTCTTAACTTTTAATCAGAATGCAGAACAGTTGTATCACAGGAGCACCAGCCGAAATCACTCATCTCTCCCGCATTAACCCTGTAACTGCCAGTGCAGCACAATAAACAGCAATTTCACAATTATTATAAAGTCTGTGTGCTACACTACATTCTTTATTATTAAACAAAGTAATTAGAACAACGTCAGTCTACAATAATCGACATATTCTTAGGTTCACTGCGAATTTTTAGAACTACTTCAGTAAGACAGTAATATCGTGCTTTACCTGGAAACCTAAAGCTGCACTAGGTATACATCACATATTGGCACAAAAATTTTTTATTTTGAGCACTCCATTGAAAATGTACACCTAACGTATCAATCGTACTACTTACAGGTCGTGGTTCAGAGAGCTTGTTAGTCCAAATTAAGAAGATTAGAAGCCAACGAAGATAAAAGCCCAGATTAGAGAAGCAGTTCTTGATAAAATGACAAGCACACAACAAAAGGCTCGAATTGTATTTCTGTGGTATCCTTGAACACCGCGTCTTCTCAACATGATGTAAACGCACTAATAGCAAAAGTGTTTGTGGGCAGGTCAGACTCTGTTCGTATTTCTCGGGCAGGCGGGGATTATGCAAATGTGTTACCCAGTGACGTACACTGGTAACAGGCAAAAGAGTCGAAAATAAAACGACTCGTTACGGCGATTCAGAACCGACTCTCTCTTTTGAGAGACAATATCTTTATTTATGCACTTTTTTGATTAACAACTTTGCAGATTGTTTTCATTTAAGGATAGCTATGTTATAAACTGCAAAAGAGAGATTTTTCAAAAACCCATCTGACCTGCTCTTTAACTGAGATCACCTTTACACTGAGAACTTAAGGGGATGAGAAATGTAATTTCTCACTTTGATTGTAATCTGATAGCAAATAGTAGGCATATTTTGGCATGCTGTCCCGGGGAAGAGCTCCATGCACGGAATATAGTCCGAACCCTGAGAACTCCCCCTATTCTTTTTATGGGATGAAAATAGATTAGGAGTGAGGAGTTAGGGTGGAGGAGGGATGCCGAAAAACTGTCGTAGGACAGAAGGAGGTATAGGCTGTATGTATGTATGTATGTATGTATATATACACACATACATATATACACATATACATACACACACACACACACACATATACATATACATATATATATATATATATATAAAAGTGGTGGGCCGTTATCGGCGTTAACGTGCTGCGTTAACGTGAGACTCTTATCGGGCGATAAAAAAAAAATATCGCCGTTAATCTATTCTCAAAGTTGGGTTGGGAGCTGGGTCTATACTACACAAGCTATGATGATTTCACCTTGATGTTTTAGCGCAGATGTATAGAGATTGCTAATGTGTCGTCATCATGACGTATTCCCAGTGGTAAACGCAAAGCATTTTGGGAAACCGCGGCACAAACATAACGCGCCAGACTTCTATGCATGGAGGGAAGAACGCTATAAACTGGAATAGAAGTGGCGTAAAGCTTAAGAACGGAATATCCTTTTATCGTTTTCCAGCGTGGAAAAATAATAGTACAAGCCATGTTTCAGAGGTGACAAATAGTTGACGAATGGCATGGATAGCAGCAGTAAGGAGCCCAAGATTACCTTCGATAACACTCCACCACACATGATGGTGTGTTCAAAGCATTTTCACAAAGGTAAGTTACAATTACTCTCTGTAAATGTTATGTTGTGGGCAAAAACCAGCGTGTTTTGTTTGACTTAACCAGACCATTAGCTTAAGTTACCAACGTACTAAAACGTAACGTTAATCAGTTTTAAATGTTGTACATCTAGGCTACATAGCAATTTATTTGGTGACTCTGTTTGCAGGCAAACCTGCCTATGAAATGTTGGAGTGTGATCCTGACTGGACCCCTTCTCTGTACCTCGTCCATACTGAGGTCAAAGCTACGAACACAGACCGGTTCAAGCCTTTTTGGAGAATTATATACCATGCTCACATCTAATATGTAAATGTTTATTGTTTTCCAAAAGATTTTGTAATGTCTCTTCTCACATGTAATGATTTTTAGCCATGTCTGTAAATAAAATACACAAAGACCGAATGAAATTCTGCCTCCTTTATCTGTATTAAGGAAGAATTGTGCAAAATCAGTGTTCTTTGGTTGCAAACACAATTACATAACTTAACTTAAATAGTAGTAACAATCCAACTTAATTTCAGTTTCTTTACATATTTAACATGTAAACACATTTAGATGAATACATTTACATTATTAAAAAGTCCATAGAAAACTTCGTGTGTGTATGCACTAACACTTAGTATCATGTAGTTGTAAATATATGGGTGCTGGAAGTTGGGCAACAGTTTGACGTCCCTTGACCAGTCGCTCTGCTCGTAAGGATCCAGTCTTTTGATTCCCTTTTTTTCTCGTCATATCTCGTCTTTGCATTAGGATTTAGTTTTAGGCGGTATGGTACGACAATGTTTTCTTTAGTCCGCTGCATTTTGTACGATTATATTCTGTTTTTCACGCTAATTTTTCATTATTTTCATGCCAGAACACTAGCCTGTTATGCCAACCCATGTAAACTGGCCAAACATACCCATAATTCTTTGCGTTCTGATGACGTTGCCGCCCAGTTGGTCACATGTCTTAGCAATCTCTATAGGCTACCTAGCCGAATTGCACTGTAGGGGGCGAGAACGAGTCTTCGAACCTGTGTGTATGCCTACTGTGAAATTACCACATCAAACGTGACGTGCTAACATGGATGCAGCTATGAACCCGCTGGGTTTGCTTCAGGGAAAAAAAATATTTTAAGAAGCTTCCCAATGGAAACGTCGATAAGACTCACGCCTGTTTCACACATACTCTGTCTGCAGTGCGTATGCAGTCCGTGTGTGTGTGGTGCAGAAGCAGCACGGACTCATTGTGCTTTCACACAGGTCGCGTTTGCAGTCCGCTACTGATCCGCGGCTGTTTAGTCCACAAACACAACATTTGTTCATTATTTTATATTTCAAATCATGTAAAAATAAAAATCAAAAATAATTTTCAGCATTGTGACTCTATCACAGAACAGTAACAATCTTTCGTAATCATATTAGTTTAAACAATAAATATAAACAACATATTATTCATGCATTTGACTTCTAGGTTTGTATAATAAGCTGCTCAAGCAAGCGACAAAACATTTAAACAAAACAATTAGCCTACTTTTCTTGTTAAGATATCGCAAATATTTAAAATTAAAACACTATCAGAAACAGTCGACTCTCGTGCCTTTTGCATTTAAATCTTTATTACAAGCAATTGCACGGTTCATGAACTTTGTTTTTCTGCTTCCATAAAAGTGCATATATTATGTTGCCTCGTTTATCTAAAGGTGCTCTTTTTCTTGTTTTAAACCTATCCAAAAACCTATGTGTTGCATGTGAAACACAGTAGGCTTTAATTAGTATACATTATTGTGAAATTACTGCATTTCCTTGTCAATCCATGTTCATTTTCTACCGCGAAAAATGCGCTATCACTTTAATTCAGCGCGTGCAGCACAGCAAAAATAGACTCGGTACTCGCTGCACTGCTGCAGACGCACCGCTCCTGGAACGCATTAATCTAGATTAATTCCAAGATTACAGTGAGATTAATCTAGATTAAAACAATTAATCTATGCCCACTACTAATATACATACATATATTGTGCTAGTTAGGATGGTTAGCTAAACGGGTTACACCTATGCCAAACTGGTTGATTATCTGATTGTGCTCCTCCCGAACTTAATAAAACATCATGTGTGTGCTTTATTAATCATTCCCAATCATGTATCCAGTATAAATTATGTATGTATGTATGTATGTATGTATGTATGTATACACATATCCACGTATATACACACACACACACACATATATATATGTATGTATACATGTATGTATGTATATACACACACACACACACACACACACACACACACACATATATATATATACACATACACACGTGTGTGTGTGTGTGTGTGTGTGTTCCTGCTCATTTCTTCTGAAACCTGTTATCTTCTCAAAGAGCCAAAGATACATCTGGATGTGAATCTCTTAACCATATCCAAAAGGGAATAATTTGCCTCAGGCCTAGGAAAGATATATAAAAATGTATCTAATTATTTGGACTACACCGCAGTCGCATGACTTAAATGTGACCACTATTAAAGGGATACTCCATCCCAAAATGAAAATGTTATCATTAATCACTTACCCCCATGTCGTTCCAAACCTGTAAAAGCTTTGTTCAGCGTAGCGCCATTTTGCCAATTCTGAGCAGTACGCAGTCTTCTTTGTCAGCCACGTCAGGTTTTTTAGGATATGTTTTTTACTTGTATTGACGCTTTGGTTTAAAAGCAAACAGCACATCGGCCCAGCGCAGCTGACACAGAAGAGTATACGCCATCTGCGTACTGCTCAGAATTGCCAAAATGGCGCTACCCTGATTTGGAGAGACACAGAGAAGAGGAATTGTTGAATAAAGTCATTATTTTTGTTTTCTTTGTGTACAAAAAGTATTCTCGTCACGTCATACCATTACGGTTGAATCACTGATGGCAGATGGACTATTCTGATGATGCTTTTCATACATTCCTGGAACTTGACACTGTTATTTATTTGGCAGTCTATGGGACAGTCTCAAGCCTCCCGGTTTTCATCCAAAATATCTTAAACTGTGTTCTGAAGACTAACAAAGCTTTTATGGATTTGGAACAACATGGGGGTAAGTGATTAATGACAATTTTCATTTTGGGATGGAGTAACCCTTTAAGATTCTGACAACTCGTTTTGCCTTGATTTAAAAACAAAAACATTGTCCTTGAATGTTAGAATAATTTGCAAGAGCGCAGTTATAAACAGTGAGACTGTAAAAGCTGACTAATGAGTAGATAAGTTTACCTGTTTGCCAAGAAAATATGGGGGCAATCATGGCCTAATGGTAAGAGAGTCAGACTTGTAGCCCAAAGGTTGCACGTTTGAGTCTCGGTACTGGCAGGGATTGTAGGTGAGAGGAGTGAATGACCAGTGTTCTCTCCCACCTTTGAGGCAAGACCCTTGAGCTAGAACTCCAACTGCTCCCCAAGCAATGCAGCAAAAATGGCTTCCTATTGCTCCAGGTGTGTGTAACGTGGAGTCAGAGACATTCGGATCCAATTGCAGTATATTTATTGGAGAATGGTCAGACACGTAGTAATCAGATAACAGCGTTAAATGTGTCAAAGGATATCCAGAAACAAAAAAATACCAGGCAGAGGTCGGGGCAGGCAGCAGAGAATCACAGGTGGTATAAACAATCCAAGATCAGACATGGAAAGAACAAACACAAGGGAAATGCTCGGAGATGTCAGACTGGGCTAAACAAGACTTAGCAGCAACTCTTCTTCTTCGTGCTTATTGGCGGTTCGCATTCTTTTCCAGAGCATTACCACCATCTACCGTAGGCAATGGATCAGAGACTTAAATCCTCACTATAGTGGCTAGTTGGGAGTGATGCCCTTCATGTTGCTGCGTGTTTCAGCTCCTCCATGAAAAGCCCAATTCCCTTCCACCCACGCTAATTATAATTAAAAAAAAAAAAAAAAATTATTCCTATATTCTATGAATAAACTTGGTTGCCTTCAGAAATTGTATTAATATACTATATCCTCCTACCGGATTCAGAATATCCTCTTAGCAGCAACTCAGAGTCCAAACACAGTATATATATAGGGGAATGGTAATGGGGAACACCTGGCGGTGATTAGCCCTAGGCACGGGATCATGGGAAATGGAGTTCAGACCCCAAATGCAATAGTCCTGAGTGGAGTGCCCATGAACTCCAGTAGAGGGCACTCCACTCAGGACTATTGCATTTGGGGTCTGAACTCCAGCTGATGATCGTGACATTGAGTTGTGAGCAGTGAGTTCGTAGGCGGCCTCCGTGGCTGTGACAGGACTGGCAGTGAGTTCATAGGCGGGTACAGCTGACACCTCTGAAGATTCTACAGCAGTATCAGCTGCCACTTCTGGAAACATCATAGTAGGTGCCGCTGTCTCATGAGTCTCAGTGGTGGTGTATGCAGCCCAAACACTCCATAAAGCCATCCCTATTGTGGGAAGCACTACAGACAGAGGAAAAAGTTCAGGAACAGGATGACTAGAGTGAATGAAATTCGGGAGACCAGCTGCATGTGCCGCCACCAGCGGTGGATCATTCATACTGGATGCCAGTCTGGGAGACTGAAGAACTGACCTCGATGATCTAGGTGCAGCTGACAGGAAGTGACCTGACTCTGGACGAACAGCTAAGGCGTGACGAGACTCTGGATGATCAACTGTGACTTGACGTGACTCTGGAAGGTCAGCTGTGGCTGCCATTTCTGGAGGAAGTGCCACGACCCAACCTCCCTCTAGAGGGCACATGCGAGGAGCGGGTTCTGGGCTGGTGACCATCTTGTGCAGTGGCTCTGGTGGTTCAAGCTCCGCTGCCATCGGCGCTTGACAATGTTACCCCCCCCCCCCAGAAAATTCTTTGGGGTTTCATCACGGTCCTCTGCCTCACCCACAGTGAACGGAGAGCCACACAACAAAAGAGCATATTCCATTACGTCCCTCAACCTGCCATTAAATTCCCATCCAGGTAACAATGATTTAGTTGCTTCACTGAGTCCAAACCAGAACAAGTCCTTAAACAAAACTTAATCATAAAGTGGTACTTAATCTGACAACTCACAGAATCAGTGAACATACTCCTCAATAGATAGGCCTCCTTGACGAAGATGTAATAGTTGGTCTACTGGATCCATGGTTGAGCTGGGTAGGTGAAACGCTGACATGGAAGTGGGAACAGATATCTCGGTAATGAGAGGATACCGGGCTGCTGGATCCTGGTATGGCGAAGTCTTCTGTAACGTGGAGTCAGAGATGTTCAGATCCAATTGCAGTATATTTACTGGAGAATGGTCAGACAGGCAGTAATCAGATAACAGCGTCGAGAATGTGAAAGGATATTCAGAAACAATACAAGGCAGAGGTCGGGGCAGGCAGCAGAGAATCACAGGTGGTATAAACAATCCAAGATCAGACACGGAAGGAACAAACACAAGGGAACCGCTCGGAGATGTCAGACTGGGCTAAACAAGACTTCGCACCAACTCTTCTTCTATGGGATTTTACGGCAGCCGTCATCCAATAAGTTGCATTGCTGCCATCTATGGATCTATTACATTACTGCACTACATCCTTCTATACAGTCCAGTGTCTATTAAAAACTTAAAGACAGAGTTTTCCTTTCTCACTTACCCCTACTTCTAAAATAGCTTTCAGAGATATTTCTTCCAAACCAATTTCTCGCAATTCTCTGACTAGATCTTGTCTTTGAAGGTCATATTTTCTACATGAAATCAACACGTTTCACTGTCTCATGTTCCAAACATGAACACAATCCACTCTGATGTTTTCCTAAAACAAATAAAGTGCTATTCAAAAACGTGTGCCCAATCCTCATTCTAGAAATAACAACTTGTTCCTTAAGACTAATCCCCCCTCTATTACAAATATTAACTGAGTCAGTTATCCTACTAGAAACTGAAAATAGGTGTCCCCCTTTGATTTCTTGCTCCCAAAACTGTTGCCATTTTAAAATGGTTTCCTGCCATACTATACTTTTACCCTCCGCCTTGGACAAATTTAGGTTTACATCTATAGTCTCCTTTTGAGCAGCTTCCTTGGCCAATTTATCAACCTTTTCATTTGATGCAATACCTACATGAGCTGGGACCCATACAAATGATATTTCTACCCCTCTCCTTTTCACATCTCTAATTGCCAGAAGAATATCATACACAAGGTCTTGCCGACTCTTTGATGACCCTTTCCCTATACTATTAATAGCTGACACAGAGTCACTACATATTAACACTTTATGGTTCCGAATCTGCTCAGTCCATTGTACTGCCATCAGGATTGCATATAATTCCACTGTGAACACAGTTAGGAAATTTGATGTTCTCTTAAAAGCTCGGACATTCCACCTCTGAACGACAAAAGCTGCTCCTGTAGTACCTGTTTCTTGATCCTTTGAGCCATCAGTAAAAATTATGTTCCTGATATCTTTCGCATATGACACTGGAATTCATACACTAAATTTGCCTCAGGATTATCTGACTTAATCCCAAGTATCTCTAAATCAATGTCTGGGACCTCCAATTGCCATAAAGGAACTAATGGCCACAGTACTCCTGGACAAAAGTTCTTGTCATGTATAGCCATTTCCTGTGCCACTGCCTCCCCTGTCCATCCAAAACTTGAAAGACTTGGCACCTCTCTTTCCCAGCTTGTCTGAATTGTTATTTTAACTGGGTTATAACACCTTTGACCCATCAAATTGACCCAATAGTTAGCCTGAAGCTGCTTTCTTCGCAAACAGAGTGGCATTTCTCCTATTTCTACCTGCAAGGAGCACACTGGAGAAGATCACACAGCCCCTGTACATATTCTCAGTGCCTTAGCTTGAATTATGTATAATCTAGGTAAAACTGACGTAGCTGCAGATCCATAAACCAAACACCCATATTCAAATCTTGCTCCAATTAAATATATACAGGTCCTTCTCAAAAAAATCAGCATATTGTGAAAAAGTTCATTATTTTCCATAATGTAATGATAAAAATTAAACTTTCATATATTTTAGATTCATTGCACACCAACTGAAATATTTCAGGTCTTTTATTGTTTTAAAACTGATGATTTTGGCATGCAGCTCATGAAAACCCAAAATTCCTATCTCAAAAAATTAGCATATCATGAGAAGTTTCTCTAAACGAGCTATTAACCTAATCATCTGAATCAACTAATTAACTCTAAACACCTGCAAAAGATTCCTGAGGCTTTTAAAAACTCCCAGCCTGGTTCATTACTCAAAACCACAATCATGGGTAAGACTGCCGACCTGACACCCTCAAGCGAGAGGATAAGACACAGAAAGAAATTTCTGAACGAATAGGCTGTTCCCAGCGTGCTGTATCAAGGCACCTCAGTGGGAAGTCTGTGGGAAGGAAAAAGTGTGGCAAAAAACGCTGCACAACGAGAAGAGGTTACCAGACCCTGAGGAAGATTGTGGAGAAGGACCGATTCCAGACCTTGGGGGACCTGCGGAAGCAGTGGACTGAGTCTGGAGTAGAAACATCCAGAGCCACCGTGCACAGGCCTGTGCTTTTGAACCAGAAACAGCGGCAGAAGCGCCTGACCTGGGATACAGAGAAGCAGCACTGGACTGTTGCTCAGTGGTCCAAAGTACTTTTTTCGGATGAAAGCAAATTTTGCATGTCATTCGGAAATCAAGGTGCCAGAGTCTGGAGGAAGACTAGGGAGAAGGAAATGCCAAAATGCCTGAAGTCCAGTGTCAAGTACCCACAGTCAGTGATGGTCTGGGGTGCCATGTCAGCTGCTGGTGTTGGTCCACTGTGTTTTATCAAGGGCAGGGTCAGTGCAGCTATCTATCAGGAGATTTTGGAGCACTTCATGCTTCCATCTGCTGAAAAGCTTTATGGAGATGAAGATTTCGTTTTTCAGCACGACCTGGCACCTGCTCACAGTGCCAAAACCACTGGTAAATGGTTTACTGACCATGGTATTACTGTGCTCAATTGGCCTGCCAACTCTCCTGACCTGAACCCCATAGAGAATCTGTGGGATATTGTGAAGAGAAAGTTGAGAGACGCAAGACCCAACACTCTGGATGAGCTTAAGGCCGCTATCGAAGCATCCTGGGCCTCCATAACACCTCAGCAGTGCCACAGGCTGATTGCCTCCATGCCATGCCGCATTGAAGCAGTCATTTCTGCAAAAGGATTCCCGACCAAGTATTGAGTGCATAACTGGACATAATTATTTGAAGGTTGACTTTTTTTGTATTAAAAACACTTTTCTTTTATTGGTCGGATGAAATATGCTAATTTTTTGAGATGGGAATTTTGGGTTTTCATGAGCTGTATGCCAAAATCATCAGTATTAAAACAATAAAAGACCTGAAATATTTCAGTTGGTGTGCAATGAATCTAAAATATATGAAAGTTTAATTTTTATCATTATGGGAAAATAATGAACTTTTTCACAATATGCTAATTTTTTGAGAAGGACCTGTATAAATTTGCTTCAAAGAAGCTATATCTTCTCCCCATTCTGTTCCAGCAAGACATCTCATTAAATTCATTACCCTTACACATTTGTCTACTATACTTGATACATGATCCCTCCATGTAAGTCTTGAGTCAAATACCACACCAAGAAATTTAAAACTTTTAACCCTTTCCAAAATCCTACCATACAGCTCCAGTTTTAAACTTTCATTCATTTTCTTCCTAGTAAAAAACAAACTTGGTCTTCTCAATAGAGAGTCTAAAACCCCATTTCCTTCCCCAATCTTCCAGTAGAGTTAGAGCTTCCTGTACCTTCTTCAGAGTATTTCACATTTTTCCCCCTTTTCCATAAGCTACCATCATCTGCAAATAATGACTTTCCAATTCCTGGCTGAACATTAGAAAAAACATCATTAATCATCATGTTAAACAGCAATGGACTAACAACACTAGCTTGAGGTGTCCCATTTTCTACCAAACACCTTCTAGATGTCTCTATCCCTATTTTACCTGAATACTTCTATTACATAAAAAGTCCATTACCCAGTTAAACATATTGCCCCCAATTCCTAGCATATCCATTTTAATTAAGACCTTCTACCCATAGCATGTCATAAGCCTTTTCCACGTCTAAAAATTTCTTTATCTGTGCTTTTCTTATTTCATCCTCAAGACATATGATTGAATCAATAGTACTTCTCCCTTTTCTAAAGACGCTCTGACAACCAGCCATCAACCCCCTTTCTTAAATAAAGAGCATTAGTCTTCCATTCACCAGTCTTTCCATTAATTTACCTAATTGAGAAGTTAAAGATATTGGCCTATAATTTGCTGGATTACTAGCATCTTTTCACCGTTTTCTTATAGGGACAATAACTGCCTCCTTCCATCCTGTAGGAATCTTTCCTTCCTCCCAAACTTTATTAAATACATTTAAAACCTTCTGTAATCCCTTATCGCTTAACTGTCTTATATTATAGCAATTCTCATCCTTCCCAGGAGCTGAATTCTTACACTTATCCAATGCCTTATAATCCTTTGCCTTATAATCCTTCTCACTACTGCCTGTGCTTGTTTATACTCAGTCATGTTGAAAGTTAGGAGTTCTTTTCAACCTTCTAAATGCTCTGTTCCTTTTCCCTAATTACCTCTTTACATTTACCACTCCACCATGGAACCACTTTTCTTACTAATTTTCCTGAACTTCTTGGTATTGCAGTTATCACAGCCATATAAATACACTGTCTCAACTCAATTTCATTTCTTTCAATATTATTTGATTCTTGGACAGATCTAATATACACATCACTTATTTCCCTAAATCTCTCCCAGTCTTTTTGAAAATCCATCTTCCATAACGCTCTTCTGTACTCAACCTTACATCAACGTTCAGCTTACATATAATTGGGTAGTGATCACTACCAAAAGTGCTTCCTCCATACACTTCCCACTCATGGTTTATAGCCATTCTACTAGTCTTATCCCCTCCCCACAATGTATTGTGGGCATTAATTTCCACACCATACAACATTATCCCTATCCTGACCTTCTATTTCCTCTAGCTCCTTTACTTCTAACTGTTTACAAGGGTTATAATAATTTATTATTACTATCTTCTTTATATCTGCCCATAGTTATACTACCACATTCTTGTTCCTTCCCTATACCCAACTCCCAATAGGGTACACACTCCCTTATAAAGGTAGCACTGCCCCCACCACTTCATTGCTCTCTATCTCGTCTGATGACAATATAGTTATTTAAAACAAAATCAAATCTAGGTTTTAACCATGTTTCCTGAATACACATTATATCTGGTTTTACACTCCTACTATCTATAAACTGTTTAAAATCTTGACCATTTGACAACAAACTCCTTGCATTCCATTGTAGGATGAACATTATTAATAAGATCATCCTTTACCTACTTCCTGACTTGAGTGTACTGCAAGACAATCCCTTATTTCTTTCCATTTTATGTCTAGCATGCCCAAATGCTGAATTGCTGCCTTTGCAATAATTTGAATCCTTTCAGTTTTAGATTTAACCTCAGCTGTTGCGTTAATTACCTCTGCAATAAAGATAACCAAGTCCCCTCTCCTTTTCCTCCTCCTTTCCTGAAATGCTCTTGTCTCTGAGCCCATACATTCTCTGTTGCCATTTCCGCTCTAATACTTCCATCATTATTCCTCTTTATTTGCTCCACTCTTTTAACTGCTTCTGCATAAGGAACGCTCTCCTTTCTTTTCACATTCTGAATCTCAGTCTCTCTTCTCATTACTTCACACACCCCTCCACAATTACAGCATTTAGGTCTCACCCCCTCTCCACATGCCCCATAATCATGATTCCCACCACATTTAGCACACCTTTTAACTCCTTTACACAATTTAGCTACATGACCAAATTTTTGACACTTGTAACATCTCATTTGTTTATGAGTGAACTCTCTTACTCTGTATCTCATAAATCCAAAGTAAAGTTCTGTAGGCAATTCTTTTGTGTTGAACTGTACCAAAACTGACCCAGTTTCTTTTTTTTCAACCCCCCTTGGTTAAACATTTCGCACTCGGAACAGATTCACACTTTTCTTTTAAATGTTTAACCAGCTCCTTCATCTCAATTGTTAAAGGAATCCCATAAATCACTCCTTCCCTTCCTTGTTCACCCACTTTCACCACCTTTACTACTACTGCTCTCCCAACAGCTTGCATCTTTAAAGCTCTTCAAACCTTCTACTCAGAATTACATCCAATTAGTACATTTCCATCATTTAGAATTCTAGCATATTTAACCTCTCCAACCTGATTCTTAATTATTTTCATCAATTTTAATGGATCCAAACTCTTCACTCTTGGCTCTTCAAACCTCACAACAACATTCCATTTCTCCTCACTCACTTTCATTCCTCTAGTCCACTTTGCTTTATTTATCCTCCTTATATGCCAGCTCCCATCATCTTGATCCAACTCATCCATACTACAACAACTATCTTCCTGGTTGAATATAAGCAAGTGTAATAATACCGGACCTATACAGGCCATCGCCGATACTCCCGCAAAATTCTTCCTCCACTAAATCTATCCTACTTCTAACAATCTCTAAAGATGCTTAAGTTTATAATCTCTCTGCTTTCGCCTTGCTTTGCCATCATCCATGTGTCCCACCAAACACTCCTCCCCTCCAATCAAACCATACTCATCTAGCTGAAGGTCCTTCGCACCAACTCTTCTTCTTCTTCTTTCTGTTTATTGGCGGTTGGCAGACTAGCTTATTAGTGCATTACCGCCACCATCTGAACTGGAGTGTGGAGCATCGATGCATGTATATGTATCATATCTGTATGTATATCATACTAAATACTACCACTAATAGTCAAAAATAAATAAATAAATAAACAAATAAATAAATAAATAAACATCATTATATTCTTATATAATTTCCTGTATCTTTAAGATATTTCAACAAAGCAAATCTAATATTCTTATTCCTTTTTAGCTTACTTAATATATCTACTAGCATCATGCTTCCACCTTCTTCTATTACTTTAGCTTCTAGCATTTGTCGTTCGTTGTTATATGCTCTACAATGCAACAGTACATGCTCTACAGTTTCACAAATCCTTCGCACCAACTCATAGTCCAAACACAGTATATATAGGGGAATGGTAATGGGAAACACCTGGCGGTGATTAGCCCTAGGTACGAGATCATGGGAAATGGAGTTCAGACCCCAAATGCAATAGTCCTGAGTGGAGTGCCCTCTACTCTAATGGGCACTCCAGCTGACGAGCGTGACAGTGTGTGTGTGTGTGTGTGTGTGTGTGTGTGTGTGTGTGTGTGTGTGTGTGTGTGTGTGTGTGTGTGTGTGTGTGTGTGTGTGTGTTTGTGTTCACTACTCACTGGGTCAGATAAATGCAGAGCACAAATTCTGAGTATGGGATGCCATACTTGGCTTCACATCACTTTCACTTTTTAAAAAAATGTCTTGTGTTAACCATAGACCTCATTCATTTTAACCAGAAATTAGTTCAAAACACCCAATGACTTCAGGATGATGGAACAAGAAGTGCTAAAATTCTACCTTGTTTCTTTTTGGATTTTGTATAAAAGTACATAATTCATGCACCACACTATTAGTAAACAACACAACAACAACTAAAGATATTGTCACACTACACAGTTTGGACTGTAAATCTCAACAATGGTAACACACGATAACATGCAATATTACAGCAATGTAAATTAATCTAACTATGAATATCTTCCTAAAATTATTTTCCACATATTTATAGTCCTCACAAGTTATCAGCTCTGACTCATTCTGATTTGACCCAGAGGTTTAAAGCATGCTGGGTAACCAGCAGTGTCACAACATTATATTAATTAAGACATTTTCAGCCATACCAAAAGCTTGACACATTTGACTGTTTTTTTTTTTCTCCTCACACTATTTATGCTTAGATGCTTGAAATGACAAATACTGTAAGTATAATTATAAATCTTAATACTTTTCTGCTTTTTATTCATTCATGTGTAGATAGTAAATAAAAAGCAGTCAACAAATGTCCATTGTAAATGAGATCTCTTTAATCATTATTTTAAAAGCATCCCAGGATACACCAGAGAATGTGCAGAGCAGTAAAAAGAAGCTAAAAAATAAGGTATTTTAAGCTTCACATTATTGGTCATTTCGAAATTCTCATACATTTTGGTTATTTAATTGTTATTTAATTGTTTTATGTCTTTATGGTTATTATTATAAAATGTGGAATAGTAATATTAAAGAATGAGTAAGTGTAGCTAAACCAATGATTGGTACTTGATTGGAGTAAACGGATTGCTATAATGACACTGATTGGTATAAATGGATAAAAGCAGAATTAATCTAATCTTTCTTTCTAATTATTCTTGTGCTCTGCTAGTTTGTGCTCTGCCAGCAGATAAGGATGATATTATCTGTTATGGTCATGGTCCCAAACAGAAAGACACAACAATATCATCTACATGTCTGTATTAGAGTCAGATGTCTTATAATGTACAGAATGTCTTTTCTTGCATGGTAAAATATGCAAATGAGATTTATCAGCACTTTGGCCAGTTGCAGCCAAAACATTTGCAGCCAAAACATTGATTTGTTGGTTTGCCTCTTTAAAGGTCAAACAGAAAAAAACTTTTATTAAATGTTGTAAATAATTGCAGTAAGGTATTGGGTGTGAAATTGCCTGAGTTGTCAGATTTGTTTGATATTCAGGTGATAAAGAAAGTGCATCACATTATATCTGATGCATCTCACCCTCTTTACGATTCATTTCAGACCATCCCTTCAGGATCTTTGAACAGGTACCCTTTAGCCAAGACTAACAGATTAATTTTTTTTTTTAATTTTATAACTTCCCAATGTGCTATTAATGTTGTGTATGTTTTTGTCTTGTATGTGGTGTTATCATGCTGCAGAACAAATTGCCCCTATGGGGGACAATAAAGTTTTTACAATTACAATTACAATTAGCATTAATCTGAGCTCCCAGGCAATCAAAGTGTCCATGTTTTGCTTGGCTCAGTGTGGGTGTATGTATGTGAGAAAGAGCTTCATGTGGATTATTTGGGTTGGTCAGTCACATTATGAAAAAATGCAACACTGTAATCATTTGTGAAATATGTATGTGAAAGAAAATATCGTACAGTAGGTGCAAAGTTAGTAGAGACATATCCCAACAGACTAAAGGCTGCAATTAAAGCAAAAGGTGGCTCAACAAAACAAGGGGGTGATCCTTTTTCCAACAGTGAATCAGTTTTTTTTTTTTTTTTTTCTGACATGTTGGTGTTATATCTTTCACTTGAAGTAAATACTGCTGAATAATTCTGAGCAGTACGCAGATGGCGTACGCTCTTCTGTGTCCGCTGCGTTGTGCTGATGTGCTGTTTGCTTTCAAACCAAAGTGTAAATACATAAAAATCGTATCCTTGTGCCTGCGTACTGCTCAGATTTTCCAAAATGGAACTATGGTGATTTGGAGAGACACAGAGGAGAGGAATTATTGAATAAAGTCATTATTTTGTTTTCTTAGTGTACAAAAAGTATTCTTATCGCTTCACAATGTTACAGTTGAATCACTGATGACAGATGAACTATTCTGACGATGCTTCAGCTCTAAAGCTGAATTCATTATATTTGTCCTCGCTCAATCAAAATGAATGAATGTTGGATGGACACAATTTACCCCGTGTGTGTATTTTTTATTTTTATTTTTTTTTTTGGTTCAAGGATTAACCTTAAGAATGTCTGAGAAGAAATGCACCCTGGGTGGAACATCAAAACACAAGCACCCCATGTCAGTGGAAAATTTTCTCTTCGGAAGGTGTGTGTGCTTGGTCTGTAAGAAAATGAATATGTGCCATTGAGCGTTTATGGGAGTGTAGGGGATTTTAGGAGAGCACAGAGACTTTTTATTATTTCTGCATATACAAAAATACAGGGAGCTCAAAGGGTCTTGGAAGTAAGTGATTTGACAACTGTCTTTGCTCATGGGACCATAGAACTTGTCCATCAAAATGTCATGAAAAGCCTTGAAGAATTGGGCACTGGTTAAAGATCTATGTTCTACCTTAATGAAAATGTGTTTGTTTGTTTTGTTTTTGTGTGTGTGTGTGTAATACTCCTGTAAAGGATGATATTAAATGAATGAGTGTTCAAGCGATGCTTCTTCACCGATGCTTTATCATGAATGAATATAAATGATGTGCAATGCACAAGTGCATAGTCTCACACTTTCAACAGTAATTAATACAAATAATCACAAATGCATAGTTATCAACACAGCGTTGAATTAGGTGCTGTTACTGTAACCACAAATCTCAATTTATGACACAAGGCCAGGTATGTAAATAAGTCCACTCGACTAGTCAAATAGTTTTCTCAAGGCGTCATACATACACTATCGGTGAATAAGCATGAAATAAACTCATAACATAAGGAATAAGGAATAACATAAACATATATAATGAATAAAGTATAACAAGAAACGATTACTACATACGCTTTACCTCATGTCCGAATAACCAGCGTACGAGCTAATCACGGCACATTTATGCTAACCATGTGCTCGGAATTGATGGTTAACATTAAACAGAGTTTATGGACATATCACTCATATGCATCCTGAAAAACAATTAATATAGAGAACAGTCTTTCTTATAAAGCGCTTACAGCAATGATGGTTTGCCTTGTGTACATTTTATACCTGTAAAGGATGATATTAAATGAATGAGCGTTCAAGCGATGCTTCTTCACCGATGCTTTATCATGAATGAAGCATATCGCGAGAACTCCCTCTACAAATGCACGCAGTGGCGCGCACCTTTTCATTCAACCAATCACACACATCCATCTCCAGCTATGATAATATAACATATTAAATCGAAACGATAACTCTTATGAAAAATCCCAAAATAGTTGTAACATGTATTTTGATTAACACTGCATTTATAATATGATAGAAATGATAAAAATCAAACATAAATCAAACCAAGCAAAATGGATATTGATAATTGTGCAACGTCACAAGAAATATACACAGGAATAAACGGATTATAATTATAATTATGATAATTATTCAGCATACCACGTGTGTGTGTGTGTGTGTGTTTTGTAAGAATTATCTTTAAGAATATGGCTGCAATTATTTGATCAATAATACAGTAAAATCAGCAATATTGTGAAATTTTACCATTTAAAATAGCTATTTCAGGTTTTCTATTTGAATGTATTTTGAATGTATTTTAAAACCATTTTGTCATGGCAAAGCTGAATTTTTCAGCAGCCATTACTTCCTTGACCCCCTTGTATTCTTGAAAAAAAAAAAAATTAATTCATGAGACCTAAGCTGAATTATGGTCTCAAAATCTCCATTTTTCAGTGTGCTCCCATTCATCAGAGTCACATGTTATCATCTGATCAGAGCTTCCCCAATCATCCATTGACGTATCCAGGGTAACAAAAGATGCAATCAGTTGTAAAATAACAACAATATGACTTCACATATTCACATCCACAGTCATCTGCCTCACTGATTTAGCACACACATATCATCTACTCGCAGTGTTGCACATTAGACAAGTCTGCCTGACAACAGAGATGGGGACTCGAGTTTGAGACTCGGACTCGAGTGCGACTTAAGTCGCACACACAGTGACTTCAGACTCGACTTGAGACTCGTCCTCGAAAGACTTCAGACTCAACTCGGACTCGAGCTGCGGGACTCGTGAACAATGTTAATTTTTAGTAAATGTCTGATGAGCTCGCTGTTATTCCCTCCCTCCGTTACCTATATAACCTGCCCACGTAACACGTGACGTACTACTATCTGCTGCGCGCGGGCGCAGCCACACAGAGCCAGAGGACAACGAACGAACAAACAAACATGTCGACTGCTGTGCCAGTGCCATTCATTGTTAGCTTTGGATTTAAAAACTTCAAACAGGACGGCACAAACAGAAGAAGCGCTCAATGCTAAATATGCGATATCAGGATAAAAGATTCAGGCTCAACCACATCAAATTTTATCAGGCATCTGAAAACGCATCCTGATAGGTCAGTAAACATGTTTAGCTCAGCATTGACCATCCCTTAGCTTGCTTCTTGCTTAGCTACTACGACCTAACGTTACGGGAGGTTAACTCCGACTGTCTGTCTTCCTTATGAAAAATAAATGATCGTTTGTTTAAACCTTGTTGTATGGTATTCTGTAGGACCCCTTTTCAAAAAGTGGGGGAAAAAAAAAAAACGTTTTTAAAAGTGTGGAAATTTTAGGTCCTCTATAACGATTGCTCGTTCAGTGCCATGACCGCTGACATTATTTATTTGCTATCATCTCCGTGCTTTGAATTTGACCACTAAAACATAAGATTAAACAAGACGGTTAATTTATATTGTAAAATCTAAAGCGCGGTTTGGCGGTCCCTCACTGAAGCGCTGGTAACGTTAACTGGTTGCCATAGAAACATGACACGCGCTTGAGACTGCACATGCGCGCTAGCTGGATCAACCTAAAACATTTTATTTTCAGTGTCCTAATTTTACAAGTTACAAGTTACAAAAAAAAAAACACAAGCAGTGTCTAATCACAGCCGGGTTTCTCCGAGTCTGATGACGGGTATTACATACATATGTTAAACAGACCCGGGACCCGAAGTAATTGATTTGGACCCGACCCGGCTGATCATTCACTGTGAAGACCTCACAATACTGGGACTATCCATAGGCGTAATGGTTTTACTAACCAGTCTAATCTCATCCTTTGGATTTTTTTTATTTTATTATTTCTAAACATTTTGTTCTTAACAAGTTACAGGCCATAAGTTGGTCAGTTGCTTCACATTCACTCTAAAAATGTTGAGCGTTTGAATGTTGTGCTATCCAGCCACTAAGTAAATAACAAATAATTGAGGATTCTCTATCATAAGGAAGTGTACAGTGCGTGCAGAATTATTAGGCACGTTGATTTTCTGATAATTTTTTATTCCCAGGCACAATAAAAAATGATCAGAAAATCAACGTGCCTAATAATTCTGCACGCCCTGTAGTGTGTTAATTTTTGTGGATAGTATGAAGAGTTCAGATGCAAAAGCCTCTAAGTGCAATCTGAAATTTTCTTCTAGAATAATCATTTTTATAAAGCTTGTATATTTAAGTTCAGTAATTTCACTTAAATGACAATTAATTTGCATTATGATTTAAGTGAAATTATTGAACTTAAATATACGAGCTTGATAAAAATTATCATTCTAGAAGAAAATTTCAGATTGCACTTAGAGGCTTTTGCATCTGAACTCTTCGTATATTTCACATTGTTTGGTTCGTTGCAATAGCGTTTTGCATTTAGCTACAATGTGATGTTTGACCATATTTGGTCTTTCTTAATTTTTGGTCTGTACTGTACTGTGTGTTCATGCTACAATGCAAAATACAGATACTAACTTAAAAGTAAAGCATTCTTGGTGTTTTTGTCATGTTGCAATAGCCTGTTTACACTGATTATATACCAAAATCAAAGCTGATACTGTATGCTAATAGATAGAGGTGTCATAATAACATATTACATCCTTTGAATTCCTTATATATAGCTATGCAGTGTTCTAAGCAGCTTGGATGGGTCGCTGTACGTGATGCAACATTTATTATAACTGAGACTTATTGAGACTTAATATAATAAAGAGACTTGAGACTTGACTTGGACTCTAGCTCAGAGACTTGAGACTTGACTTGGACTCTAGCTCAGAGACTTGTGAGCATCTCTGCCTGACAATAACCAAGATTTCATTTTCTTTTACTTATTTCTTCCTATCCTGCTGTCTCAGAAAAATCAACACACTGCCTCCCAGCCAAGTTCTACACACACACACACAAACCACACGTTCTCCTTCAGTGAGTGAAATGTACACACTATTACCATCTGGACAACAAAGAATCCTTACAAGGCGAGGCTGGACACAATCTCTCTCTTGCATAGCACAAATAGGCATGTCGTTGACTTTTATCCATTTTTTTATAATTCACTTTGTTGTTTGGCTGAGCTGTTGTCAAGGAGAAAAAAAAATTGACTGATCAAATGTCTTTACCATTACTCTACTGACTAAGACATCTATGCCATTTAAATTAAGGGCAGCTGGTTTGTTTAAAATCTCTCTTGTTCACTGTTTCTGTTTATCTGTGCATAAGTCTCTCTCTCCAAATGAGAGTCAAACCCAACGAAGCTTTATTGACATGACTGTAATCATTACAGTATTGCTGAGGCATTCATAGTACAGGAGTATAAAATAAAACAGGTTAAAGTACATCAAAATAAATTATTGTGCTCATCATGATGCATACTGATGTTGAGAAGTACACAGGTGCTGGTCATATAATTAGAATATAATCAAAAAGTTGATTTATTTCACTAATTCCATTCAAAAAGTGAAACTTGTATATTATATTTATTCATTATACACAGACTGATATATTTCAAATGTTTATTTCTTTTAATTTTGATGATTATAACTGACAACTAAGGAAAATCCCAAATTCAGTATCTCAGAAAATTAGAATATTACTTAAGACCAATACAAAGAAAGGATTTTTAGAAATCTTGGCCAACTGAAAAGTATGAACATGAAAAGTATGAGCATGTACAGCACTCAATACTTAGTTGGGGCTCCTTTTGTCTGAATTACTGCAGTAATGCAGCGTGGCATGGAGTCGATCAGTCTGCGGCACTGCTCAGGTGTTATGAGAGCCCAGGTTGCTCTGATAGTGGCCTTCAGCTCTTCTGCATTCTTGGGTCTGGCATATCGCATCGTCCTCTTCACAATATACCATAGATTTTCTATGGGGTTAAGGTCAGGCGAGTTTGCTGGCCAATTAAGAACAGGGATACCATGGTCCCTAAACCAGGTACTGGAAGCTTTGGCACTGTGTGCAGGTGCCAAGTCCTGTTGGAAAATGAAATCTGCATCTCCATAAAGTTGGTCAGCAGCAGGAAGCATGACGTGCTCTAAAACCTCCTGGTATACAGCTGCGTTGACCTTGGACCTCAGAAAACACAGTGGAGCAACACCAGCAGATGACATGGCACCCCAAACCATTGTGATGACGAACCTATGTGATTGACGTCATCACCATTTCAGTATGTCTCTGTGAGTGTTAAATGTTGTTATATTTAGTCTGTCAAGTACATTGTTTAAGCACTTTGTTTACATTTTATTTCTTCATCCCTTATAATTAGCTATGGACGTTTGCAACTCCACAATTCACACATTTAGTAACATCATGCAAGTTCAATTTCTTTGTTTACTGTTAGTACTTGCTGTAGTATAATAAATCACAAGGAGCCTAATGGTTTACGGACAGTTTATTGGTAATTTAAACTATACAGCTCTGTGGTATTGTTTGTACTTACCTATTGAGCTCTGCTCTGCTCTGCTCTGCTCTGCTCTGCTCTGCTCTGCTCTGCTCTGCTCTGCTCGTTCCAGTAGCGCACTAACTCGCAACGCGCTTATAAAAGTAGCGGTCATACCATTTTTCACAACTGGGGGGAGGCAACCTAGTTAGGGATTGTGATGTTTGTTTTGTTTAATGTTTAATGTATGTTTGTAACGTTATTTTGCTTAAGCTGCACTAACGGTATTTATTCGGTTGAGTAAGATGCGGTTGTTTTAATGTCAGTGTTGTAATAGACATTATTGAAACAAAGGTTACCCTGTGCAAATGGTACTTTCCCTTTCTGTTTGGGCGGGAAGTTTGGGTATTTAAGCAGAGTGTTCCTTTTATTGAGGAGGGGGGGGGGGTTTGCTCTGTTACTAGAGTACAACATTATGTTCTATTGTTCATAGAGAGCTGTTTCAGCGATTTTCCTTTGTGTTTAACGGGCAAAGGTTTTAGTGCTGCTTCATTAGCATTCATCCTGTATTTCTTAATTTTTTCTTCATTATTAATTTGTACTTTGCATGGATCATCCTTGGCTAATTAATAAATTATCTATTTTTCACCGAAAACCATCTTGTCATGCCATACCTTCCTAACTCCTCTCTAACTCTCGGACTACAGCACCTGGCTTTGGACAGTCTCAAAGACAGTCCTTTGCGACCCATGGTGGCAGCGGTGCTTCCAGGCCAGTAGGAGGTTGGTTGACAAGGAATGGTGGTGGCAATTTTTTTTTTTGTGGCAAGAAGAGACAATTTTTTTGATTTTTATTTTTTTTTACAATGTCACCAAAGAAAGCCGAGGCACTTAAGGATACAGCGAGGATTGTAAAACCTAATGTGGATGTTTCAGATCCTGACCAATCGGGAAGAGTCAAGGGCAGTGATCAGGAAGCAGAAATAGCTGAGAGGAGGGCTGATCCAGTCAGGAATGTTTTACAGACATTTTTGCAAAGACAACAACAAAGAGATGAGCGCTGGGAGAAAGAGTCACAACGTCAGGAGCACAGATGGCGGACACTCCAGCACCAGTTTTCACAAATACAGTCTGAAGTACATCAGCAAAGGCAAGAGCGACAGTCACAGGGAGGAGTGACAGTCCCACATACCCCGCCAGCAGCTGAAAGACAGTATTCCCCACCAAGCATTCATCCACGTCGGCAGACTCTACAGGTTGACCATGACAGTGCATTGACATCAGCTCAGGTACATGACGGTGCAGCACATCGGCAAAGATCTTCATTACCAAGTTATGAAAGTCCAAGAATGCTACCATGGAATGGTGAAGAGGATATAGAGCATTACTTGATGACATTTGAACGCATCGCTAATGCATGCAGATGGCCCAGACAGGATTGGGCGTTACATCTTCTACCTCTCCTTACAGGCAAAGCAAGGGCAGCCTATGTGGCCATGGAACCTGAGGAGTCCTTGGAGTACAATAACATCAGGCAAGCCATTCTAGATAAATTTGAGATTAACTCTGAATCTTATCGTCAAAGATTCAGATCGTACAGCCTACGAGAAAATGAGTCTGCAAAAGAACTTCAAGTAAGGCTGAAGGACTTGTATGAGAAGTGGATGAATCCTAGACACCGGACAAAGGAAGAGGTTGGTGACCAGATCATTCTGGAACAGTTTCTCAAACTCCTTAACCCTGAAACAAGAATGTGGGTAAAGCAAAGCAACCCCACATCATCAAAACAGGCGGCTGAGATGGCAGAAATTTTCATGGCTGCAAGACGTTCAGTGTATCCGCCAGGGCGATGGAGAAGCAGCCATAACAGCTCAACTGGTAAGGTTGCGGATGACTTTAGCAGTGGTCTTAGTAACTTTAACACATACCCACATACTTCCCAAACTAGAGATGGTAGTAATACAGGTAGTCAGCAAATGCTATTTAAACAATATAAGACCAGACCTATTCTTGTATATCATAATTGTGGACAGCAAGGACACAAAAAAATTGATTGCCCATTGCAGAATGTTACTAATACTCAACTATGTTATGTACCCAGACCTCCCCATAGCTTAGATGAAGCAAGACTGAACAGGGACACGGTGACTGTTTTGAAGATAGGTAGTAAACGGTTTAAGGCCCTAGTTGATTCCGGCTGAAGCCAAACCCTGGTCAGAGAGGAATGTTTGGATGAACAGAGTACTCCAGGGCAGGGCAAAGTAAGTGTTCGTTGTATCCATGGAGATGTAAGAGAATACCCCAAAATTGATCTCAAGATAGAAATTGACAAGCAGTCTTATGTTCTGTCGGTAGGCATTGTGGAACAAGCTCCCTATCCAGTAATTTTAGGCAGAGATGTTCCAATTTTAGTAGATCTGCTACAGGGTGACAAGGTACTAGCTGAAGCTAGGGTAGTCACAAGAGCGCAAGCTAAGCAGGAAGAGTGTACCAGACAGGCTTTGCAGGGCTTACCTTTTGCAAAGGTTCCCAAGGCTAAGAAGTCGAGACAGGAGAAACGCCAAAAGAAAGTTGAGGGCACCAAAATTGTGGAGCAATTGCCTAAACCGTGTGTGGATGACACTGAACAGATACCACATAATATAGTGCAATTACAGAGACAAGATAAGACTTTACAACCATTTTTTGAGAATGCTAGTTGGCTGAATACCTAGACAATGTTTTCCCAGAAAGAACACTATCTGATAAAGGAAGACAGGCTGTACTGGCAAGGTACGGAGGGAGAAAGGTTGGTGGTTCCTGTTCCTATGAGGGAACGAGTGTTACAATTAGGTCATTCAGTGCCCTTGGCGGGACATTTGGGGCAGCAAAAGACATTAGCCAGAATTGCTAGCAGGTTTCATTGGCCTAGACTGTACATGGATGTGGTTGATTTTTGTAAATCTTGTCCAGAATGTCAGTTGACGAGTCCATCGAAAAGAGGAGATAGAGCACCTTTGGTGCGTCTGCCCATCATTGATGTTAATTTACTCGCATTGCCATGGATATCGTGGGGCCTTTGGAAAGCAGTAGGACAGGGAATCGTTACATTCTGGTGGTTGCAGATTAAGCTACTAGATATCCGGAAACATTCCCACTCAGAAATATTAAAACTAGACAGATTGTTAATGCCCTTATTCAGTTTTTTTCATGGGTAGGCATTCCCAGAGAAATAATCACTGACCAGGGAACCAATTTTACATAAAAACAAATCAAACAGGTCTACTCCATGTTAGGCATACACCCCATAAAGACCACACCTTACCATCCGCAGACCGACGGTATGGTTGAAAGGTTTAATCAAACACTGAAAGCCATGCTTCGCAAGTTTGTGTCTGAAACGGGGAGCGATTGGGACTATTGGTTACCTTACCTGCTCTTCGCATATAGAGAGGTTCCACAGTCATCCACAGGTTATTCACCTTTTGAGTTGCTGTATGGACGACAGGTACGAGGGCCATTGGATGTCTTGAAAGAGACCTGGGAAGGAGACAATCCTGTGGAGCAAGCAAACATCTTGTCTTATGTCATCAGGATGAGGGAGAAGATGGACTTCCTGGCAGAGATGGTACGGGTTAACATGTCTGAGGCACAGCAACGACAAAAAACCTGGTATGACCTGTCCTCAAGGAAGAGGAATTTGATTCCGGGCCAGAAAGTGTTGTTGCTTCTCCCAACATCTGACAACGGTTTGCTAGCCAAGTGGCAAGGGCCATACGAGGTACTACGGAAGATGGGTCCTACCAACTATGAGATTTCTTTACCTGATCATCGTAAAAAGTCACAGATCTTCCACATCAACCTTTTAAGGCCATGGCAAGAGAAAAAGGGGCCTTTGTCTGAACAGTTATGGGCAAGAGCAGTGGAAGAAGAAGAGGAACTTGATGAACAGTACTTCCCCAATGATCTAAATTCACCTACTTATCCAGCCGTGGAACATCTCACACCCAAGCAACAGAAAGAACTAGAAAAATGTATACCAGAAGGGCTTTTCAGGGACAACCCAGGGAAGACAAAGCTGATACAACACAATATCCGTCTACAGGCATCAGACCCAATTCGACAAACTCATAGTACCAGCTCGACTGATTCCGGCGTTGAAGGATGAGGTAAAGATGATGGTCGATCTATCTTGTCTTGTCCTTTACCGTCAACCAAGAAAAGGGTTCGCTTATTCCTGGGCATGGCTGGATGGTACAGGAGGTTTATTCCCAACTTATCCAGTAGAGCCGCGGTACTTACCGGCCTGACAAAGAAAAATAGCCCGCAAAAAGTGGTTTGGACTCCAGAGTGTGAACAAGCTTTTCGAGACTTGAAGGACTGTTTGTGTAGTGCTCCAGTCTTACAGAGCCCAGATTTCACCATGCCATTCACAGTACAAACAGATGCTTCGGAAGTCGGTTTAGGTGCGGTATTGTCACAGGGAGAGGGGGAAACTTGCCATCTGGTGCTGTACATAAGTAGAAAACTGTTTCCAAGAGAAACCAGGTACTCTACGTTTGAGAAAGAGGCTCTGGCCATTAAGTGGGCATTGGACACTCTTAACTTCTACTTAATCGGCAAAGAGTTTGTTGTAGAATCGGACCATAGAGCTTTACAATGGCTCAACAAAATGAGAGACCGTAATGCCAGGATTACCCGTTGGTATCTTTCCCTTCAACCCTTTAAGTTTAAAGTCCAATATAGGGCTGGGGCTATGAACATTATTGCTGACTTTTTGTCACGCCACTGAGGAGTGGCTGTCTTGAAGGGGGGGGGGGGGTGTGATGACGAACCTATGTGATTGACGTCATCACCATTTCAGTATGTCTCTGTGAGTGTTAAATGTTGTTATATTTAGTCTGTCAAGTACATTGCTTAAGCGCTTTGTTTACATTTTATTTCTTCATCCCTTATAATAAGCTATGGACGTTTGCAACTCCACAATTCATACATTCAGTAACATCATGCAAGTTCAATTTCTTTGTTTACTGTTAGTATTTACTGAAGTGTACTAAATCACAAGGAGCCTAATGGTTTACAGACAGTTTATTGGTAATTTAAACTATACAGCTCTGTGGTATTGTTTGTACTTACCTGTTGATTTCTGCTCTGCTCTGCTCGTTCCGGTAGCGCGCATAACCCAGAAAGCGCTTATAATAGTAGCGGTCATACCATTTTTCACAACTGGGGGGAGGCAACCTAGGTAGGGAATGTGATGTTTGTTTTGTTTAATGTTTAATGTATGTTTGTAATGTTATTTTGCTTAAGCTGCACTAACGGTATTTATTCGGTTGAGTAAGATGCGGTTGTTTTAATGTCAGTGTTGTAATAGACATTATTGAAACAAAGGTTACCCTGTGCAAATGGTACTTTCCCTTTCTGTTTGGGTGGGAAGTTTGGGTATTTAAGCAGAGTGTTCCTTTTATTGAGGGGGGGGGGTCTGGTGGTTTGCTCTGTTACTAAAGTACAACATTATGTTCTATTGTTCATAGAGAGCTGTTTCAGCGATTTTCCTTATTATTAATTTGTACTTTGCACGGATCATCCTTGGCTAATTAATAAATTGTCTATTTTCCACCGAAAACCATCTTGTCATGCCATACCTTCCTAACTCCTCTCTAACTCTCGGACTACAGCACCTGGCTTTGGACAGTCTCAAAGACAGTCCTTTGCGACAACCATCAATGACTGTGGAAACTTTACACTGGACCTCAAGCAACGTGGATTGTGTGCCTCTCTTCTCTTCCTCCAGACTCTGGGACCCTGATTTCCAAAGGAAATGCAAAATTTACTTTCATCAGAGAACATAACTTTGGACCACTCAGCAGCAGTCCAGTCCTTTTTGTCTTTAGCCCATTCTGACGCTGTCTGTTGCTCAAGAGTGGCTTGACACAAGGAATGCGACAGCTAAAACCCATGTCTTGCATACGTCTGTGCGTAGTGGTTCTTGAAGCACTGACTCCAGCTGCAGTCCACTCTTTGTGAATCTCCCCCACATTTTTGAATGGGTTATCCCTATTGCTTGTACACTTTTTTTCTACCACATCTTTTCCTTCCCTTCGCCTCTCTATTAATGTGCTTGGACACAGAGCTCTGTGAAAAGCCAGGCTCTTTTGCAATGACCTTTTGTGTCTTGCCCTCCTTGTGCAAGGTGTCAATGGTCGTCTTTTGGACAAATGTCAAGTCAGCAGTCTTCCCCATGATTGTGTAGCCTACAGAACTAGACTGAGAGACCATTCAAAGGCCTTTGCAGGTGTTTTGAGTTAATTAGCTGATTAGAGTGTGGCACCAGGTGTCTTCAATATTGAACCTTTTCACAATATTCTAATTTTCTGAGATACTGAATTTGGGATTTTCCTTAGTTGTCAGTTATAATCATCATAATTATAAGAAATAAACATTTGAAATATATCAGTCTCTGTGTAATGAATGAATATAATATACAAGTTTCACTTTTTGAATGGAATTAGTGAAATAAATCAACTTTTTGATGATATTCTAATTATATGACCAGCACCTGTATGTGTGTACATAAAACACACTCAGAAGGAGACATATACATATTTAGAGCAAATGAACTCAACCATGATTCTTGCTACCTGCCACTAGACAAACATGAGTCTTGCTCAGACAGTTAATCATAGCTATTTTAGATTTTCAAAAAACTTCATTCTGTATAATTTAAAAGCTTGTTTCCTCAGAGGGACCAAAAACTGTCCACACAAAATTTACTGGTATTACTATACTTGTGGGGACATTAGGGAATTCCAGGTACACATTTGGTTCACACTTCTTAGGTGTCAGTGTCTTTCTGCTGTTATATTGTTCTCACCAGAAGAAATGTTCACCACCACAAAAATTACAGCGCAAAAGACCGTTCGTTAATTTGAGAGAGTCGCCACCCACAAAAATTCTTGTCGGTTCTTTACTTCCATTCTTCTGGGTAGACATTAGGACCACGCAGACATAGCTGCTGGAGCGATATATTACTCCAGTATACGTGCCCTAAACAACGGGGAACGGGGAATCAACCCGGAGATTATCTAGTCGACGAGTTTTACACTTCTGATCCTAAGGAACCGGTGTTAATGGAGTTTAAACCATTCTCTTCCTCAACACTGAGAACATTTTATCCACTTAAATCATTTCCTCTCTGGCGTGTGTGGCTCACTTTTTTGCTTTTCCCGTGGAGGAGGACCCACTGTTGATCTTATATTCCCCTCTCTCTTTGTGCTCCCTCCCGGTTCTCCATTCTCCAGACGCGGAGCAGAGCCGCATCACCATCATCATAAGCGCTTGCGCTGCCTCGGTCTCTCTGCGCTTGCAGTCATGACCCGTGTGCCCTTATATCCCACCACCATGAATTTGGATATTAATATGTACTTAGGGTGAGAGAAAGAGGGAATCATGCGAAAGAGAGCCCTGCTACTCAGGAAAGGCTGCAGTTTAGAAATAACGAGGTGAGTTGATATAAGGGGAAGGGGCTTCTTGTGGGGAGTGGGCATTTTGAGAACACCGCATCATCTGGCTACCGGATGGTGGGGATGTAAATTATCACAGCAGTGTGTATGGCATCTGAGATAGACATGTTTTACTCAAGTGTATGGGTTTGGACAAGCTTTCGGAGGGATTTGGCATGGACCAGCAGCATATTAAAGGGTCTTAAGGCTGACGCTAGGGATCTCAGAGTTAATAGAGCTTTATTGGCATGATTGTCAGTATATATTGCAAAGTATTGAAATAGAATCAAATTGAAAATACAGAATACAGATAATACAGAAAATAAATAGAGTGGGGTAATATATATATATATATATATATATATATATATACACTCACCTAAAGGATTATTAGGAACACCTGTTCAATTTCTCATTAATGCAATTATCTAATCAACCAATCACATGGCAGTTGCTTCAATGCATTTAGGGGTGTGGTCCTGGTCAAGACAATCTCCTGAACTCCAAACTGAATGTCAGAATGGGAAAGAAAGGTGATTTAAGCAATTTTGAGCGTGGCATGGTTGTTGGTGCCAGACGGACAGGTCTGAGTTTTTCACAGTCTTCTCTGTTACTGGGATTTTCACGCACAACCATTTCTAGGGTTTACAAAGAATGATGTGAAAAGGGAAAAACATCCAGTATGCGGCAGTCCTGTGGGCGAAAATGCCTTGTTGATGTTAGAGGTCAGAGGAGAATGGGCCGACTGATTCAAGCTGATAGAAGAGCAACTTTGACTGAAATAATCACTCAACACAACCGAGGTATGCAGCAAAGCATTTGTGAAGCCACAACACACACAACCTTGAGGCAGATGGACTACAACAGCAGAAGACCCCACCGGGTACCACTCATCTCCACTTCAAATAGGAAAAAGAGGCTACAATTTGCACGAGCTCACCAAAATTAGACAGTTGAAGACTGGAAATATGTTGCCTGAATGTTTCTGTTGAGACATTCAGATGGTAGAGTCAGAATTTGGCGTAAACAGAATGAGAACATGGATCCATCATGCCTTGTTACCACTGTGCAGGCTGGTGGTGGTGGTGTTATGGTGTGGGGGATGTATTCTTGGCACACTTTAGGCCCCAATTGGTCATCGTTTAAATGCCACAGCCTACCTGAGCATTGTTTTCTGACCATGTCCATCCCGTTATGACCACCATGTACCCATCCTCTGATGGCTACTTCCAGCAAGATAATGCACCATGTCACAAAGCTTGAATCATTTCAAATTGGTTTCTTGAACATGACACTGTACTAAAATGGCCCCCACAGTCACCAGATCTCAACCCAATAGAGCATCTTTGGGATGTGGTGGAACGGGAGCTTCGTGCCCTGGATGTGCATCCCACAAATCTCCATCAACTGCAAGATGCTATCCTATCAATATGGGCCAACATTTCTAAAGAATGCTTTCAGCACCTTGTTGAATCAATACCACATAGAATTAAGGCAGTTCTGAAGGTGAAAGGGGGTCAAACAAAGTATTAGTATGGTGTTCCTAATAGTCCTTTAGGTGAGTGTATATATATATACATACATATACACACACACACATACATACATACACACAAAAATGCACACACACACACACACACACACACACACACACACACACATATATATATATATATATATATATATATATATATATATATATATATATAATGACTGACTGATACTGTCGCAGCAGGGTTCTGGGTTTTTGGGAGTTTAAAGCGAGTCCTGGTCCATTAAGCACTGAGACATCAGCCTCTAACAGCAATAATTCATTTTTTTCCATTGGGATTCCCTGTGAACAGCTGAGAGGGGATCCGGGTTTTCTGCAAAACAGGAGGTGTACTCAAACAGCTATATGCTATGAATGAGAATGGTTCCTTTCCTATAAATGTGCATCTCGAGTATCGACTCGTTGTTCTTGCATTTGCACGAGGATAATGTTTTCAGTGTCCCATTTCTGTCAATTAAAGTGAAGGGATGAAATGATAGCAGTGTTAAAGCTCATTCTCAATAATGGTAGTCCATCAGTGTCACACACACCAACAAAAGTACCAGTGGTTTAGCTGATGAGCTGTAAGGTGTCTGTGTGGCAGAAATGGAGAGAGAGAGGTCACACCCCATTTTGGCCTATAGCCTGTGTTGGGACCATCTTGATGTAGACTGCAGTGTTATGCTGAGACAATTCTTTATGTACAGTACAGCATATTTCTGCTGAATCTTGGGTAATTTTTGAAATGAGAGAGTCTGTATGTACAGTAGCCTAATGCAAGTTCCCTAATTCTGGGTCTTTGTTGCTCTTTATGGAGTAGAATTTGACAACATTACAATCATTTTAGGCATATATTCAATTCAATTCAAGTTTATTTGTATAGCACTTTTTACAATACAAATAATTGCAAAGCAGCTTTACAGAGAATTAAGTTTCTACAATATTTAGTAGTAGCTTATAAGTGATGACTATCAGTTTTTTGTGCATACAGCAGAAATGTTTGGAAAAATCAATTAAAGATGTAAACAAACAGAAGATGAACACTATTAACAGCAATTATGCAATCAAACTTATAGCAATATTTGGTAGTTCGGTATGTTGTTTCAGGGTTAGCAACATCTGAGGTCCTCTGAGGGGTTGGCATCATCTCTTCTCAGGTGTTCTGGATCCAGACTGAAGCTTGTGTAAATCCTAGTTACCACGTGGCAAAACAGAGAAACAAATGGTATAATATGCCTAGTCAGTTCTGGTCTTCAAATTTAACTGTGGGAGCACTCTAATTACTCCACCTGTCTGTGTTTGTGTGTTCCAGACAGACTGTCAATCTGTGCTGTAGTGGTGGAGATTTTTCAGAGACCCTTTCTGCTGGTTATATAGCTACGCCAGTAGGTGGCGACAAGTGCACGACTTAATGAGTAAATTGTTGAATCATTCAAACCAAACAGATTACTTCAAGTCACTGATTCATTCAGGAACAAAACAAGTAACTGCCTTTTGAATGAGTCATTGAATCATTTACTCAACTGATTTGTTCAACAACACTGATTCATTCATGAACTGAACAAGTGACTGGCTGCATCTGAATATGCATAGTTCAGTGAGGGAGATTATGTTAAAAAAATAACTTTTCCAAATTCACAGTATTTATAAAACAACAGTCAAAAGGGGAGAGGATTTGTGAATGGAAGTAAAGCGACACAACTGATGCCAAGCAAGGTCACATGACAATGAATGCAGTACATCAGTCCAGATTACATTCATACACAACACATTCATACTCTTTAGAACACACTTTTTAAACACTTATTAAAAAGTACTTATGTAGGGAGTATGTGATTTCAAACATCCAGGGTCTTTATGATCATGTCATTGAACCATTAATTCAGCTGGGTCAGTTATTTCGGGTACAAATCTAGTGAGTATTGCTTGGATACCCAGCAGCTAATTCTGCTGTTTTTAGTTCATTGAGTAAAATTAGCCAAACTGACTAAAATGATCTCATTATTAACTTATTGTATGTTGAACCATTACTGTTTAAAAGCAGTATCACAGAGTGCTGTTGGTCTGAATATCACCACAGCTGTGATTATTTGAAGCACTCACAGGTAATTACTTAGACAGAAACATGAAGTCTGTAAAGTGTGACCAAAATGGCTTAATATCTTCGATGGGCTCCATGGAATGTACCTTATTTCTATGAAAGTTCCCCAAATCTCTTCCCATATAAACCACAAATTGCATTCTTCCCAAACAAGCAACAAATCACTCCTTCGGGCAGACTTATTGTGCACAGACAAGGACAATGATGAGGAGAATGCATCAGCCTCTAACAATGTGTAGGCGAGAGCCCCACAGCTTTCACTTCATTCCTCAATTTCAATTAAAAAAATTAAAGTGTAAGAAATTGAAAATCAATTTTATTATCAACTCCAGAGTATTTGTTCACAAGAACGCGGTTATTTATAAAACCGCAGATTTTTCTACGCGGTTTGGCCGTTTGTCCACATGCAAACGCAGAGGTCACTGAAACCAAATATTTTTGAAAACGCCTGCCAGGGTGAAGATTTTCAAAAACTCCAGTTGCAGTGTTATCGTGTAGATGGTGAAATCAGCGTTTTTTTGGCTTGTGATGTCAGAGCCAGCGCTGTTATCTCCTCATACTGGAAACTTTTCAGGCTTCCGATTGGCCAACATGGCTTTACGGTTAATAGTATATCGCCACCTGCTGGCTTGGCATGCTCTTGACAGTGCATCATAGCATGTGTTCGTGTTTTCATGTGGATGGAGATTTTTTTTAAAATGGAAGAAGGTAAAAAATACCCATGTACGTGTGGACATGGCCTCAATTACTATTTCTAAATAATAATATAAAAATATATACAGTGGGTACGGAAAGTATTCAGACCCCCTTAATTTTTCACTCTTTGTTATATTGCAGCCATTTGCTAAAATCATTTAAGTTCATTTTTTTTTCTCATTAATGTACACACAGCACCGCATACTGACAGAAAAACACAGAATTGTTGACATTTTTACACATTTATTAAAAAAGAAAAACTGAAATATCACATGGCCCTAATTATTCAGACCCTTTCTTCAGTATTTAGTAGAAGCACCCTGATCTAATACAGCCATGAGTCTTTTTGGAAAAGATACAACAAGTTTGTCACACCTGGATTTGGGGATCCTCTGCCATTCCTCCTTGCAGATCCTCTCCAGTTCTGTCAGGTTGGATGGTAAACGTTGGTGGACAGCCATTTTCAGGTCTCTCCAGAGATGCTCAATTGGGTTTAAGTCAGGGCTCTGGCTGGGCCATTCAAGAACAGTCACAGAGTTGTTGTGAAGCCACTCCTTCGTTATTTTAACTGTGTGCTTAGGGTCATTGTCTTGTTGGAAGGTGAACATTCGGCCCAGTCTGAGGTCCTGAGCACTCTGGAGAAGGTTTTTGTCCAGGATATCCCTGTACTTGGCCGCATTCATCTTTCCCTCGATTGCAACCAGTTGTCCTGTCCCTGCAGCTGAAAAACACCCCCACAGCATGATGCTGCCACCACCATGCTTCACTGTTGGGACTGTATTGGACAGGTGATGAGCAGTGCCTGGTTTTCTCCACACATACCACTTAGAATTAAGGCCAAAAAGTTCTATCTTGGTCTCATCAGACCAGAGAATCTTATTTCTCTGTTTTTTAGCAAACTCCATGCGGGCTTTCATGTGTCTTGCACTGAGGAGAGGCTTCCGTCGGGCCATTCTGCCATAAAGCCCCGACTGGTGGAGGGCTGCAGTGATGGTTGACTTTCTACAACTTTCTCCCATCTCCCGAATGCATATCTGGAGCTCAGCCACAGTGATCTTTGGGTTCTTCTTTACCTCTCTCACCAAGGCTCTTCTCCCCCAATAGCTCAGTTTGGTCGGACGGCCAGCTCTAGGAAGGGTTCTGGTCGTTCCAAACGTCTTCCATTTAAGGATTATGGAGGACACTGTGCTCCTAGGAACCTTAAGTGCAGCAGATTTTTTTTTGTAACCTTGTAACTGTTCAGAGTGTTAGGGTGGAGATGACATGAGTGTGAATGTATACAGTATATTCTGAGCAGCTGAACACAAACTCATGCAGTAACCTGAGCATTTGCCTGTACCGTATCTCATGAATCTTATTTGAATCATTTGGATTGTGCCTGTGAAGAGACTATTAGAGAGAAGAATGAACTGTTCCTGCTATTTTCAGCCATCTTTCTCTTTCTCTCTTTGGCTTGTGCGCAGCCAGCCCTGCAGTTTGTACCAATCTGATAATACTAGCACTACAGCTAACACTAATCATTCTCAGCTGTGCGGTCTGCATGTGCATGAGCACAACTTCGGAGACAGGGGATCCTCACGCCAAGGCGGAGCTGGAGACTGGAAGTCCCGAGGCGGACCAGAGCGCCCAGATGGCGCTGACTGAGGGAGAGCCGAAGGACTGACAGGCACCAGCGGAGATGTGTTTGGATGTGCCCTTTTTTCTCCTCTGGATCATTAAAAGAACTATTTAGATATCTCCTTCATCGTGCGCTTTGATTTACACACCAACACGTGTTACATTGATACAAACCATTTCAACAAATACAATGTGTCTTTTGGTTTGCCCAAAGGCTTTTATGTTCGCCAAACGAAAGGTAAAGGATGTGTTATTTTCTCTGCCGGCACGTGCAGAGGGGGTGCGTTGGTGCTTGAGCACCTGCCCCTCTCCCCTTGATGCCCAAAATGCCCTTTTGTCAAGGCAATTATTTTTTTTTTTTTTTTTTTAATTAAACAAAGACCTGTAAAGATTTTAATTTGTAAAGACCTGTCCAATCTAACTATTAGTAAAATTTATGAAAAATTATTTAGCTGTAAATAAAATGATTCACATGATGACCTTTCACCTGACGATCTCATCCGGGACAATCCCTCAAGTTCAGACACCTTCCATGCATCACAATGTTCATACTATCCATCCTAAATAGTATGTGGGATTAGAATAAGTGTGACCCAAAGCATAGTATGTTGAAAACAGTATGCCAAAAGTCCCCGGATGGTCTACTATTTCAGGTCTATTTTTGAAGTGTGGATCCGTCCACACTCTAATGTCTAATATTATCCACAATGCTGTAATGATAGGCATTCTATTGAGTAACCACAAGGTGGCAGTATAGCCTTTCCTTCTGTGTGATGCTTATGTTGTAGATAGACGAACAAGCAGACAGAAAGTTGTTGGACATACCATGTTGAGGATGTCTATAAAAAATAAAAATATAGCTTGCTGCTCATAGAAGCTAGCAGCACAAATGTTCATGCGTGACTTCTTGAATAACAGAAGGCCAAACATTACATGGTACCAGCAGTGGGGTCAGGAAAAGAACTGATGCAAGATGGACGCAGTAAAACCACCAACTCCGCTGAAAATGATGGGGAATGTGGACGCGAACTGGCGAACCTTCAAGCAACAATTTCAGCTCTATATTGCCGCGGTTGGAGTTGATCGTCGGGCGGAAGAAAGAAAAATAGCCCTTTTGCTAACCATTGCAGGAGCGGAGGCTATTGAAGTATTCAACACCTTTGTGTATAATGAACCCGACGATAAAGACAAGTTTGACGAGGTCCTAAAGAAGTTTGATGAACACTGTCTTTCGAAGAAAAATGAAACATATGAGAGATATGTATTTCGTTCTCGTCTCCAACAGCCTGGTGAGTCGTTTGATAATTATCTCACCGATCTCAAAATAAAAGCTCAGTCCTGCAACTTTGGTGATCTAAAAAACTCAATGATAAGGGATCAGATTGTTTATGGGACAAATGAAAAGAAGCTAAGAGAAAAGCTGTTGAGGGAAGCGGATCTCACACTGGCAAGTGCAATAAAAATATGTCAAGCTAATGAGCTGGCAAAGCAACATGCTCTTACTTTTCAAGCGGTGCCATATGACCAAGAAAGCGAGTCCGTGAATGTAGTGAAAATGAAAGGAAAATCACAGTTCAAGTTCAAACAAAAAGACAAAAAGAGAGACGATGATCAAACACAGTTTGACTGTAAGAAGTGTGGTGAAACGCACAGACCGAGACAATGCCCTGCATTTGGAAAAACATGTGCAAAGTGTAAAAAGCAAAATCACTATGCGAAAATGTGTCATACCAGAAAAAAAATACACATAGTGCAGGATGACCCAGATGACAGTGATGATTTGAGCGAGACATTTTTCATCAAAATGGTGTCGTGTGAGAAAAGCTACGTACAGCCCCAAAAAGCAAGTGACACAGAGCATGCTGTACGTGCAGTAAAAGATGATAAATGGACTGCACCTCTGTTAGTCAATGGGACACTAGTAACCTTCAAAATTGACACCGGAGCCAAAGCCAACTTGATCAATGAAAATGATCTGAAAGCTCTTGAAGAGAAACCAAAAAGAGTTGCAGACAAGACAATGTCATTAAAAGCATACAACAATCAGCCAATAAAAACTATGGGTAGTTGTAGGCTCAAATTGACTGCAAAAGGCAGACAACACCACTTGATGTTTACAATAGTTCCAAGTGGACACGAGTCGATCCTTGGAGACAAAGCATCTGAAGATCTTGGACTAGTCAAGAGGATCTACCAGATCAACAGTGATAACATAAAAATAGACAATCAAATCAAAAGGCTGTCACAAAGCGAAGGTAGTACAAGTATTGTGAACAAATACGCGACTGTCTTTAAAGGACATGGTACACTACCTTACACTTACAAAATACAGCTCAAGGAAGATGCTAAACCTGTAGTGCATGCCCCAAGGAGAGTGCCAGCACCTCTTAAAGCAGGACTTAAAAAGGAACTGAACAGAATGACACAGATGGGAGTCATCGAGCGAGTGGAAGAGCCCACAGACTGGGTAAATTCCATCACATGTGTTAAAAAAAGAAACTCCCCTGAGTTACGTGTCTGCCTAGATCCTAAAGATTTGAATGAAAATATTAAAAGAGAACATTATCAAATCCCAAAGAGAGAAGAAATTCTGAGTGACATGGCCGGTGCAAAGTACTTCAGCAAATTAGACGCCTCGCATGGATTTTGGCAGCTGAAACTGGACCCAGAAAGCAGCAGGTACACCACCTTTAACACACCATTTGGGCGTTACTGTTTTCTGAGGCTTCCATTTGGCATCAAGTCAGCGCCAGAGATCTTTCACAGAGCTATGGAGTCAATCATAGAGGGTCTAGAAGGAACACGAGTGTACATTGATGGCATAGTTGTCTGGGGAAACACAAAACAACAACATGATGAGAGACTTGAGAAGCTGTTACAGAGAGTGAAAAAGTATGGACTAAAACTAAAAAGAGAGAAGTGTCTTGTTGGAGTGACAGAAATGACATTCTTAGGAGACAAGCTCACAGCAAACGGCGTGCTTCCAGACAAAACAAAAGTGCAAGCCATACTGAATATGCCAGCTCCAACTGATAAAAAAGGAGTTTTGCGAGCAATGGGGATGGTAAACTTTCTGGGTAAGTTCATTCCCAACCTCTCCTCAAAAACGAAATGCCTCAGAGAACTGCTGCATCACAACGTTGCATTTGAGTGGACCACAAAACATGAAAAAGAATGGAAAGAACTGAAGAGAACTGTGACTGCTGAACCAGTTTTAACCTACTTTGATCCAACAAAACCAACCAAAGTCTCCACTGATGCATCAAAAGACGGACTAGGAGCCGTATTGCTACAAATGAATGAAGAAAAATGGCAACCTGTAGCATATGCATCAAGATCAATGACTGAGACTGAAAAACGCTATGCTCAGATTGAGAAGGAGACGCTGGGCCTAGTGTTTGGGTGTGGGAAATTTCACACTTATGTTTATGGACTGCCCACATTCACAGCAGAAACTGATCATAAACCACTCATATCAATCCGTAAAAAGAATCTCAATGACATGTCGCCCAGAATCCAACGTATGATGATGACATTGCAGCGCTATGACTTTGACCTAATATACACGCCAGGTAAATACATAGTGCTTGCTGACACACTTTCTAGAGCACCAGAACTCAACAGTGGCACAGCTGAGAACACCGCAGCAGAAGGTATTGAAATACACATCAACATGGTCACTGCCTCACTGCCTGCATCAGACACCATACTGCAGCAGATTGTTAAAGAGACAGCAAAAGACTCCATGTTACACAAAGTGTCTCACTGTGTAAACAACGGCTGGTCGAAAGGAGTTTGCCCACAGTTTTTCCCGGTGCGGGCAGAGCTGTGTATGTCAAAAGGACTCCTGCTGAGAAAGAACAGGATTGTTATCCCACAGACCATGCGCAAGGACATGCTTCAACGTCTTCATGAAGGACACCTGGGAGTGGAAAAATGTAAGAGAAGAGCACGTGAAGCCATCTACTGGCCAGGTATCAACAAAGACATAGAGGAAATGATTGAGAAATGTGACATCTGCCTCAGACACCACTACAAACAAGTCAAGGAGCCAATGCTGGTGGCCGACCTTCCCACTGCCCCTTGGCAAAAGGTGGGCACAGATTTATTTCATCTGTATGGCAAGGACTATCTTCTTGTTATAGACTATTACTCGAATTACCCTGAGATTGCGCAACTCTCCAGCACCACCGCACAGTCTGTTATAGTGCACATGAAAGGGTTCTTTGCCAGACACGGAATCCCACAATGTGTTGTGAGTGACAACGGTCCGCAGTATGACTGTGGAGAGTTTAAAGAGTTTGCGAAGTACTACGGATTCAAGCATGTTCGTAAGGCTTTATTACAAGCAAAGTTAAAAGTTAAGTAAAAACAAAAAGTGCTGTTTAGTTAACCTTTGTTTTATAACTTTGGAAAGGGGATGTAATGATAGGCATTCTATTGAGTAACCACAAGGTGGCAGTATAGCCTTCTGTGTGATGCTTATGTTGTAGCTAGACGAACAAGCAGACAGAAAGTTGTTGGACATACCATGTTGAGGATGTCTATAAAAAATAAAAATATAGCTTGCTGCTCATAGAAGCTAGCAGCACAAATGTTCATGCGTGACTTCTTGAATAACAGAAGGCCGAACATTACAAATGCATTGGGCTTTGAAGAATTATTTGGTTGAGAACTACAAACAAGAATAAAAAGCATTAAAAACCTACAAACACAGTGGATGCGCGTGACTGATGGTTAAGTAGAGGAGTTTAGATAAAGGGGTTTGAGTTATTAATAATCAACATTTAACCTGGCAAAAAAAATAAAAATTATTTAATGTTGTCTGTGTTATATTTCATCTGCAATAGCAATGTGAACTTTTATAAATATCCATTTGTTCATTAACTTTTAAATGCATCATCTCTGCATGAAGACCCACAGCTCGCAGATCAACGTGCTACTTCTTGAAAGTTAAATGAAATGAAATGTGGAGGATGTTAACTGTGACAAGATGATTGACAGGTCAGTTTGCAGTGACAGGGTTCATGTAACTATGTGACAGAGCGATCCAGTAAAGACGCAACTATATGATGTTATAGTATGTCCTAAAGTAGGCACATTGGGACGCAGCACTTTAGTAATTTAGCGCACTACCAAGATGCCAGTTAGTGGAGTTCTCAGTGGAGCGGTGTGCTTGTATAATCATTTTGTTAAATTATTATTATTTTACGAGAACGACGTGAAGAGTGCATGCACAGCTGTTGTTTATTGCTGTGTGTAGCCTGTGGAATTAACGTTAACGTTTTTCCAATATTTACCACCGAATAAGGCAAGCAATATTATTTTAGCATTTCTATACTAAATTATATGTCAATCAGTGCTGCATTATTCATATAGTTTATTTATTTATTACCTGGAGCTAACTTGAAAAACACACATAAACTATATATTTTTGCAATCGTGTGTTTATTGTCTTCACGTTTCATCAGTAAAAAACGTTTCTGCTTTTTATTCAGCTCGGCTTCAGTGATAGCGGGATGCTTTTGTCCATATTAGGCATTTCCTGCATCTCATAAGTTATTACTTCTATGAGTCTGTTTTGGACTTTCGGCGCGAGAGCGACCTCCAGCTTCGAGTATGAATGAAACATACAGTGCACAAGAGTGTTCAGCACTCCTGATATTCACATCTCCTCATTTTGGATATAAATAAAATGTCAGGTCATCCAAAGACTATCGATACTGTCTCTTTAAATTTAAATGTAGATTTAAATCTAGAAATCTCTATGTGAACACACCAGCCTGAATAAAGTACGGGGGACATATTTACATTTTAATCAAATTAAATATTTATTAAATATTAAAAATGCAGCTAACGTTGTTCTACACGCAGCAATATAAACAGAGGTGCCTGTTCTCTTTTGTTCTTGCTGTTTGATTGGGAAAAGTTTAAAGGGCGTCAAGGGATCTTGTCCTTTTAATGTTTCTGACTAAAAACGATTCATACTTTCAACTATTATTGTTACAATATTTATTTAAAAAACTTAGAGTGCATTAAAATAATTATCACAACACTGGTAAAACAGGCTTATACTGATTTTCTTATCCTCTGAATTATTCTTCGCAGTCCTGTTTTTATTTTCATTATCATTCAAAAAAAAAAAAAATTCAGAACAGGATTAGAATAGAATTCTATTTTAAATAAGACAGAAATATTTTTTTCTACAACAACAACAACAACTGCAGTAACAACAACAACAACAGTAGTTTACAACAGCAAAACCACCATACCCTGAAAACTCAATAATAATAATAATAATAATAATAATAATAATATCAATAATATAATTCAGTTTCTAATTCCAGAGTAATTAAAAGGTGCAAAGAAAAAATTCTTTAACTTTTAAACTTGAAATGTTCTTTTCTGTTCTGTGTGTCTTTTTCAAAACTGCGTCACGGCATTTGCTGCTGTATCAGTACAGAAGAATCCGTTTCAATACACGTATCAGCAAGAGCACAGCCCTATTAAAAGCCATGTTCCATGTGCCCCTTTTATACTTCGAGCACCTGCCCCTCCAAAGGCCTCGGCCCTGTTTACCTGCCATGGGTCTTGCAGTACCATATATGACACTCGTTGAGGCGCAATACAAAAGGTAGTAGGAATTTTTGCTGTTGAACTGCCAATCGATTCAGCCTGTCATATTCTCTAAAGGGCATGAAGCATAGGTTTAATATGGTTAGTATTACATTTTGCTCATGCAACTGAATTCTTATTCTTACATTCTACATTTGTAAATAAACATCTAAAAATTGTAAATAAAATGAGAGACTTTGCATTTGTTAATCACACTGATCATAAGAATTTTGTCTAATGTATTTTATTTTATTATTATTATTTTTTTTCAAGAATATTTGCTTTGGTGCATTCTTATTCCTCAGGGAGAGCTTAGCCCCAGCCTCTGCCCTCAGTCTGATCTGCTTTAAAATGCCAGCAGTTCATAGACTGGACTCTGAAAATGTCGCCCTATCAGACACACACCATGAGGGATGACCCCACTTTTTATCATAATCAAAGGATTTAACCTTTGTGACACAGCTGGCCAGAGTCAGATGTGTGTATTTAGATGCATGTGCATGTTTGTGTCAAAGTCTTGATTTGTCAGATCATCTACATCCAAGTTTGAATGGGGAAAGGTTCATCCCCTGTCTGGTCAGAATTGCTCTTTTCATGTCCTCGTTTATTACAGATCTGACAGGCCTAATCTCTGTTCTGTGTTTTCTTTTTTAAAATTCTCTTTAACTGTAAGTCGTGATGGCTACAGTTTCTCTCAAACTCTCATGAGATTTTAACAAAGCAAAAGTCACTCTTAATACAGCTTTAACACATTATTTAAAGGGGGCACACAGACAGGCCCCTTCCACGATAATTTGATTGACAGTGGCGTTTCAGCACAGACTGGACTGGCAACTTAGACCTGCCCTGAGTAAGCTGTCATCAGTCCGCCATTGTTTCACCGCCGGAGCAGATGTAGACAAGAATGACTCAAGCGAATGAATGAGCAATTGACGTGTTCTGTTGTTGGATTTAATAATTAGAGCTGGTCCGAATACCATTTTTTGAGCTTCGAAGCTTCGGTAGTAGGGGGCTGAACATATTCTTCTCTCTAATAAAAGCAGGGATCTCTGTGTGTCTGTCTGTCTGTTTGCATTTTTAATATGTCAAGACTTAAGAACCGTTCATCCAATCGACTTCACACATGGCGGGTGTGTTTCTTCGGACCCAATGGAGTGCAGTATCGCATTTTGGTGCAATATAGACATGCGACACGTTCAGAATTAATAAACTTTTAATAAACTACAGAACAGAGTGGGCCAGAAGCGGCACACTGCTTCTGGCCCACTCTGTTCTGTAGTTTATTAAAAGTTTATTAATTCTGAACGTGATTAGGCCTGTCATGCGGGCAGGGCTTATATGCTTAGAGAACGGACACTGCACTAGTGATACAAAACGCACAGGTCAGTTAAGAGCAATACTTTTAATATAGACAAATTATTATTAGTCTGGGCTACTGTGCGTTTTTAAAGACTGCTGTATTCGCAAGTATTTTCCAAGCAAATTAAGTGTACGTTTTTATTATGTGTAAAATTAGTGATTAACATGGCGGATAAAAGCAGCTCGGTTTTTTTTTTTTTTTATTTTATTTTTTTTTTCACCAACAATATACTATATGTGTACTACGTACTTACAGAACTCAGGTACATTTTTCAAACTTGACATGCTGTTGTTTTAGGCCAGTTTCAAATTGCATATTTGGCACACTGTCTTTGTCTTGTCCTCACTCATTTTAAAGTGCTTCCACACAGTAGGTCTTCGGCATTTTTGTCTTCTCTTCCAGATGAACTTAACCATGACGTTCACTCATGGGTGATTTATATTCAAGTGGGGGATGAAAGGTGTTTGGAAAAAAAAAATATTCAAATCTCAAAATTGAAAATCGAATGCCAACCCACCGAACAAATATTTGAATAATCAAATATTCTGGTCCAGCCCTAGTAATAATAAACATAGCAGTCGTCATTTACTCCTGACATCTGAGCCGCTGAAGACGCAGTGGATTAGCTACATTTGTTTGTTAAAGGGGTCATATGATGTTGCTAAAAAGAACATTATTTTGTGTATTTGGTGTAATGAAATGTGTTTATGCTGTTTAAGATAAAAAAAAAAAACATTATTTTCCACATACTGTGCATTATTGTTGCTGCTCTATGCCCCACCTTTCTGAAACGCATCGATTTTTACAAAGCTCATCGTTTTGAAAAGTGAGGTGTGCTCTGATTGGCCAGCTATCCAATGCTTTGTGATTGGCCAAATGCCTCAAGCGTGTGATGGAAATGTTACGCCCCTTGTCATACTGTGGTGCATGTCCCGGTCAGAACACTGGCGTGACAAGACAAAACCAATAAAATCCATAACAAACGAGCCATTTGTTGCATCCAGTGGGGACATAATTACTGATTATAATGACTTGTATTGCCTTTTTACGCATTGCGTTGCATCGCGCCACGTAAACATAAAACCATGTCTGCATTTGTGATCTGAGAAATGACAAACAACAAGTGCTACTCTACTCAAAACTTGCATTTGAATCATCAGTTTTTTAAATATGTAAACATACTTATAGACTTTAAGTCAGTACAGCCGGCATTGTAGTCTGCTCTCCCAGGATCAGGAAACAGTCCTCCATAAAATGCACTGCACACATCTGAATATTTGGGTTGAACTGTTCTGGAACAGTGTTATAAATACAACTTAACCACTGATTTCTAGTTGTGTCCTCTTTTTGAAAACCAAACAAAGTAGTTTCGCTTTCACAACGAAACAGCATCTCCACAACATGGCGGCGGCGGCAACAGAGAGAATCAAAGTTACGTTTTCTTTCTTTGCGTGAACATTTGGGCGGCGTTATGCAAATCTTCCCACATCATGACATAGACATGTGGGGGCGTGTTTGAACGAGGTGTTTTAGGAGGGCGTGGACGAATATCTCTTTGGGTTTGAGACTTTGTCTTTGCAACTTTAGGGATCTTATCTATTCACAAACAGCTTGTAACACTCCAAAGAGAAAAGGAAGGCATCATATGACCCCTTTAAGGGAATGCGCCCCGATCTACCTTAATGCGTCTGTTCACACGAATCATTCGTGATCCAGCTTCACCAACGGAAGAAGTGAGTAGGTTTTTAATGAATCTTTGCAAATCACCTTTCCTAATAATGTGCTAATTAGCAAGTTTCACAATGAATGCGGCTAAAGTAAACAGCCCTTCAGAGAGCTGCTCGGAAGAGAGGGGAGGGGTCAGCAGAGCTCATTTGCATTTAAAGGTAAATGCTACAAAATGACTTGCTCTTAAAAGAGCTGTTTTTGACAGGGTAAAAAGGGTGTAGTTCCCTTTCAAGGGAACTTCGAACTGCATCCTCTAGGGGTCGCTATGGGGAACACCTCGTCGTGACCCGTGTCTGAAGCATACATTGAAAAAACACCAACGAGTTGGCCGGCGACAGCCTCTGACGTCACTACCAGCGCGACTATAAACAGGTACCGGGAGAACACGTCATTCTCTTCTTCATCTTCAAAACTGACTGTTTTGTTTGAAGCGTGCTTCTGAAAGAACCGGTAAGAGCGCTCTTTCTCTGTCTATCATGGCGACTTCTAGCAAGCGTTTAGACAATGTGTGCATCCGTGTCGGCGTTATTTGACACCCGATGAAACACATGATCTTTGCGTCATTTGTTTGGGTAAAGAGCACGCACGCAATGTCTTTGAGGAGGCAATCTGCATGCATTGTGAGCGTTTTTTCAAGGAAAAAGCTCCGCTCTCGTTCGTATCTCTTTCCGAGAAAAAAAAAAGGCAGCCATCTGCTTCCCGCAGTTCAGGAGCCACCGCTGCTGAGGCACGGAGGAGAATGAGCTCGTGAGAATTTCAGGTGGATCTGTCTGAATGGTTTAAAGAGGGAGTTTCCCTTTCGCGCTCATAATGGCGGTGGACGAGAGAGAGCCTCGGGAGGATTATGTTATATCTTTAACACTTTCTGATAATGAGGTTAGTGCTCTGCTGGGTTTTTACCCAGGAAAAGCAGGAGATATTTGAGGATGGTGAAGAAGCTGAGGCTGAGCCTTCTCAATTCTCCTGCCCTGTGTATGTAGAGCTGTTGGAGGTTATGGATCGCGACACGGCAAGGCTGGACTTGCCATGAAAGTACGCTAACAAGGTGACGCCTTATGGCCGCCTCGATGAGCGTTATCTTTCCAACCATAGCCCTCCAGCTCAGGAGAGCCTTCCATTTCTGCCTGATCCCCATACAGAGATCGAAAGAAAATGAAAGAGGCCGTTTTCTTCTCGGATCCATCGGTTTCGGCATAAGAGTTTTGCCGACATCGAGGGGATGCGCGAAAACGGCTATGAGAGGATGCCCCCTGTAGAAAGAGCTTTCTTTCTGCGGGGGAGACGTCCTCTCTTAATCTCCCTCCTTGCCATCTAAGCCCCTTCAAGAAATACATCTTGCTTAAATGGCAAGGCATACGCAGCAGCAGGTCAGGCTGTGGCTTTATTACACACGATGGTGGTGCTTCAAGCATATCAGACTGATCTGCTAAGAGACCTGGATAGAGGCAAAGGCCTTTTTCCTGATCAGGTAGCCGAGCTACGCCGCACCACAGATCTCTCTCCAGGCTACCAAGCAGGCTGCCTCTGCCATGCGGAGGACTATGGCGGCCATGGTGGTAGCGGAGAGACTTCTGTGGAAGAAAAGGCTTTCTTCTCGATGCCCAGGTTTCGCCTTCTGAACTTTTCGGTATTTCCGTTGAGACGGTGATCGAGAAGTTCAGGGAGACGAAGGCACACTCCGCTGCTTTCAGATCCTTCGTTCCACGAAGGTCAAGGTCTGAGCCCAAACAACATAGGGGTCCTGGCCTGTCTCGATCTAAGGATCAAAGACGGGCACAGAAGGCTAGTGTCGTGACTCGTGCTCCTCCCCCACCTGCGGGCAGGGGTAAGGGAATTGTGGGTCACAAGGAGGTAAGCAGAACCTAAGGGATGTGATCCAGACGAGGCAGCGTTCTCGTCTGAATCAGAGTGTTACCGAGGTATCTAATCGTTCCCTTCAGGGATTTTTAACTTCTGTTTTTATCCTCCCCTTCCTAATTCCCCTGTAACCACCAGCTCTCCACCTGATCGAGGTTAGCTGGAAACCTCTCGCATAACAGTCTCCTATGCTGGACCTATAATGTTTTTGGCTGGTTCTATGTTCATAGCAACCACCTTACTGATGGTCCGGACTAAAAGGAGGCGCCCCTTGAGCGGGGCTCCAGCACAGGAGGGTGGGAATAACCCTTTCTGTATATACTTATATGTAAATTGCTGGTGGTTATGTGTCTACTAATAAACTCTGTGAGTTTCCTTTGCACTGCTTAGTTACAGTGTTTACTAAACAATCGCCATCCGGCTTCATGTTCCGGTATTAGGCGGCTGAGATCACAGGTTTCTGCGGGAGCCTCCTTGATCATCAGGCCTGGCACAGCACTGCAGGGAATTTCATGGATGTCCGGCCAGGTCACCCTGAGGGGTCTCCTGGCCGCTTAGCTGTGCTGTCGCATCCAGCAGGAAGTGAAGGTGGCAGTTACAGAAGTCTTGTATATGCTGCCTCAGGTGATGCTCCCCTCGCTAGAGGTTTGTAAAATTTGAGCTTGCCTCTCCCATGCGGTTCAGCGCCTCTGCGATGCTTAGGAACCTTTAGGTACACACGCTAAGCTCTGTGTACTTTCTGAAAACCACATAGTGGTCAGTGTGCACATGCACACTTTGCGCACTTTCTAAAAATCCATGTATTGTTAAGTGTGCACGCAAGACTGCACTTTCTGAAATCCTGTATGGTAAGGGTTACGCGCTCCGCCTCGTTCCCTTTCTTGAGATGATTAGAACTTGGTTCCTTGGGCTCCATTCAGCCAGTGTGTACTCGTTTATACAGTTCAAGCATCACTTCCCTCAAACATGAGGGGCTATTTGGGCTATTCTGGTGGTAGTTTAGCAGCGCTCCCCTTTTCCAAGAAGGGTCGCCTATGAGCGCGCTACTCTGGATTCGGAGTTCTCCTCTCATATGAGACTGAGTTCACTGTTTTTCCCCAGAGCGCACCAGCATTATTTCCACAGATCGAGTTGATGACTCTCAAACATACTGTTTTGAGATGCACCATTCCATCTATGAGCTGCTCTATCAGGGTGCCACGAGAGCCCTTCCTTAGAACAGTATTTGAAAATCCATGCTATGGTAAGTGTGCACATGAAGTCTTTGCACACTTTCTGAAATCCACACTGTGGTAAGTTCGCACGCTAGTGTTCTGCGTTCTTTCTAAAATCCTATATGGTGAGGGCTTCGCGCGGTTGCTTCGTGCCCTTTCTTGAGTTGGTAAAAGCCCCGTTCATCTTGGGCGCCACTCCACCTATATATCCTCGGATACCTATCTAAACAGGGTGTTGCTACTGGAGATCTGTTGAGACAGCTCCTTCAGTAAGCTTTTGCGAGAGCAAGCGGTAGCCCCTGTGTGACAGGCAAGACTTAGTATAAAATGCTAGGTTCTTAGCCATATCCCTTTAAAGGAATCTTTCCTGATTCCAAGCCTTCAGCTCTACCCCAGGCCGAGGCCCTAACAATTAAGTTGGGTATGTAGCTTAGGCCTTTGGCCGTAAGGGGTACTGTCACAGACAGCCGTCTAAACTTCCCAGGGACAACTCCCATGGAAATGGTAGAGTTGGTACTTAGTGTTCGCCATGATTCTGGCCTGCACTCCCCTCAGCATGGCGGCGTGGGTATACTGTTCCCCATTGCGACCCCTAGAGGACGCAGTTCAAAGTTTCCTTGAAAGGGAACGTCTCAGGTTCCCTGAGTAGGGAACGAGACACTGCGTCCTCTAGCTCCCTGCCATGCTTCGGACGCAAGCTTCAGACGAAAAAGTGAATGACGTGTTCTCCTGGTGCCTGTTTATAGTCGCGCCGGTAGTGACGTCAGAGGCTGTCGCCGGCCAACTCGTTGGTGTTTTTTCAATGTATGCTTCAGACACCGGTCACAACGAGGTGTTCCCCATAGCGACCCCTAGAGGACGCAGTGTCTCGTTCCCTACTTAGGGAACCATGGTTACATTCGTAACCTGAGATGTTTTATACTACCATTAAGAAATTTTAACCAAACTATGTTACAGACTTTTCTTTAAGACCCTAAAGACCTGTAGGTTAGAGTAGGTTAAACTCAAATTTACAGATATTATCCTTCCCGATACAGTATTTCATGTTTTCTTTTGTTAAATGTTGGCACATAAAATATCATGACTAACATAATAAGTAAAAATCACACTAAAGACATATTTATGCCAAAGAAAATTATAGAAACATGCAATTGGCATATTTTCCTAAGCATGTTTGAATCTTTGAATTTGTATTGTTTTTTTTTCTGCCAAACCAAAAAGGGTGTGGGTCCCAATCAATTTGGATGCATTGATTATACTTGATTATACTTTTATTGTACTTTGTAAAAAAAAAAAAAAATATTTAATGAGTTTCTATGAAAGCCAGAATCTACCAAATGTTTGGAATTCTCAATACGGAATGGAGCGAAAGTGTTTTTGTTGATTGTGCAAAATGCTGATCTTGTATAGCATGATGTCTGTGAGGGTGTTTTACATCAAGGCTGATCTATGTGGGAAATGATCGTGCTGTGCTTAAGTCTGTACTTGGCAAGCAAACACACAATATGTTCATGTGATTTTGAGCCCACTCGATCTTTGCTCTCCAAGGTGTGTGTGAGGGAAAGCAGAGGATCAGTCGAGTGGTATTACAGGATTTTTAATCAACACATTTCTAGATCTCAGGTACACAGACAACAACAAATACTCTAACAAACAACAGCTCACATAGCAATATTCTGCCAGACAGTTATTCTATCGGCCTACACATATTTACGAAAAAAATCCACAACATGCAAGATAGGAGTGGAGAAAGGGTTTTTCAGTTGACTTACGAGGATCCTGTTGATGAGCATCTAGGATTTTCATAATTTTTGTTTCTCTCTCTCTCTCTGTTGTAATGAGGATTAACATCTTTACCGTTGCAAGGATTTCAACTTTGCCATTTTGAGCTTTTTTCCACAACCCCAGAAGAAGTCAGGGACCCATGATCTGCTTAAAGTATCAGAACATCAATAGGTAAGGTTTTATTCGGGGAAAATACCTATTGTATGTACGTTATTCAAATTGCTGACAGCCAAGCACACAAAAACATGCATTTAATCTGCTGATTGTATTAATTTAGAATTGGATGATCCCATTCAGGGTTTTTGTTCAACTGAAGCCGAGCAAGTCTTATTTCTATATCTTATAAAAAAAAATACTAATATAAATTCAATTTGTATATAGAAATTCAATTAAAGAAAGTTTATTTATTTGTAAGGCCCGTACTTGGATCAGCTCTGTGTCAGGGATCAGAATCTAGTTGTACGCTCACATTCATCTGATATTTTTGGAGAGACCTGCGATTAGTAGTGGTCTTGCCAAACCAGTCTTCTGCATATTGTCAATACACAACATGTGAACTGAGGAAAACATATCTTTTGGTTCATTAAAAGGGTCATATTTTACAGAAAAAGTAATTGCCAAGGGTCTTGCAGTAGCACATATGATATCTTATGAGGCACAATAGAAATATTGGCTAGAAGCTTTGCTGTTGAGCTTATATTGCTTCAAGCAGCGAGGGGAAATTTCTGTTCTATGTTGTAATATGATCACATCTGGGCTGATATTCCACACTCATTCTTATGCAATCCTGCTTAATTTTATAATTAAACAAAGCTTAAAGTTATTCAAGGTCATATAATTTTTTTTTTATTATATTTTGTCAATGTCACTAAAGAGTGCTAACTTAAAATTTGGTTATGACCAATTTTCACCTTCTCTTGCTGACTGCCTACTTATTTCCACAAAAATTTCAGCTTCTAGTATAGTGTTCTCCCATAGTAAACTCTTTCTGTCATATTTCTTTCAAAATTACAATATAGTACGTTATTAAATATAGTAAATGCAACATTTTAATATACAGGTCCTTCTCAAAAAATTAGCATATTGTGAAAAAGTTCATTATTTTCCATAATGTAATGATAAAAATTAAACTTTCATATATTTTAGATTCATTGCACACCAACTGAAATATTTCAGGTCTTTTATTGTTTTAATACTGATGATTTTGTCATAAAGCTCATGAAAACCCAAAATTCCTATCTCAAAAAATTAGCATATTTCATCAGACCAATAAAAGAAAAGTTTTTTTAATACAAAAAAGTCAACCTTCAAATAATTATGTTCAGTTATGCACTCAATACTTGGTCGGGAATCCTTTTGCAGAAATGACTGCTTCAATGCGGCATGGCATGGAGGCAATCAGCCTGTGGCACTGCTGAGGTGTTATGGAGGCCCAGGATGCTTCGATAGCGGCCTTAAGCTCATCCAGAGTGTTGGGTCTTGCATCTCTCAACTTTCTCTTCACAATATCCCACAGATTCTCTATGGGGTTCAGGTCAGGAGAGTTGGCAGGCCAATTGAGCACAGTAATACCATGGTCAGTAAACCATTTACCAGTGGTTTTGGCACTGTGAGCAGGTGCCAGGTCGTGCTGAAAAACGAAATCTTCATCTCCATAAAGCTTTTCAGCAGATGGAAGCATGAAGTGCTCCAAAATCTCCTGATAGCTAGCTGCATTGACCCTGCCCTTGATAAAACACAGTGGACCAACACCAGCAGCTGACATGGCACCCCAGACCATCACTGACTGTGGGTACTTGACACTGGACTTGAGGTATTTTGGCATTTCCTTCTCCCCAGTCTTCCTCCAGACTCTGGCACCTTGATTTCCGAATGACATGCAAAATTTGCTTTCATCCGAAGAAAGTACTTTGGACCACTGAGCAACAGTCCAGTGCTGCTTCTCTGTAGCCCAGGTCAGGCGCTTCTGCCGCTGTTTCTGGTTCAAAAGCACACGCCTGTGCACGGTGGCTCTGGATGTTTCTACTCCAGACTCAGTCCACTGCTTCCGCAGGTCCCCCAAGGTCTGGAATCGGTCCTTCTCCACAATCTTCCTCAGGGTCCGGTCACCTCTTCTCGTTGTGCAGCGTTTTTTGCCACACTTTTTCCTTCCCACAGACTTCCCACTGAGGTGCCTTGATACAGCACTCTGGGAACAGCCTATTCGTTCAGAAATTTCTTTCTGTGTCTTACCCTCTCGCTTGAGGGTGTCAATGATGGCCTTCTGGGTTAACCTCTTACCCATGATTGCGGTTTTGAGTAATGAATCAGGCTGGGAGTTTTTAAAAGCCTCAGGAATCTTTTGCAGGTGTTTAGAGTTAATTAGTTGATTCAGATGATTAGGTTAATAGCTCGTTTAGAGAACCTTTTCATGATATGCTAATTTTTTGAGATAGGAATTTTGGGTTTTCATGAGCTGTATGCCAAAATCATCAGTATTAAAACAATAAAAGACCTGAAATATTTCAGTTGGTGTGCAATGAATCTAAAATATATGAAAGTTTAATTTTTATCATTACATTATGGAAAATAATGAACTTTTTCACAATATGCTAATCTTTTGAGAAGGACCTGTATTACATTAAAATAAACATTTAGTAATGAGCTTCAGAAACTATATAACTTTAATATAAAGTTGGATTATAACAATATTTTTTTATCCTGTGATGGGACAAATTTTCTCACAATTTCCATACACTACTCTTAATCAGAAATTTGAGTAGCCATTGAGGCTAATCACAGAAATGATCATGTTCATAGAATTAAATTTCTTGTTGCTGTGCCTGTAAGACTTCTATGTAAATGTCCTCTTTGCATGTGAAATTATTGCATTTACTCACAAGTTGCACTCACATTAATAGCTGCGTTTACATGGACCCTACTAATTAGTAATAGGACTAGAAGCACAATTTAGAATAAAAAAGTCCCATGTAAACACGTCAATCGGATTGAATTGGCCAGATCGGACTAAACTTTCGATCGGATTGTAAGGGGTGGTTTATTCCTTTTGTAATCCGAGCGAGAGGACATGTAAACACTTGATCGGATTGAAAACCGAAACTGGAAAGTACTGCGCAGTGACGTAGAAATAGTGTAATGACGTGTGACACGCGGAACGAGGTGTTCTTCCTGGTGAATAAAGTGTCATATATAAGTATCCCATCATTATAAAACTCTCCTTTCACTCAGCATCTGTGAAGTGGAGCAGGACAACATTCCACCAGAGTCCTTGTTTAAGACTCTCATCAACAATTAGAACACTAAGTAGAAAAATATTTAGTGTGCTTTTTAAAACAGCAAGAAACTCTGTATATTCATGCAGTGTGTGCATGTCAAAAGATTAAATCCGATCAGAAGCTTGTGACATATAAACGTGCATATCAACCCGATCACTTTATTTAGCGGTCATGTAAACACTACGTTCGGATTCGTCAATCAGAATGAATTCATTCCGATGGAAGCAAAAAGTGTCCATGTAAATGCACCTAATGTCTATAACAACAACAGCCTCTTTGCAAAGTCTGAAAAACTGAGTTTCCTAATGTTTCATTCTTTAGAAAGTAAGTTTCGGGCCAAGTTTCTGAATAGTGAATAGGCATTGTTAATGTGTAAATGTTGGCAGGCATGTGTGCATTTGTTTAATTCAAACGTCAGAAAGTTGTGGAACTAAGTGCCATTTTCCCATTTGCTATCAATCAACAAACATTTCAATTCTAAAGGGATGTTTTTAGAGTATTAAAAGAATGAAAAGTATGATTCCTGATTATATTACTGCACTGGTCAAAGTACTTTATATACATGTTGTGACGAGTGGGGCGGGGCCGAGAGCCGTGGGAACGGAGCGAGGCCGGTGGAGTGATTGGGAAATGAGCGACACCTGCTCCACTCACCGGTCTCGAGTCCCACGGAGGAGATCGGGAGGATACAAAAGAGGAGCGACGACAGTGAAGGACGAGAGAGGACCAGGCCTGGGTTTTATTTTGTGTTTGGTTTTTGTTTGTGCGCGGCAGTCGACCGTGAGGGGCTGCCGCGCTGTTTTTGTGTTTATTTTGTTATTAAAGTTTAATTTGAATGTTCGCCGGTTCCCGCCTCCTTCTTCCCGTGATTGTGAAATTTGTATTATTGTTACACTGGTGCCGAAACCCGGGAGGAAGGAGGGACGCGCTGCCGAAGATCCCTTGCCGCTGGGGTGAATCCGCGGTGCCGTGGAGCAGGGCGTAGCAGTCTGGCGCCGTGGACGCTCGAGGCCGTGGGCTGGAGTGAGTTGCCGGGGACGGACGAACTCGCTGCCGGCCGCCCGTGATGTGGAGGGGCGGCTGCCATCCGTAAGAGAGCGGAGGAGTCGGCGCCGTTCGCCAGGTGGCCGGAGCCTGCTGCCATCCACCAAGAATGGGGAGGAGCAGGGAACGGGGGACTCCTGCCGGCTGCCCGAAACCGGAGGAGCCGTCGCCGTCCACCGGGCGGCGGAGGAGTGTCGTGCCGTCCACCGAGGGCCGTCCAGTGCCACCGCCAGGCACCGCGGAGGACTTCACACAGCCGGTGGAGGGCCGAGCGGCAGCGTGTCTGGGAACCAGAATTTTTTTTTTTTTTTTTTTTTTTTTTTCTCCTCTCTCCTCTCTCCCCTCTCTCGTCTCCCGTCGCTCCTCATCCTTCCATCTCCTTTTCTCTCGCCTCGTCTGTCCTTACCCCCAGGTTCCCGCAGGTCACCGTGAGCGGTCCCCCCCCACCTGCGGTGCCCCGGAGGTGGGGGGGGGAGTAGAGCGCAGTCTCGGGAGTACCCCCCGGCCTGCGAGGGGCGATGGGGGTATGTGACGAGTGGGGCGGGGCCGAGAGCCGTGGGAACGGAGCGAGGCCGGTGGAGTGATTGGGAAATGAGCGACACCTGCTCCACTCACCGGTCTCGAGTCCCACGGAGGAGATCGGGAGGATACAAAAGAGGAGCGACGACAGTGAAGGACGAGAGAGGACCAGGCCTGGGTTTTATTTTGTGTTTGGTTTTTGTTTATGCGCGGCAGTCGCCCGTGAGGGGCTGTCGCGCTGTTTTGTATTTATTTTGTCATTAAAGATTTATTTGCGTGTCCGCCGGTTCCCGCCTCCTTCTTCCCGTCATTATGGAGTTTTATATTGTTACACATGTATTTGCACTACTCATATTTTGCACATACTGCACACTGTTCTAGTTATCGCACTGTAAACTAAGTTGTTACTGTACAAAGCACAGTAAACTATTCTATAAAAATATAATTGCACTACTGTTATTTTGCATAGAATTCATTTTAACAATACTTTTGCACACTCATCCAACTGTATTTATTACCACTGTTCTCACGTTGCTGCTGTTCATAATGTGTATATATAATCCTACATTGCTCTGTTCATAATGTACATACAATCCTACACTGCATTCCTATTTATATTCTATGCATACTCTGCTCAATACTTTATATAGCAACCCCACTGTACATTCTGTAAATCATAGCTTCACTTATTCTGCACTTTTATGTATATAAAACACTATATTCTTGCACTTCTGGTTAGATGCTAACTGCATTTCATTAGCTCTGTACTTGTACTCTGCATAATGACAATAAAGTTGAATCTAATCTAATCTAATATATGAGCCCAAGGATTTAAGGAAGTATACTAACTATACATTCCCTTACCAAAAAGTAGTATACTTCAAGTTTATTTTATTAAGTATACTTAAGTAAAGTTCAAGTATATTTTTAAGTATACTTTATGTAGCAAGTATACAAATATAAGTGTTCTAGTATACTTGTAAGTGTACTGTTTTAGTACTCCATGGGACTAAATTGGCCCACTTTCTAGTATATAAAAGTATACTTTTAAGTATACTTTAAGTATAACAGTAGCAAACTTTGAGTACACAACTAGTTTACCTCTATGTTTGTAGTTTGTACTGCAATTATACTAAACTTATAGGTATACTGATAGTTCTAATTAAATACTTTGTACACTTTGAAGTATAGTCTCAGTAAACTACTAGTTAAGTAGTTTTATACTGCAAGTATACTCATAAGTTTTCTTTAAGTGAACTTTACGTCATACTTTAAGTATACTACTATGTCCCTATTTAGGTTTTAATTTGTACATATTTTGATATATGAATATCTGAACATACAAAACATCCAAAGAAAGAACAGGGTATCTGCTTGTAAACAAAAACATTTTATTCTAGCTTCATGCATTCTTTTTTTAAACACTTTAATGTGGGTAAGTTTCATAAAATATATATATATATATATATATATATATATATATATATATATATATATATATATATATATATATATATATATATATATAACATTTTGAACAAAAAGCTGAAAAAGACAATATGAATTGGATTCAGAATGATAATAAAAACGTAGATGGAGTCGATCAACACCCCATAGCTTGACTGTAATTATTACCTCTTCATCGGTCTACAATTTATTCCATAACGTTTCAGTTTTGATGCTGTTTCATGTCAGATGATCATGTTAGATTGCATGTGTTAGTATCTGTTGTTTCTTTTTCTTCTTTTTGGGGAAATTCTGTACAGAAGATGTGTACTAGCGCCCTCTAAGAATGAAAACACGGATTCTAGGAGTACAAGTATAGTTCAAATATATTTAGACTTTATGTAAGTATAAGTCAAGTATACTTAAATGTCATTTTAAGTATATTTCTGAGAATTACATAAATCCATTACATAAATGTCGAAAAATGTCATTATGATTTTAACGGTTGTGTAACATTCGTCTGTTATTTGTATGTATGTATTGTGAAGTGTGTGTGTGTATGTGTGTGTGTGTGTGTGTGTGTGTGTGTGTGTGTGTGTGTGTGTGTGTGTGTGTGTGTGTGGACCTGTATGTGATTACTACACCTGTAATTTGAACTCTTATGTTGACAATAAGGGTGCTCAACCGCACATATCATTTGGTGCTATAATACCCACAAGCCTCGAGACAAAAGAGTTTAGGTTACAAACACAGACAAAAGCATGCACACACACACCTGCACACAAACCCTTCAGCACAAAAACACCACATGAACGCTCGGCTTGATTTTATGTACAAATCTAATTGTACATTGTTTGATTTCCTCTGTTCATCAGTTTCCAGGCAAAAATTGCAGTTCGTTAAACACGTTACATGTTTTCGATGCTTTTTTATGTCTTTTTACCCCAAGAGGACAAAGTCCTTCACTGTCATTTATAAAACATAAGATTGTTTTTCCCAGTCAAATAATTAATTGTACTGTTTTCCTTATAGTTGTTTCAAAATTGCATATTTAAACGTTTTAATCACACATTCCAATTTTTCTATCAGTACAGGTTTCCAAAATCATTATCTGTTCCCAATCATCCATTACTACATGTGATGTCATCAGGGAGGGATTTACATATCAGATACACACTGCTCTCATGTTACGTTTGTGTTGGAGTCTATTACTGCATGCCTCAGTTTGGCTGATAACATGCTGTTCTGCTAGTGATAGTGATGAAAAGCATTAAACAGTCTGAACTTAGTCTCCGCCCACTTCCTACATATCCCAGGATTCTTCTATTACTAAATATATTCAAGACTCTCATAATCTCACTTTCTCTCTGTCTCACCAACTGTCTAGCATTTAAAGAGTTACATGTTCTGCATGTGCAGGTGTGAACTGAACAGGCATGGAGATGTGTTTGAGTGTGTGACATCATCAGACAGTGAGGGTGAGTCGAGAGAGAGAGATTAAATGAGAAGAAAAGGTTATTGTCTGAACAATGATCTCATTGCGCCCCTCACTTCTGTGCTAGACAGAAGGATTATGGGTAGACCTGGAGCAACAGGAAGAAGAATGAAGGTTATGAGATCATATGGGGAGATCACTGTCTAGAAACACATACACAGGAGGAGGGATGCTTGTCATTAGTGGATGATGTTCATTTTGTGAATGCAATGTGCACAGCATCCTTGAAGACAGATGCCTAAACATGCACACAGTCACATCTCACATGCATGCAAACACATATGGCTTATGCTCTGCCTTTTCCAGTGGAAATTATGGTTATCCTCATTTGCATGGACTCACCTCATAATGTTTGCATACAGAGCTGATGAAAGCAGATATTCCTTTGCCATGATGAAGCAGCTGTAAGTCACAGTCACCAGTTGTGACATTATTAAAAATCATGCAAGCCTGAATCTTTCTAATGTAAATGAGCATCTTAATGAGAAACTGTCTGGCTCTACAGCATGATGATCTCGGGTAGCATTACATGCTGTTCAGGCAGCGGCTGTGTAAATGCCTAAAAAAGGAAGGAAATTGCTCTAATAAAAAGCTGCTCAGAATTTCAGTGAATACACTCAATTAATAATCTTTCACTTAAATATTCTAATTCAAATATTTCACCAAGTGTTTTTGTATGTGTAAGACACACACAGAGAGAGAGAAACCTGTCTTGTCTATTTACTGTTAAACAAAGTAAAAACCCTATTAATTAATTAACTCTTTTAATAAGTTATATGTTGACTCTTTTATAAGTTAATATGTTTCCTTACAATAAAAAAAATGTTGTATTTGATGTAAAGACAGTAAATGTAATTAAATACAATAAACAATAAAAAATTTAATTTACATTTTCATGAAAAAAAAATAATATATTATACTTAACTGTAGGCTATTAAGCTTTTAGATTATTGTGCTGTTTTAAAATAGAAATTAAAGGGAGTCATTTTATAATTGGTATTGGAGTGTTACATTATGCTGCTTTTTATGTTATTTGGTTCATATTTTTAATTTAGCGACTTTTATAAGCTACTTTAATATTTTCTCGTCTTTTCTAATTTTGTATTGATTTGGCAACGCAACACTGACTGACACACACAGGGGTTAAAGTGGGCCGGAACGTCAGATAAATGAATAAATAAATAGATTAATTAATATCAATGATAGAGCGATGGTAGGCTATAGTTAAAAAAAAAAAAAAGTTGCGTGTGCACTGTCAAATTGCAGCCAGCCTGGTGCTTCTGATCTGAAGGAGTCTTTACGCATCAAGTAATATCACCCCCTGGCCCCACATTCACAAACATGCTTCCCGATGTGTGTTATGTTCTCAGTCACGGTTCTCCTGTCTGATTTGAGGGCATCGCTGGTTCAACGCAAGTAGTGGTGTTTACAGTTGCTGTTCTAGCCATAGCTAGTGGATGTTGCAGTGGAGTTAAAAGTCTAAGGTGAAGTAGGCTAATGTCAAATTTCCATAATTTAGACAGGGCAACAAACACAAGTTAAAGAACGAGCAAGGCTCCGAGTTAGACTATTATTTGCAGGGCGGTATGGCTCTGTTCATCAGCTAGTCAATGAGGAATTCACCAAGGATATTTTCGTAAACAAGAACTGAAACTAAGACTTAAATTATTGGACTTTTTTTTTTTTCGTAAACTGGAATAATAACAATAAAAAAACTTAACGCGCCTGTTCGCGCGTGAAGTTGCTGAGGCGATTACCGCTCATTGAAGGACCGTAACCTTGAACACGTCGCTAACATTGTTAGTCCTAAGCGGCTGATCATAAAGGATGCGTCTGTGGCAGTGAAATGGAAAATAACACAGGTTATGAGACAGAAGTTGAACTTTAAACTTGAGTGCTGCATTTTTAGTTTCTTGTGCGAGACGAGGGTGCAACAGCAAAACAAGTCCGTCAAGCACAAAAAAAAAAAAAGAAAAAAAAAGAGCCTACTACTGTATTGTAACAACCACACGGTGTTCAGGGGGGGCAGAGACCAGCACACTCGGATGGTAGCTACCACACAATTCTTTATTAATTATTAAAAACATAACACCATCTCATAAAACACGTTACCCCCCTTTTCAGTCGAAATTGGTCCACATGTATGTTGTGTTCTTTTGTGCATATTGGCCAGTAGGTGGAAATAGAGGTTCATGATATACGTTTAGTTGAGTAGAGAAGAAGGAGAGAGTCCGAAGCATCCCACCTGCTACTGCGTGTGCTGTACCACTCTGCTATTTAATTTGGTTAAATAAAGGATCTTGATGTTCGAATGCCTCCTCATTGCTTCTTACAAAGGATACAACAATTGGCGACGAGGTATTTTTTTTACTTGAGGATGGCAGCTGTTTCTACTTTTCCCACGCCATTTTTACCATGTCCCGGAGAACCAACTATTCCGTTTGACACGTGGCTGCGGATGTTCCAGAACTATTTGCTCGTTGTTGGTGCTTCTGGAGATGCATGGCCGGTCGAACGAAAACGAGCACTGCTTCTACATTGTCTTGGGACTGAAGGCCAGAGGTTGTTCTATACCTTGCCGAATCAAGGTGATTCGATGGAGGATGCGATCGCGACCTTGAAAGCGCACTTTGCTCCTCGACGGAACATAGTGGCTGAGCGTCATGCTTTCAGGAAACGTATTCAGGTACCAGGAGAAACCATACTTCAGTACGTAGCTGCTCTAAGGGACTTAGCGGCTACTTGTGACTTTGCAGCTACTCTGGATGACATGTTGCATGATCAGCTGGTGGAGAATGTGTCCAGTCATCGCATTCGTGAGAGATTGCTTTTGGAATCTGAATTGACTCTTGAAAAGCCCATTACTATTGCAACTCAAACAGAAGCTGCTGGTGAACAAGCCAAATTATTATCGAGTAATCGCTCAGTTCCTGTGCAAGTGATAAATGCAAAGTCTCCACCTGCAGCTGCACGTCACCGTCGGAGACCACCTTCAAAGCCAGCGTCTACAGTGAGTTCTTCAAAGCCATCAGCTACGGTACCTGTTTCGTCGTCCCGTAAATGTTATCAGTGTGGATCTAGGAAACACCTCGCGAATGACCGTAGTTGTCCTGCTGCATCGGCACAGTGTAATAACTGTCAAAAAATGGGACATTATTCACGAGTCTGTCGCTCAGGACAAGCTCGCTCAGTGCGTGAAATTGACTTACCTGAGATTCAGATCCTTTATATGCATGACTCGTTAACAGATAAAATTCAGTGCACGGCTGTCATAGCGACCGCAACTACGTCTGTGCCTATCGAGCTGACCGTGGATTCTGGATCATCTGTTTCGATTTTGCCGAAAATTGTGTATGATACACACTTCAGGAAAGACGCTTTGCAGCCTCCTTCTGTAAGACTGGTGACATATTCTTGTGCTCCGATTCCTGTACTTGGATGCTTACCTGTGACTGTCTCTAAGGATGACATTACCTGCTCCACATCGTTCTTCGTGGTTGAATCTGGCACAGCTCTGCTTGGAATGGATCTGATCAATGGGCTAAATCTTCGTTTCGAAGGCAATTCAATTTTGCCAGAGCGCACGTCAGCTCCGGTCTTGCGATTGTCTGCTTCGATATCTTCACCTGCTTTGGGATGCGCAAAAGGTTTTGTGCACAAAGTAAACATTTTGTCTGCTGTGACTCCTGTGCGCCAGAAACTCCGCCGCTTACCTTTGTCTGTTAGAGATACAGTCAGTGAAGAAATTAATCGCCTTCTTGAGTTGGGCGTAATTGAGAGAGTGGATGCTTCGCCGTGGGTCTCCCCGATAGTAGTAATACAGAAAAAGTCGGGCGCTATTCGTATGTGCGTGGACCTGCGAGAGCCCAACAAGGCTGTAGTTATGGATAGCTACCCTCTACCACACATCGAAGAAATGTTGTCTGTGTTAAGAGGCGCGACTGTATTTTCCACTATCGATTTGGAGAGTGCTTACTTTCAGTTACCGTTACATGAGGAGAGCCGCGATCTGACCGCCTTCATTACTCACGAAGGACTTTTCAGATTTTGTCGGGTCCCGTTTGGCCTTGCTTCAGCACCCTCCGCTTTTCAGAAAATGTTGGCAACAGTTTTACGAGGACTTCCGAATGTGGCCAATTACCTGGAGGATATTATTCTTTGGGGACCTACACAAAAAGAACATGATCACACGCTCAAAGCTGTCGTTCAGCGTTTACAGGATGCTGGGCTGAAGTTGAATCATTCGAAGTGCCAGTTCAACAAAACCAGTCTGCGCTTCCTGGGACATACAGTGAACGCGCAAGGAATTCAACCGGATGAGGATCACCTTTCCGCTATTCTTCATGCATCTGCTCCGGAAGATGTGACCCAACTTCGGTCGTTCATTGGGCTACTGTCGTGGTACAACAAGTTTATTCCTAATTTTGCCACGGTAGTTGAACCTCTGCGTGCTTGTATCAGAAAGGGCTCAGATTTCGTCTGGTCTGAAGACGCACAGCAATGCTTTAATGCTGTAAAAGAATTGCTCATCCATAGCCCTGCACTTTCATTATTCGATCCAAATTTGCCTACAGTGGTATCTACAGATGGGCGCTGTTCTTGCTCAAGTTCACGAGGATAAAACGGAACGCATTGTCGCTTTTGCATCGCGGACCTTGTCAGCGGCTGAACGCAAGTACTCGACCATTGAAAAGGAAGCGCTTGCTTGTGTCTGGGCCGTTGAAAAGTGGCGAACGTACTTGTGGGGCCGCAAATTCTTCCTGCGCACGGACCACCAAGCCCTAACTGTGCTTCTCTCATCCAAAGGAACTGATCGCGCCGGGATGCGCATTGCGCGCTGGGCAGCGCGGTTACTGTGCTTCAATTATGACATGATTTACAGGCCTGGGGCTCTGAATAAAACAGCCGACTGTCTTTCTCGCCTGCCGTTGCCTGTTTCGGAAGAAGACTGTTTGGAAGCTGAACCTGAGTTTGTAGCGTTTCTGTCTCCTGCGATGTCAGCTTTGTCGCCAGCTGAGTTTGCGTCTGCCTCCGCGTCATGCTCGGAACTGAATGCATTACACGCACAAATAGCTCGCGGTTGGCCTTCTTCTTCAACTTCTGTGGATATTATTCTACGTCCCTACTTTCAACTACGTAACGAACTGAGTGTGCAGCAAGATTATGTGTTCAGAGGGTCACGTCTTGTTGTACCTGTTGCGCTACGGCACACATTGGTGAAGTTAGCTCACGAAGGTCATCAGGGAATTGTGCGCACAAAACAGCGGCTTCGCGAACTGTACTGGTGGCCTGGCATTGATTGTTTGGTTAAAGAGCACATCCAAACCTGTCAAATGTGTCTGTCTTCTGACAAAACTGCTAACACCTTCACTGCGCCACTGCAGCCAGTGCCTTTTCCATCTGTACCGTGGGAAAAGGTAGCTATTGATGTGGTGGGCCCATTTGAAACCGCTGAGTGGGACTGCCGTTATGCGCTGACATTGATCGACTATCACAGTAAATGGCCTGAAGTCGCTTTCACTGCTTCCATCACTACTCAAAGTGTGATCACCTTCTTGTCATCTGTGTTTAGCAGATACGGAAATCCACGTACGGTCGTGTCTGATAACGGGGCTCAATTCACATCAGTAGAGTTTTCAAAATTTCTGGAAAAGAGAGACATTCAACACATACGTACTTCGTTGTACCACCCTGCTGCGAATGGAGCTGTAGAACGTTTCCATCGTGTGTTGAAAAGCTGTATTCAGTCTGCTGTTCTGGAAGCGAAGCCGTGGAAATCTACAGTCAGGGAATTTCTCCAAGTGTATCGTGCGACTCCCCATTCTGCTACTGGACTTTCCCCGTTTGAGCTGCTTCATGGCAGAAAGATGCGAACGCGTCTCAATATTCTTCCTCCTCCCACCACAAGTCTGGCATGCTTCTCACCTGGCTCGTTCTGTTGCACCTGTTTCGGAGGCAATTGACACAGGGGCTGTGGACTTGTCATTTCAGCATCTTTCTTCGTCTCCTCCTCCGGAGATCCAAACTTCTGAAGCTCTTCAAAGGGTGTCTTCCCGGTTGAGACGACCTCCTCGTTGGCTGGAAGACTATGTCACTTAGTCACCTTGCATTGCGTGATTATCACGGATGAGTAATTCATTACGTCAGTTTACGATTGATTTTAAATGAATGCTACGTCTAAAAAATCTTGTAAAGCTTAATTTTGTTCTTTGATCTGGTTACAAGTAAGTGTTATATAACAAGTGAATGCTTTAGTAACTTGTGGTTGTGTTCCTTTTTTGTTGTTGTTCGTAAATATAGGGGTAAGTAGGTTGCTTTAAGTGATGGGGGAATATGTTGTGTTCTTTTGTGCATATTGGCCAGTAGGTGGAAATAGAGGTTCATGATATATGTTTAGTTGAGTAATGAAGAAGGAGAGAGTCCGAAGCATCCCACCTGCTACTGCGTGTGCTGTACCACTCTGCTATTTAATTTGGTTAAATAAAGGATCTTGATGTTCGAATGCCTCCTCATTGCTTCTTACAAAGGATATAACAATGTAAAGCAGACGAGCTCACGTCAGGCGAGAAGGATACACAGGAAATCTTTATCAGTTGCGCCCCTCGACAGACATAATCAGCCTCTCCAGTCCCTTTATTGCTTCCACAGTTACTGGTTGCATCGGTCAAGAGCTCTCCTAACCCGAAGCTGCATCCCTGACTGTCTACACATTTACCCCACCACTGACTATCTATCTTCACCGCCGGAGATACTAATTATCCCGAGCGGCCGTCTAGCGTTTCCCCACAAGTGAGAGCTCCCCAAATCACTCCCGAACAATACTCAAACCATCCTTAAATCATCATCATCTCCTCCCACATCAGCTGTACACATTAATTTAATTAAGCAACACCCATTCATTCAGATAAAGGGGGCGTGTACATTAATCACACCTAAATTCCAATCATTTCCTTCTATTCATCACAGTATGTTTGAGATGTCATATTTTCACGAAGGTTGACAGGCTGAAATGTACTGTTAATATCTTTGTTTTTTACAAAACATTGCTAATAATATCATTCATGTGGAGAGACATTTCCCCACAATGTAGAGAACACCAGGACAACACTCACACACGCACACATACACAAACAGACAGACACACACGATTTCTTTAGGCTAATATGAATTAGTTTGTCTGAATTTTTCATAGTTTTTACTTGTATACTTTTAAGTTGCATTTATTTATTTATTTATTTATTTATTTATTTTATTCAATCTCAAACCATTATTTTATTTTTATTATTACGATGTCTGCACAAGAGTTAACTAATCTGTGCAAAAAAAATAAACTTGAATAAACTTGATGAAATTAAATGTCTTGCTTTGGTCTTCACAGTACCAGTCAATATGGGAGCAATTTTGAGTGGATGTGAGAATAGCCACAATATTTGGACCATCAGACATTATTGTTTGTTGTTGTTATTGTTTCTTATGTTTTATGATGCAACAAAACTTTTGATTCTGCATTTGGACTTTGACTCTGCAATAGGTCTATCTAGGTTGTGATTTATTTCTGTTATAGTTGTCTTCAGCCATTTTGGTGTGTTAAATTTGATTCTGTTTTGGACTTCCCATTTTTATGTTTACATTTACATTGTGATAAACAAGATTGTGTTCCATATTGTGGTGTTCAGCAATTTTATGGACAAAAATAAAACCATTAAAATATAAAGTAAATAAGTATTGTGATACTTGGTGCCACAGTGACACTTTTGTATCAAAAATTATTTCTATACCACGATACTTAATATGTTGTCCCACGGCGAGTAATTTTTCCCTATTGCACCTACACAAAATTTGAGGGTTCCCCCACCTGCCAAATTCCACTTTAACCACTGCACACACACACACACACACACACACACACACACACACACACACACACACACACACACACACACACACATAAAGAGACAGATAGATGCTGTTAACAGGATCCCCACCTCACTCGCTCGGTCACGAGGACAGCGCACGGCCGTGAGGGGACTCCAGTCCGCGAGAATCTGCATCTTGAATGTTCAGTTACGCGCGAGGTGTGTCCTGTGTGTCCATAAGAAACTAACTACTGCGTCCATCGAGTGCATTTAGAAAGAGACCGGCAGAAACGAGCTACCAATACTAAAAAGGGCAACGCAATGAAGGGATACAGCAGCTCGAGCAGCTGTAGGGACTATGCTTGCTACTATCTCTTTAAAAGAGAAGACTAAGAAAAAAAGGCGAGAGACAGAAGAACTTGGACTGCGCGAGAGAATAACATCGCATGGGGCCATGAGCGCTGCAGACCCTGCAGCGAACAAACTGCTGACTTTCAACCAGCGGTAAAGCATTCAGTTACTGTATATTTTATACGTTTAGATATTGATATTTACATTCAGATATTTAAAACCAGATGTTGTTTTGTGAAGGTTATTCTGACAGTCATATTGCAGCAGTATCAGGGGTTTTGGACTCTTTGGACTCTCTCAGTCTCAGTCACCATTCATTTTATTTTATGGGAATATGCTATAAAAGTCAGTGGTGACATGGGCTTGACAGTTTGTCTAAACCTCTCTTTCTGTATTCTGAAGTTTGTTTTTGTTTTTTGGCTTAACTGTCTCTAAGAAACAGCGCTCTTTCAGCACCGCAGTAATATTTGTAGAGTCCAAGTCTTTTCATCAGAAGTAAATTAAATTCAGGTGAGAAAGAGAAAACCTTCGTAGCTTTGTCTTATGTATAGCCTGCTTACAATCCTGCTAATACAAAATGTTTTAGACTTTCCATATACTAGTACGGAAAACAGGTACATTATTCATGCGAATGCCTCTCGGTAGAGTGGACATGCATGCGCCACTGTACAGCGACTGCCGTCACAATAAACATGATGTTTTCTCAGATTAAATATGAAGGAAAGGTGGTTTTTGGTGTTCATTTTAAGACGGTTCATGTTGTATTTGTCATGGTAAAGCGTTGTGACAGTGAGGCATCCACAATCATAAGAGGTTTTCCTCAACACTGCAGCGAATCTACGGCAATTTGAGGTGGGCGTGACTGAGCAATTATTTACATGACAACATAATGTAGCCTCCAACGAGTGCAGGACAAAAATCCATCTGTCCTGTTGACGTGTCCCACCTAAGGCAACAGAAGCAGATCACAATTATTATTTGTGTTTCATTATTATTAATATCTTACAGTAATAGTAGGCAATGGTGTTTGTTTATTTTTATTATTTTTTTTACAAAACAAAGCCACACAAATACCACTTGGCACAGCATGACTAATCATGTGTCATCACAACAATGCAACACATAAGCCCTTTCGAACTCTTGACCTGTGACATTTGAGGTAAAACTAAACATATAGCCTACCATTTCCATCTATACAATTCATATAAATACAGTTTCATATTCCAGCCAGTCTGATATTGAATTATTGCCACAAACCTAGGGGGAAAAAACACTTAAATCTGCAGTGTGTTAATTTTTCAATTAAAATAAGTTATTTTCAATGTCCTTCTTTCTCTCCCATACTGTTTTTGCCTGTGTTTGTCTTTGTTATCCATTTTTATCACACATATTCTCAAACCCAAGTTCTCCGACTTCCCGCTGCAGTGTTGGCTTAATTATATTAATCTGTTTTAACAATGCTGTGTTTTTTCTACGGAGAGTTGGTGCATAATGAGAAAGTTGGAGATCAGAGGGCAGTTTTGTTCTTAATGATTGCGGTGTCAGACGTTCGTTGTCAGACTGTCTGCGGCAGCTTTACTTGTAACCTTTTCTTCAGTGGAGCTCTGGATCATTGGAAACATGATATCATGCCATATTATTATCACGAAATTATCACAGATGGATAACAGGAGTGATTAATGTGAACAAACTTGACCGTATTTAGTTTCGCAATATTACCAGAGGGTAATGGCTACGCTAATTATGTAATGCTGTTGCTGTCATCATTATCATAATCACAAACACAGTCATTTGCCGGCGCACTACCACTATCATCGCCATTAGCCTATAGGATTTCTTTTCTTAAAAATATCTCATTTTTGTGAGATGATTCTTTATATCAATAGAACCATTCAATCATGAGCAACAATCAAAGGGTTGTTTGAAGATATGAGTAAAACAATAAGCCATTCTGCATCTTATGTCTTTATGACCTCAGGTGTTAATTGTTTTCTCCTCGAGAAAGTAGGTTTCTTTCAGCCCTGTGCCACAGTAAATCATCTAATGAGCCACTTCTTTCTGTCCTTGTCTTGTTTGTCAGAATCACTTGTGCATTTTGTCTTTAAATGCTCTTAGTGAAATAAGATATGATTCATGTAACTGACTGTAATTTACCAGTGGGTCATTCTGACAGGATTATGAGGCCATTTCTGAAGTCGACTTTTTATCTCATTTCATTTTTTTTTTCAATCTTTCAGTTAACCATCTCCCTTCCCCCCCATCTGAGAGCATTACATGTTGCATAGCAGAAGTGCATAGGAAATGAGGCATCTATGTTTAAACTTCAAAAGCTACATAAAAAGCGTCTCAGGTTACGAATGTAACCATGGTTCCCTGAGTAGGGAACGAGACACTGCGCATTGAAAAAACACCAACAAGTTGGCCGGCGACAGCCTCTGACGTCACTATTGGCGTGACTATAAACACGTCATTCACTTCTTCATCTGAAGCTTGCGTCCGAAGCATGGCAGGGAGCTAGAGGACGCAGTGTCTCGTTCCCTACTCAGGGAACCATGGTTACATTCATAACCTGAGACATTCCCTTTCAAGGGAACTTCAAACTGCATCCTTTAGGGGTCACTATGGGGAACAGTATACCCACGCCACCATGCTGAGGGGAGTGCAGGCCAGAATCATGGCGAACACTAAGTACCAACTCTACCATTTCCATGAGAGTTGCCCCTGGGACGTTTAGACGGCTGTCTATGACAGTACCCCTTACGGCCAAAGGCCTAAGCTACATACCCAACTTAATTTTTAGGGCCTCAGCCCGGGGTAGAGCTGAAGGCTTGGAATCAGGAAAGATCCCTTTAAAGGGATATGGCTAAGAACCTAGCATTCTATACTAAGTCTTTCCTGTCACACAGGGGCTACCGCTTGCTTTCGCATAAGCTTGCTGAAGGAGCTGTCTCAACAGATCCCTAGTAGCAACACCCTGTTTAGATAGGTATCCGAGGATACATAGGTGGAGTGGTGCCCAAGATGAACGGGGCTTTTACCAACTCAAGAAAGGGCACAAAGCAACTGAAGCCCTCACCATATAGGATCTTAGAAAGAACGCAGAATACTAGCGTGCGAACTTACCACAGTGTGGATTTCAGAAAGTGTGCAAAGACTTCACGTGGACACTTACTGTACCATAGCATGGATTTTCAAATACTGTTCTAAGGAGGGTCTATCGTGGCACTCTGATAGAGCAGCTCATAGATGGAATGGTGCATCTCAAAACAGTATGTTTGAGAGTCATCAACTCGATCTGTGGAAATAATGCTGGAGCGCTCTGGGGAAAAAACAGAGAACTTAGTCTCATATGAGAGGAGAACTCCGAATTCAGAGTAGCGTGCTCATAGGCGACCCTTCTTGGAAAAGGGGAGCGCTGCTAAACTACCACAAGAATCGCCCAAATAGCCCCTCATGTTGAGGGAAGTGATGCTTGAAGTGTATAAACAAATTCACACTGGCTGAATGGAGCCCAAGGAACCAAGTTCTAATCATCTCAAGAAAGGGAACGAGGCAGAGCGCGTAACCCTTACCGTACAGGATTTCAGAAAGTGCGCAGAGTCTTGCATTCACACTTACCACTTATGTGGATTTTAGAAAGTGTGCAAAGGGTTCACGTGCACACTGACCACCATGTGGTTTTCAGAAAGTACACAGAGCTTAGCATGTGTACCTAGAGGTTCCTAAGCATCGCAGAGGCGCTGAACCGCACGGGAGAGGCAAGCCCAAATTTTAACATTTTTCACCTGAGGCAGCATATACAAGAAGACTTCTGTAACTGCCACCTTCACTTCCCACTGGATGTGACAGCACAACTAAGCGGCCAGGAGACCCCTCAGGGTGACGTAGCTGGACATCCATGAAATTCCCTGCAGTGCTGTGCCAGGCCTGATGATCAAGGAGGCTCCCACAGAAACCTGTGATCTCAGCCACCTAAAATCGGAACATGAAGCCGGATGGCTGGTGCTGATGAGTGTTTAGTAAACATTGTAACTGAGCACTGCAAAGGAAACTCACAGAGTTTATTAGTAGACACATAACCACCAGCAATTTAATACACAAAAGTATATACAGAAAGGGTTATCATCCACCCTCCTGCGCTGGAGCCCTGCTCAAGGGGTGCCTCCTTTTAGTCCAGATCATCAGTAAGGTGGTTGCTATGAACATAGAACCAGCCAAAAACATTATAGGTCCAGCATAGGAGACTGTTATGCGAGAGGTTTCGACCTAACCTCGATCAGGTGGAGAGCTGGTTGTTACAGGGGAATTAGGAGCGCGCCTTCGTCTCCCCGAACTTCTTGACCACCGTCTCAACGGAAATACCAAAAAGTTCAGAAGGCGAAACCTGAGCATCGAGAAGAAAGCCTTTTCTTTCTTCCCGATGTCTGCCAGGTTCATCCACAGATGTCTCTCCGCTACCACCATGGCCGCCATACTTTTTCCTGCCCATGGCAGAGGCGGCCTGCTTGGTAGCCTGGAGAGAGATCTGTGGTGCGGCGCAGCTCGGCTACCTGATCAGGAAAAAGGCCCTCGTCTCTATCCAGGTCTCTAAGCAGATCAGTCTGATATGCTTGAAGCACCACCATCGTGTGTAATAAAGCCAAAGCCTGACCTGCTGCTGCGTATGCTTTGCCATTTAAGCGAGATGTATTTCTTGAAGGGGCTTAGATGGCAAGGAGGGAGATTAAGAGAGGATGTCTCCCCCACAGAAAGAAAGCTCTTTCTACAGGGGGCATCCTCTCATAGCTTTTTTCGCGCATCGCCTCGATGTCGGCACAACTCTTATGCCGAAACCGATGGATGCGAGAAGAAAACGGCCTCTTTCATTTCTTTTCGATCTCTGTATGGAGATCAGGCAGAAATGGAAGGCTCACCTGAGCTGGAGGGCTATGGTCAGAAAGTTAACGCGCATTGAGGCAGCCTCACGGCGTCACCTTGTTAGCGCACTTTCATGGCAAGTCCAACCTAGCTGTGGCGTGATCCATAACCTCCAACAGCTCTACATATGCAGGGCAGAAAGTGTTAAAGATATAACATCATCCTCCTGAGGTTCTCTCTCGTCTGCCGCCGACGAGCATGAAAGGGAAAGTCCCTCTCTAAACCATTCAGACAGAACCACCTGAAATTCTCACGAGCTCATTCTCCTCAATGCCTCAGCAGCGGCGGGTCCTGAACCGCGGGAAGCAGATGGCTGCCATTTTTCCTTTTTTTTCCTCGGAAAGAGAGACGAATGAGAGCGGAGCTTTTTCTTTGAAAAAACGCTCACAATGCATGCAGATTGCCTCCTCAAAGACATCGCGTGTGTGCTCTTCACCCAAACAAATGACGCAAAGATCGTGTGTGTCATCGGGTGTCAAATAACGCCGACACGGATGCACACATTGTCAAAACGCTTGCTAGTAGTCGACATGATAGACAGAGAAAGATAGCTTTCTTTCAGAAGCACGCTTCAAACAGAACAGTCAGTGAAGACGAACAAGAGAATGACATGTTCTCCCGGTGCCTGTTTATAAATTGTTTAAACCTCAGTCAGAAGAAATGTTGTCTTCGATAAAGCAAATATTATGAAAAAGGAGTTAACCAGAATCACAAGTAGTTGACTAAAACAGCAGCATTATTTAAAGTGATGTTTGCATTTTATAATTTTGAATTACTTTCTCATATCCCAGTTTAATATACAGAGACAACTATAAGCCATTCGTAGGTTGATGCCCCTGAAAAGTAAACACTGTCGGTTGGTGGCATCAAAACAATGCTTTTTTTGGTTTCGGCATCTCATCCTTACATAGCAACACTGGCTCAAAAAATGGTATCAGTTTGGCGGGGCTATGTGTTTGTCCAAAAAATGACAGACAGGAACGGGGCTCAAGTAGTGAGGACCAGATCAGGTGTGATAGTACCATCTAGTGGGCCATCCTTGTTGTTGAGCTCTGATGGGGAATATTTGGGAAACCTTTTTGAAACAGTCATTATCATGGTATTTGATTTGGCGATGCTAGTGGCACAGAAATTACACACCTTTAGTGCCATTATGGTCTTCCTGTGAAGTTGTTTCAACAGGAGAGATCCTCTTCGAGGTTTTGAGGTGTTTAGCTGTCAGCTGAGTCACTGAGCATGTGGTTCTCACTCTAATAATCTGAAACTACTTCACTCAAAAAAGCGACATCACAGGGATGTGAGTGGGCAGGGCTTTTACATTTTGGAATGCAATTTTCTGGTATTGAAACTTAAATGCTGTGTTCACCACATGAGGTGATGAGGCAGATAGCAAAGAATTTCTCAATAGGAAATCACATTAACAATATGGTTGTTTTAATATACAAATATTTCAGCTGATTCTTTCCAAGAGAATAAAAAGATCTGGATTGCAAAACATATTTTGTGCCGTTAAACTTAATGAATTCAGTTGAAATGGTTATGTGCTCTGTTTTGCAGCTCAGCATCAGAGGATCTTGGGTGCAGGCGGGGAGAGTTCAGCCGTAAACACTATGGATCAGTTGAACTGGTGAGGACTGTCATATTATAACTTATGTACTTCCCTTTTTCTAATCTATTTTTCTCCACCTGTGGACTGCTGTAAAAGGAGTAGCTATGTGTTTCTGTTTGATTTCTTATATATGTCTGCGGTTCTGTCTGTTTTATCAGATGAGATTTGAACATCTTTGTAATTGCATTTCTCACTTAAACATCATCTCACCCTAAACCCAGGATCTTTGGGAGCATAGTTATGTAGGCACAAGTATAGCATCATTTATATGATTCAGAGAATTTTGCCTGGTCAAACGCACGTGTTGTATTGAGTGGGTGTGGCTGTATTTATTTCAGCGGTGTCTGTCTCTTCCAGATAGTTGTTGGATGGAGGAAGTGGCTAAATACCGCACTAGATGCTACTTCCCATGTGAAATGTGCAGGAGGTTTGTGGGTAGAAAGAAATGTGTGACCTTGTGTCAGATAGAACCATGTCACAAAACCACATGTGCTATCATGCATGACAGATGGAGAATATAAATGTGTGTATATGACTGCATGTGTCTGTATGAGAAAAGGAGCGAGAAGGGCATTTGTTACTGCATGTGCCATTGTTCTTAGGTATCTAAAGCTACCATGTGAGACCCGTAATGAAAATGAATTTATTTTTATTGCAAATTATATTTTCAGAAAATATTTAGAAAAGTGTACATGAATTGTATAGAAGTTCAAAAATCAATGTAATCTTGTTCTTTTCAGAGGTACTTGATTCTGATTGGTCAATCGTAGCATTCAGCAGTCTGATATTTCTGAATAATGACCATTGTTTGTGATTGTATTCTGTTTCTCTACAGTTTCTACAAGGCATCTTAAATCAATATTTCAAAACAATTTCATGTCCAAATATTAATTTATCTTTGAAGCAGCCATATACAGAATAATTAGCATGAGTATTCATAAAGCCATTACCAAAAAAATAAACATGGAAAGGCCAACCCTGGACATTCCACAGTCTCTTTCTTGTCACATAATAAAATCATTTCTACTCAAATCAATATTTCATGTCCATATTGGTAAGTAGCAGTGTAATATGTTTCACATTGGTGTCCTCTTCTCTCTGTTGGGGTTTATTTTGCACTAATGACCATCTGATTGCTTACCCCTTATATCCGTTGTAAATTTAAAACAAGAAATATTTAGTTCAATTTAAAAAAATGTAGCATGCAAGTCATCATTTACATTTGTTATGCTGTCTGTCTTTATTTTTCCATATGATTGTTTTGTTTTTATTCTGTTTCTTATTGTTTATTTGTTTTGCTTTGCCACGTTGCTCTTTTTAAACCAGGCTGAGGTTATTATGAAACATGCTTCTACTGTTTCTCTAAAGATTGCTTTGCCTAATTGCATCCATTATTCCAGAATGTGTGTCTCTTTATTATGGATTTCTGTATGTATCTGTCTGACAATGTTTTTCTGCAATTATTATATTATACTATTAATTAATTCTATTTCATGCCAGTGGTTGCATAATTTTACATTTACACTTTCATGTGTGTGTTTTGCATTTAATAGCGTAATCATCATTAGGGGAAAATAGCAGTATTGACCACATTATATTATTATACAATTACACTGTGCAAACATACACAAGGTAGATAGTCACGCAGATTTAACACAGACTGCATGGTTACAGGGATACATTTTTCATAGATTTTTTCATAGGCTGCAACCTGAGAACCAAATGATTAAGAAATGTGTATGCTCTTGGTGTTTTATATGTAATGTCTATGCATGGCTGACTAGCTGTATGTTTCAGTCAGTTTTATATAAGTGCATTAGCTCCAGGGATCCTCTTATAGGTGATTGTATGATCTCTAAGTGCAAAGTGTGTATCTAAGTGCTGAAGAATGTAATATGTGTGTGTCTATGGGAGTTTTTTTAGTTAAAAGCTTCCCAAGTCCCCCGTCCTGTCATAACTGCATGATGGCTTAATGTCAGTGTGATTCTTGTTTAGACACTATGATGCTGAACCATTTCTAGAAGAGGATTTATATCATCTAGCAACTGATTCTATAACCTATAATCATAGAAAACTCAAGCAAGACATTTGACCTGATCACAGAACAACAGCCAATGCAATATCTTTGTTGGAAAGCAGAATGTCCTGCATTTGATGACTTCTCTATCACTGATAAAATACGCATGCGTGTAGTATTAATGGTATAAATGGATGGAATTCATCAGCCATGTTGAATTCGGACATACTACTGATTTGGCGTGTAATAATGTTTTTTGCATATTTTATAGATAAGTTGGCTTATTTGGATGCAGGGATTTTAATATCAAAGGTTGACTCCTCAGTTAATATATTTAATGAGATACCAAGATATAATTTCAACCTAGGCCGTAACCATATCTTAAACATTGGAGGAAGACTTTTTTTATTTGGTTTGATTAGGTGGTGTTACAAATGTAATGGACCTTTTTATTTATAATTTTCTTTATTTTAAAATATACTTCCATTCACTCTGAATCATATGCCAAATATGCCAAAAATGTCTTTGTTAATATTTCTTATCTCTCACATTCAATCACAAAGGATATTGCATGAATTACATAAATGATATAGCCTAATTTCAATTCCAAACAGCAAAATTTGACAAAAAATTGCTTGCATCACTGGATATTACTGTCAGTCATAGAACATTTTTATTGTAAAACAGATGTCAAATATTAGATTTTAGCTACTTTACACTCTTTTATCATTAAATCTGAAGCATGGGCTGGAATCCATGCTAAGCTTCTGTAAACAGTAAAGCCAGTCCTCTTTGATTTGATTGGTCATTTCAATCAATTTGACATTTACGAGTGCTTTCAGACCACTGGCAGGCCACCTAAAAATTGTCCCCCTCAATGTCTATGGTGGTTACGGCCCTGATTGCAGAAAAAAAGCAATTTTTCTGTTCACATCAAAAGTGAAATTTGCAGATGCAGAACAATTGCAGCCAATCAGAAGAGTATGTGAACTAGTTCTCTTAAATAGCTCATTCTGTCACAATTGCAACATACCACAGCTGAAGAGCATAAAAATAAAAGGCACATACCTTATTTTCATGATTTCATTGATGCTTAACCAGACGGCATTCTTTTTTTTTTTTAAAAAATAGTTTTTTTTTTTTTAAAGAATTTGTCAATATCTAATGTTTATAAAGTTCCACATCAATCTATCATCTCTTATGTTTGTTTCATTATTTACTGTGCATTGAGGAGCAAGGTTTTGGTTTAGTGAAATTTCACTCTGTGTGGTGCTACCTGGTTGGACACAGTGTAGCACCGCTACATATTAATATTGAATTAATGTCAGTGTGTTATGTAAAAATGGAAATTGTATTAAGATGGTTAAGTTGTATATCTTGATTACTAATACCATGATGTTCTTTTGACTCCATTTCCAATAATGCTGTGCTGGACTCATGTATAATTTCCTGTGTTTGGTTCTTCCTGTCTGCTGATTTTCTTCATGAATGATGATATTTGTATGTATATAAGGGGGTAGGAATCAATGTGTGGGTGTTGTGTTTCCTGGGAAGTTTTCCAATCGTCGGACCTCTAGGTTTCCAGGTGGATATCCTTGTTTGCAGGTAATGCCTCACTGGCAGGACTTACTTGTGTTTTGTTGGAGTGTTTCGTGACTGTTTGGACCTTGTATTACAACATGGCACCGGGGACTGGGGTATGTTTGTCTGGGACTGACCAGGTTCGCGGTAAGAGCTACGCGATTCAGCTGGTTATGCAAAGACTATGGGGACTATTTTAATTACATTTGGTGGACTTTGCTCATATGGTTGCTTTAGGAGATGTGTATATATAGTGGGTGGTGAAACAATACACATCTTTTTGCATTAGAAAATGACTGAACTGTTTTTCTCTTTATTGATGTAACCTCACTGATATTGTAGAGTGTTACAGATTGGTGGCCCATACGGGGAGGTTGTAAATCTGCAATTGTTGTGTATATGTTGGGGAATATGGAGAATGTTAATGAGGTAAATGTAGAACAACATGACAAAGAAACAAAGCCAGATTATTCTGCTGAGGCTTTTGTATCAAGAAGGAGCTCGGCCAATGAAATCTCTTCTATGTTAAGAGCTCCGGCTGCTTCCGGCTTTGCTACCGTTCGGACATTCTAGCTTACTGCTCTGCGCTTTGCTTCTTATTTCTGTACTTTTCTCTGATTTTTCTAAGATTTTTACTTCAGCAGATCAGCACAGTGCTCAAACAACAGATAAACTAAAACTGCAAATAACAACAAACACTAAAACTAAAAACTCTTTGGGACTGGAATTATACTACAAAAAGAAGACTTTGCCTCCCACTGCCAGCAGCTTACATTCCGGAGACGGGAAAACAACTGCCTACATTCAAACATAAGAGAGAGAAAATGCTTCCTGTTGAATATACTTGTTGCATGAACTGCTGCAAACTTCTACAAAGGATTTTGGTTCTTGAAACAAAGTTACTTGCTGGACTTCCAAAACAGACGGAACACTCAGCAGACCATCGTCATGGACCCTCTCAGCATACAGCCGGTGAGACCCATGAATCTTCTGAATCTCAACAGTTTATACCAAGTGTAGAGGAACAAGCCGAAACTGATTGCCACACTAATCAATGGCACAAACAGGGAGCGAGACCCAAAGGAACACGAGACATCAGATTGTCCCGAGTTTCTCGTATTGCTGCCATAGCATCCTCTACCCCAGATTCGACTATGACAAGGCTTGTGAATACTGGTATTCTGCCACCCCCTATACATCTTGAGAACAGATTTGAAGCATTAATGAATGCGGGCGAGGAATCCCCAAATGTGATTAAACATGGATCGGATCAGCCAGCAGCTAACACCACTCCTAACAGGCGCTCAAGGTCGAGCAGACAGCGGCATTCAGCTCAGAGCGCAGCCGAGCCCAGGACTCTGATAGTGGGTGACTCTATTATCAGAAACATCAGTTGCAGGACTACAACAACATGCTGCCTTCCTCAAGCAACGGTTTCGGATGTGAACAAGGAACTTCAGAACATTCTGATGAAGCACAAGACTGCAAATCGAATCATCATCCATGTGGGGAAGAATGATATTCGGAAAGAGCAGTCAGAACTCCTTAAGAAGGACTTCAGTGAACTCTTTGAAACACTTCGAAGACTCAAAGTTCAGTCGTTCATCAGTGGGCCACTCCCAGCAAGGGGAACAAATATGTTTTCATGGTTGCTTGGGCTGAACACATGGCTACAAAGATCTTGCAATTTAAAAGGAGTGAATTTCATCGACAACTTCAATCTGTTCTGGGGCCATAGACAACTGTTTAAACCGCATGGCCTCCACCCAAACAAACTTGGAGCTAGAGTGCTTAAGGACAATATCTACTTCTCCTTACGCCATCCTTCAGCAGAGTATGTTAATTCATTCAGCACACACACACCAGGTCCGAGTCATCATGTGGTTGACATATCCCACAAGGACACTGATAACACCATGCAGCCACAACAAGTACTGCTGATGGACACTATCCCGGCTGAGCCCTGCCCATAGAGCTCCTCACAGACAGACTGTGATGTATCAAAACAGATACAAGACTCAGCACCCAAGGACGACTTTCTGGAAAACAGCCAGGGAAGCCAGGACAACATGTCACAGTCACCGGAAACACCAGAGAGACAGCCCCTCTCACCGGACACATTATCCCTCTCTCCAGCATCTCCACTTCTGTGCTTCTCACAGAAAATGGAGGAACTGGTGTATGCTGGGACTAAACTCTCTCACTCATTCGCTGCCACAACGCCAGGGCCCAAACCCTCCATCTGCTGTAGGTGAACCAAAAACAACTGATAGCAGCTCTCAGTGACATGTGTCGGGTCCCTGCTATAATAGCAGCAACAATCACAAATGTTTACAGAACAAGCGGGAACCCAGTGTGCCTGTAGCTTTCTCTATTTCAGTTTTATCACGTGATAGAAAGTCTAAGGCCTTTTCAAGCTCAAGGGCAAACTCATCTAATCTGCGGCCTATAATGCATCAAACTAAGATTGATGTAAAGACACAAAGTACTGCCATCAAGTTAGCACTTTTAAACATTCGCTCACTAAAAAATAAATCATTTCTAATCAATGACTTTATAACCACAAACAATCTGGATTTTATGTTTCTAAATGAAACATGGCTAGAAGACAGCTGCAGTGCAACAGTCCTCAATGAAGCAGCCCCTCCTAACTTTACTTTCATGAGTGTCTGCAGGACTGTTAGGAGAGGTTGAGGTGTAGCTGCTCTATTTAAAGATGTCTATCAATGCAAGCAAATGTAATTTGGTCAGTACTTGTCTTTTGAATATTGTGCTGAAAGGTGCTCCACGCATTTTGTTTATCATTATTTACAGGCCTCCAAAATACTCTCCAGCCTTTGTTGAAGAGGTCACAGAAATGCTATCAATGATTTCCTCAGAGTTTGACTGTTTTGCTATTGCAGGGGATTTTAATATTCACATAGATAATGCAGAAAACAAAATTACAAAAGAAATGATAACAGTTCTAAACACTTTTGACCTGATTCAGCATGTGCATGGACCCACACACAAAGGTGGACACACTCTAGATTTAATCATCAGTAGGGGTCTAAACATTTCATCCATTGTTATTAAGGACATAGCACTATCTGATCACTTCTGTATTTTCTTTGATATATTGATCTCTGCTACCACTGAATCTGGATCTGTCTCTGTCAGAAGGAGATGCATTAACGAGAACACTAGTGTGCGGTTTATGGAGGCTATATCTTTAACACCAAGCATTTCTGCAGACTCTGTTGATATTCTCCTTGATTCCTTTAACTCAAAAGTTAAGAATGTTATTGATGATATTGCTCTAATAGTAGTCAGTAAGAAAACAAACAGACAGAAATCAGTTTGGAGAAGATCAACAGCAGTTCAGACTATGAAAAGACAATGCAGAAAAGCCGAGCGGATGTGGCGGAAGACGAAACTTGAAATTCCCTATAGCATCTAAAAAAGACAGCCTTCATGCTTTTAATGTGAAACTAGCCACAGCTAGACAGAATTTCTTCTCAAACCTTATAAACAGTAACTTAAACAACACTCGTACTCTTTTTGCCACTGTTGAGAGACTGACAACCCCCCAAGTCAGATTCCCAGTGAAATGCTCTCAGTTAGCAAATGCAATGAGTTTGCTACCTTCTTTTCTGAGAAGATCATTAATATCAGGAAGGCAATTAGCACATCCTCAAGTAATGCAGAGGTCAGACAGATCTGGACGCAATATCAAAAAGATACTATGTCTATTTTTGAAGCAATTGATAGCAAAATTTTGGAAGAAATAGTGCAGCACCTAAAATCGTCAGCCTGCTATCTTAACACACTTCCCACATCTTTTTTCAAAAGTGTGCTTAACTGTTTAGAAGCAGATCTCTTAGAAGTGGTGAACGCCTCACTTCTTTCTGGGACATTTCCAAACTCCCTGAAAACTGCAGTTGTAAAGCTCCTCCTGTAAAAGAGCAATCTTGATAACACCATTTTGAGCAATTATAGACCAATATCTAATCTTCCTTTTACAGGCAAAATTATAGAAAAGGTAGTCTTTAATCAGCTGAACAAATACTTAAACTCAAATGGATACCTGGACAATTTTCAATCTGGTTTCCGACTGCATCACAGCACAGAGACAGCGCTCATTAAGATAATAAATGATATCCGCTTAAATTCTGACTCTGGCAAAATATCAGTGCTGGTATTGCTAGATCTCAGTGCTGCGTTTGACACTGTCGATCATAACATACTACTAGAGAGACTGGAAAACTGGGTCGGGCTCTCTGGGATGGTACTCAAATGGTTCAGGTCATACTTAGAAGGGAGAGGTTATTTTTTGAGTCTAGGAGAGCATAAGTCTAAGTGGACATCCATGACATGCGCAGTCCCACAATTCTTGCACCGCTCTTGTTTAGCCTGTATATGCTCCCACTAAGTCAGATAATGAGAAAGAACCAAATTGCCTATCACAGCTATGCTGATGATATACAGATTTACCTAGCCTTATCGCCAAATGACTACAGCCCCATTGACTCCCTCTGCCAATGTATTGATGAAATTAATAGTTGGATGTGCCAGAACATTCTTCAGTTAAACAAGGGAAAAAACTGAAGTTATTGCATTTGGAAACAAAGATGAAGTTTTCAAGGTGAATGCATACCTTGACTCAAGGGGACAAACAACTAAAAATCAAGTCAGGAATCTTGGTGTGATTCTGGAGACCGACCTTAGTTTCAGTAGTCATGTCAAAGCAGTAACTAAATCAGCATACTATCATCTAAAAAACATTGCAAGAATTAGATGTTTTGTTTCCAGTCAAGACTTAGAGAAACTTGTTCATGCCTTTATCACCAGCAGGGTGGACTACTGTAATGGTCTCCTCACCGGCCTTCCCAAAAAGACCATTAGACAGCTGCAGCTCATCCAGAACGCTGCTGCCAGGATTGTGACTAGAACCAGAAAATCTGAGCATATCACACCAGTCCTCGGGTCCTTACACTGGCTTCCAGTTACATTTAGGATTGATTTTAAAGTACTTTTACTCGTTTATAAATCACTCAATGACCTAGGACCAAAATATATTGCAGATATGTTCCCTGAATATAAACCTAACAGACCACTCAGATCATTAGGATCGAGTCAATTAGAAATACCAAGGGTTCACACAAAACAAGGGGAGTCTGCCTTTAGTTACTATGCCGCCGGCAGTTGAATGAGCACTGTGCGATGTCCGAATTGATTGCACTGTATTTTACATATTCACTGTATTATATGTAAATTCATTTTCTATTTTTCACTGTTTTAGATTCATTTTAAATAAGTTAATTTTTAAATCATTTCCAATGTTTTAAAATTGCTTGTTTTATGTTTTTAAAATTGGTTTTTATTTTTGTTATTATTTTTCTTCATGATTATTTTACTTTCTTTTATGTAAAGCACTTTGAATTACAATTGTGTACGAAATGTGCTATATAAATAAACTTGCCTTGCCTTAAGTTCATTATATGTTACTTCTGATAGAGAGGAGTCTGATGTTGATGATAATGATGAGACAAGAAGTGTTGTAAATGTTGTCACAAACTGAAATGGTGCAAATGAAAACTGAAGTTGTGATTGTAAAAGAACAGATACAAGCTTTAGAAATTAAACTTACTGATGCTGTTGATAGTGCTCTGAATAGAGAGACCAGTTTGAGGCAAATTATCGATATCAGTCTCTCCAAGTTAGAAGAAAAATGTAATCAGGGTTTGGAAAGGTTGGAAAGAGCAATGGTGAATTGTTTGTTGCATCGAGATGAAAAATGGGAGAAGAAGCTGTTGAAGGTTAAATTCTGTAGCACCCCTACATCTCCACGGTTACTTATGAGTAGAACCTCCATGTCTCAAACCCATTATGAGCCTGTTGTTAATGTATCTCAGACTAGTACCCCTAACTTGACTGGTCTGGCCGGGGCATCTTCCTTCTGCGCAAATCCTCCAATAAGACTAGAGTTTCCTGAATTCGGGGGATCTAAGGAGATTGCGGATGTATTGCATTTTTTAGAACGATGTGAAAGCTATCTGGAGGTAAGACCTCTTTCATGGCCCGAGATGCTTGGCACATTGAGTACAGTTTTAAAAGGTTCAGCCTTGAGTTGGTGGAGGGCGGCCAAATGTACAGTCAATGATTGGAAATCATTTAAAGAATCTTTCAAGGCAGCCTTTCTTCCTGCAGACTACATGAGTGAAGTGGAGGAAAATTTGAGAATGATGGTGCAGCAACCTGGACAAAAGCTCAGAGACTTTGCATATGATTATAGGGCTTTGTGCATAAAATGGAAACCAGAGTTGAGTGAGGAAGAGCTTGTAAACAAGATCCTCAATAACATCAACCCTAAAATAGCAGGTTCCCTGAGGGGCACTGTACATTCGGTGGAACAACTCGTTAAGATTGGATCCATGGTGGAAAAAGATTGTATGAGCATAAAAGATTACTGGCAAAAAGTCAATGACCAAGCGGGTAAAGACAAGATGAATAAAAGTAGCTCTAACAAACCAGTTGTACCAACTGTGTCAGCAGGTCTATCGGTGATTCAGCGACCACACCATTGGAATCAAATTAATCCAGCATCCCTTTTGGTGGTCCCTATCATACTGGATGGATGGCAAGTTGATGCTGTGGTGGATACAGGAAGTGATTTTACCCTGATGCAAGAGAGCCAATGGAAAGGAATTGCAGGTATGCATGATGAAATTCAGAATGTGAAGCAGAACTTTGTGATGGCTGATGGCAAGATGCATCAATCGAAGGGACAAGTAGAGCTGAAGTATGATTGGCACCAAGAAAGGGGGAAGGTGAAGGTATGTATAATGGAAGACTCCCACCTGGTCTTTCCCGTTGTTTTGGGATTAGACTTTTTAACTTGTGTGGGTGCCACCTTTGATTTCTCCCAACTCTGTTACAAACTACCCTCTAAGAAAGATTATTCTGGTTATCCTTTTATCTGTACCCAGCAACCATCTTTTGTACAAAGATCAGGACATCAAATGATGGGCTCTCATCCCCAGAGCAATCTTAGCTTGTATTACCCTATAACTGAGGAACAATGTTTTTCCTTTTTAAGAACCAGACAGGATGAGCCAGGAATGGTTGAAGGAGATCTGGTCCCTTCCGAATTGCAGCAGCTGATGCAGGAATGGCCGAATGTGACGTCAGGACAATTGGGTAAAACGTTGGTGATAAAACATCAAATTCAGACATCAGATGAAATTCCAGTAAAATCCAGGGCATATAGGGTTTCACCATTTAAAAAGAAGATTATTGAGGAAGAAGTAGAAAAGATGTTGAAAGAGAACATCATTGAACCTTCTCTCTCCCTGGTCGTCACCTGTAGTCCTGGTAGAGAAAACTGATGGAACATACCGATTTTGTGTTGACTATCGGAAGGTGAATAGTAAAACCATTTCTAATGCATATCCCATGCCCATGATACATGACATCTTGGAGTCTTTAGATGGGGCAACGTGGTTCTCCTCCTTAGACCTGAAGTCAGTTTATTGGCAGGTGGAAATGGCAGAGGAGTCTAAGCAGAAAACTGCCTTTATTACGACAGCGGGGCTGTTTCAATTTAAGACCATGCCGTTTGGAGCACGGAACTCATCAGCCACTTTTCAGTGGTTGATGCAGACCGTATTGAGGGGAGTCCTGGGAAAAAGCTGTTTTGTGTATATTGATGACATCATCATATATTCAAAATCAAAAGAACGCCACCTAGTTGATTTGAGGGTCGTGATGGAGAAATTGTCCAAAGCAGGATTAAGTCTGAACATGAAGAAGTGCCACTTCTTTCAACGTCGCCTGAAGTTCTTAGGACACATAGTGTCAGCACATGGTGTAGAGGTGGACCCTGGTAAGACTCAAGCCATCAGCGAATATCCAGTACCGGCTGATATCCTGTCCCTACAAAGGTTCCTAGGACTTGTAGGGTGGTATCACAAGTTTATACCTCAGTTTGCAGATATTGCTGCCATTTTGAATAATATGAAGAGGAAGGGAGTGAGCTGGAATTGGACACAGGAATGTCAAGACAGTTTTGAACAACTGAAACGAGCTGTCACAAACCCTCCTGTGCTATCTCAGCCTAATCAGTCACTCCGATTCCAGGTTCATACCGATGCAAGTGATGTGGGGCTGGGCGCTGTCCTTATACAGTGTACCGAAGAGGGGGAGAAAGTGATTGCCTATGCTTCAAGAATGCTAAAGGGTGCTGAAACTAATTATTCAACCTCTGAGAAAGAGTGTTTGGCGGTAGTCTGGGCGGTAGATAAGTGGAGGCACTACTTGGAAGGAGTGGAATTTGAAGTTTATACAGACCATGCTGCCTTGACTTGGGCCTTTAATTGCCCAAAGACATCCTCAAGGTTGACAAGGTGGATTCTTCGACTGCAAGCTTTTAGTTTCAAGGTCTTCTATCGCCGGGGTTGCCTCAACCAGGTACCAGATGCTCTTTCAAGAGTATATCTGCCCCACTCGGAAGGTGGAATACCATGCATGGTCATGACAAGATCCAAAGTCACTACTGACATGCCCCACAATCTGTCTGAGATAGCTAAAGCCCAGGCTTTTGACCCTGATATACCATCATTGCAAAATAATAATCATGATCTGCTACAGAAACCAGGGAGGATAAGAATGGAAGAACATCAAGGCATCCTGTATCGACGAGTACCTCTCAAACAGGAGGGGTATAAATTCCAAGTTGTGGTCCCACAAGCCTTGGTGAAGTCGTTCTTGCAGTACTTCCATGACAACCCCTTGGAGGGACATCTGGGCAGGTTAAAGACACTCATGAGGGTCCTGGAGGTGGCATGGTGGCCTACCATTCGTAAAGATGTTTGTGAACATGTCAAGACATGCGACATCTGTCAATGATACAAGGGAGAATGTTCCAAACCATCTGGGCTGATGCAGTCAACAGAAGTTACAGAACCCAGCCATACGCTGGGAATAGATCTCATGGGTCCTCTTCCTTTAATTAAGAAAAGAAACACTGTCCTGCTGGTGATTGTTGATTACTATACAAAATGGGTTGAACTCTTTCCCTTAAAAAATAGTATGACCCCGAAGATAGTGAAAATACTCAAGGAGGAGATCTTTACTCTTTGCCCCACTCTTTGGGGAGTGGGGCAGAAATTGACAACCAGCTATCATCCCCAAACAAATTTGACCGAGAGAGTAAATAAGACCTTGAAGACTATGATTGAGTCATTTGTTGGAGATAAGCATTCAAGTTGGGATCAGTGGTTACCAGAGCTAAGATTCGCTATTAATTCAGCACATCATGAATCGACTGGTGTGACCCCAGCACAACTGATGCTTGGAAGATCCTTGATAGGTCCACTTGAGAGACTGTTGTACAAACCACCGTCGACGAACCAAGCTGCCTATTCACTGCTAGACAGACAAAGAAGATTGGCAGATGAGGTAGCACGTAGAGTGGGAATGCAACGTGCCAGACAAGACAGATATTATAATGCCCGGCATAAAGATGCGCAGTTTAGGCCAGGTGATCTGGTTTGGTTCCGTTGTCATCCTATCTCTAGTGCACCTAACAGGTTTTCAGTCAAGTTTGCGCCTAAATGGGAGGGGCCTGCTAGGGTTGAAAAGAAATTAGGGCCAGTAAATTACAGTATAAGATGGGGTTCTCCGGGAAAAGCTGACAATACAAATGTTGTTAATTTGAAAAGGTACTATGGTCCTAATCCTACTATGGCATAGATTGGGGTTGGGAACTATGTAGCACCGCTACATATTAATATTGAATTTATGTCAGTGTGCTATGTAAGAATGGAAATTGTATTAAGATGGTTAAGTTGTATATCTTGATTACTAATACCATGATGTTCTTTTGACTCCATTTCCAATAATGCTGTTTAATGTTTCGTGACTGTTTGGACCTTGTATTACAACACGGCACCGGGGACTGGGGTATGTGTGTCTGGGACTGACCAGGTTTGCGGTAAGAGCTACGCGATTCAGCTGGTTATGCAAAGACTATGGGGACTATTTTAATTACATTCGGTGGACTTTGCTCATGTGGTTGATTTAGGAGATGTATATATATAGTGGGTGGTGAAACAATACACATCTTTTTGCATTAGAAAATGACTGAACTGTTTTTCTCTTTATTGATGTAACCTCACTGATATTTTAGAGTGTTACAACAGCAGAAATAAAACTAACTGGCTGATAAAATATAGTGTCATTAATCTTATCACTGTCAAGGCTGGTTAGGATAAAAACTGGGCATAACATAAAAGAGGTACCTTTCATTGCTTGTTGCACCTGGTCAGGAATCAGTATATAAAGGAGCCTGAGATGGAGTGTTTCAAAGAGAGCAGATGAAAATGCTTTGTCATCATCAAAGCAGCTTCACTGAAGTCTATGACAGGACTCAGCTGTACTCAGCTGCAGTATGTGAAAGCCGATAACATCAGTGATTGAAAAAAAAAAACACAGCTGACCCACTGTGCTCACCAGTACAGTCTGAAGATGTGTTGGAGAATATTTATAATCCCAACAGAAATCTTGAGGAACAGGAATCTGATATGGAGTGACACAGAACAATGCTTCATTATCCCTCTTTCATTTCATCACCTTTTATCCAACCTGACACATTTTTGTACGTGCTGTTCTATGCCTCAAATGTCCTCAGCATTCCTCATACAAATTCTGTCTCAGTCTCTCACCATTATATTTCTTACTTTTGTATGGATTTAGGGAAACGTTTTCATGAGGATTTTCCCTTCTCTTTGGCTCTGATTGATTGTTAGTCATCCTTACAGCTCTTCAAATGGACAATTAGAAATACCTTTTGTTGTTGTTGTTGTTATATGGCACCTGTTGGATCAATTGAAAGGAGTAAATTAATTATGATTCCATCTCTATCGAAAAAGAGAAAAAGGAGGATCTTGTACTTGCTTTAATCCACATATGAAAACTGATCAATAAATTCTATGAAAAAGAGTAAACAACTCAATACTTGAAATTTGTTTGCTGTGTATCAAAAGAAAGGATTTCATGTCGAGATACTAGCAAACTTCTTTATTATAAAAAAAGTGTTCAGTGCATTTTTTTGGATGTTTTTTTTTTTTTGGACAGCAAACAAATTTCAAGTATTGAGTTTTTTACTCTTTTTCGTAGAATCAATTTTTATCGAGAAATAGACACTGTGGTCATTACATGTAGTCTCATTTACTTGGTTATGTCTACAGCCTACTTGGATTTGCTCTGGAATCATTACACACATGTTTTGTAGTGGCTTGGAATCCAGTCTGAAACCAAGGGGTGCCTTCATACACTGTGTTACTGTATGTCACTGAATGGCTGTGTAGCTGACACCTAGGCAATGACCCAACCCGTTCTAAGTAAAATATCCAGTGAGTGGTGATAAATGTGTGCTCATTTTATCCAAAACAGATGAACATGAATCTGGCAACTTTTTATTATGCTGGTTGTTGTAATGAGTGCTGCTAAAAGGTTAATGGTGCTAAAAGGTTAATTGTATTTGAAAATATTGTACCACCAACACTAAACCCTAACCAAAACCTAAACGACAGTGTTAACAAAAGCAAGTGTGCAATAAAAACACATTTGCTATACCACAACATTTAAGCTTGCTGCAACAAGTCTTTGAGCTCTTTTATCGTGACTTGTTTCACTGCACTCATACCTGAGTGCGCCTTTGGCGCCTTTTTTCTGCAACAATAAATAAATATAAATACAATGAATATAAATATACGTGGAGTTGGATCTCCACATTTACCTGCAGGCACTGTGTAGTTCATAAATATATGTATGATCAGGGGCGGACTTACCCATTAGGCAGGGTAGGCGACTGCCTTGGGCCCCCAAAAGCCCTGGGGCCCCCTAAAATGCTTTTCATATACGAGATCCGCATGAAGCGCGGACACGCGAACGGTTGCTGTTTACGGTGTTTATTACCACAACAACCATCTGCGTGTTCGAGTTGAAGGTGCTTCTTGTGTATCCTGCTTGTAGCAAATGAAAATATTATCCAAACAACTACCTGCCCACAAAGTGCGAGGTCTCTCTCTGTGTCTGCTCTGTTCAGCGAGCAGCTGAAAGGAGCTGCGCTTTCAGTTAAAACACAGATATGTTGCTTCTCTAATTTTACATGCAGAATAGCCGAAATCACAGCACAGCTATTGTCTTTATCTTGTCTGTAGCCTACTTGATTTTATCAGACGACAGCATGATTATAAATCAGGATTTTGTGCAGATTAACATCTCTGAAGGGAGAGCTGGTTAGTCTTAATGGGTAGCGTTTCAGTCACTATTTCATATTCATCCCGTTGTCTGACAACAAACAGTCAAATTTATCAGTGAAAACAGTTTCTAAAATATAGCTGCATCAAAATACAGAATGTGGCACAGAGAGGCAAACAAATGTAATAATAAATAACAAATGTAGATTTTGCATGTTCAGAAGAAGTGAGCTGCCCCATCTTGCCGGGGGGGGTTGGGGGTAGGCTCATGCTGGTAACTCATCAGTGGAGTTTCCTTGTCAATATAGGCTATATTTTGTTTCACATTTTTCTCATTCTTACTAATTCAAGTTTTTATATGATTGAACCTCTGAAGGGAACTGGTTGTCTTCAAAAAAGTTTCGATCACATTTTCATTTTACCTAATTAAGTGTCATTTATGAACTGAGCTGCTTTGTTTACAGCCATTACCGGGGAAACCACTATATTTCTGATGTTCATCCTGCTTCAATGACTACAGTCCAGTTGCACTTACCCCTATTCTCATGAAGTGCTTTGAACGGCTAGTCATGCACCACATCAAGTCTGCCGCCCCCTCCCTCCCTCCCTCCCTCCCTCCCTTCCTAGACCCCTTTCAGTTTGCATATCAGTCCAACCGCTCGACCGATAATGCCATCCCCACTTCCCTCCACTCAGCACTCACACATCTAAAGAAAAAAGACTCATACGTCAGAATGCTGTTCATAGACTTCAGTTCAGCATTCAACACAATCATCCCTCAACAGCTCATTCACAAACTGGTCGAGCTGGGGCTCAACACTTCGCTGTGCAACTGTTAGACTTTCTGACCTCAGGCAGTACGGGTCAGCAGCAATACATCCAGCACCATCACACTGAACACTGGGGCCCCCCAAGGATGTGTGCTGAGCCCCCTCCTCTTCACTCTGCTGACCCACGACTGCACACTGTCACACAACTCTAACCTCTTTATTAAGTTTGCAGATGACACATCTGTGGTGGGTCTCATTAGCAACAGAGATGAGACAAACTACAGGAGCAAGGTTGTGAGGCTCTCTGGGAAACAGGTCAATTTAACTCAAAGGGAATCATTTAAGATTTTAAAGGGAATTTGAACAGAATCACTGTTTCACGGCTGATCACTGAAACGGCCAGCAATTCACTGAACGAGCCGTTTAACATTAAATCTGCGCTGGATATTAATATCCAAAGTATAGTGAAAACACTATTAATTAGCACAGTAACAAGATCGGCAGTTTAAGACATTAACTTGTAAGCACAAAACACAAGATACTTTTTTTTTTCAATATGAATAAGGCTTTATTAGATAAATCTAAGACATATAGACTAATCTAACAGATAAGCACACGCACTCACACATTCACACAAGTTGCAGGAAGATAGAAATTTAGGGAAGAATGAGTTTAAGAGAATGAAAATGTGAAATCCCAAGTTTACAGCAATATGTGAAATTGCATAGACATGAACAACCATCAGTTACTTAATAAACCCTCGCATTGAGTTCATCAATTAGGTTAAAATTATATTAGATAACACCAGTACAGATCAGAGTCTGGAGGTACGTTACTTGTGATGCCTGTGTAACGGGGTTCCCTTGCTGAAAAGGGGGTTTCCCGAGGTTGCTGATTGGCTGGAAGTTCAGTAGTCGTTGAAGTGACGTCTTGGGAAGCCCGTGGTTGGGCGTAGGCTGACGATGAGGAGTTGTGGGCTGGTTGAAGTTTCAGATGGGCACGCGAGGTCAGACTCGGAGACACGGCGTTACAAAACTTAACTCAGAACACGAACTCTCAAACGGAAAAGAAAAGAAACTAAAGTAAAAGAATAGAAGTAAAGTTTGACGAGACTAGGTGGTGTTTCTTCTCATCGTGGCTAAGTAGCAGCAGGCGTGCAGGCCGAAGCACGCTGGAACGGCGCTCGAAGAATGCTAAAAGTGATGACAAAGCATGACTAAAAGCTAAAGCTAAAAAGCAAAGGCTAAAAGCAGGCTAAAACTACAAGCTAAAAGCAAAATTTGATGGTGTCCTGAGTATTTAAACTGGCATTTTGGCCACACCTCAAAGGTTGTCTTGACCAATTAGATATTGTCTTTTCTCGGGGTGTTGCATTGTTTGTCCCACCCATTCATAAATCATATGTTATCTTATCAAGCACGTGGTCCGAATTTTCCCGCTCTTGCAGGGTATAATTTGGACATGATTCCTATAACAAGAATATGATTCATTTGACAAATAACTGATGGTCAGAAACGTTTCAAGCAAGAAGATTCGAACACACACATACTAAACATGAATATGATCCCTTAAGCTATTCAAGAGTTATTTAAAAAGACATACACAATAAGTGATTAGAAACATTAAAGTCAAATGTGTGGGTTACATAAATGATATGGAGTTAAGCAATGGACTGATATCCATTTAGAAGTCTTTTTTGAGTTCATTTTGGTGCATATATGCATTGGAAGGCATTCTCTGTGCCATTCTGTGGAGTAAGGATATGTCCTGTGAAGACCAGAGAGGTTAACAGGTCTCCTTAGGAATTTCAGTCTGGTTTCCTTCGAGGTGGGGGAAGTCAATCCAAAGAGCTTGTGATCATGATTACTATCATGGGTTTACATGTGATGGTAACGCTGTGCGTATCTTTGATTACTTGCCCCAAATTTGACAATCTTTTCTCCGAATTGAAATTGTCAATAATTGTTCTAATGGTGTTAATGTTGAAAGCTGTTCTCTGAAAGAGTTGGTTGGTTATCAGACTGTGGTGCTAGGAGTTGATTTACAACATCCTGCCTTTCTGTGGAATTCGGCTTCTCTTGTTTCAACCATGCTCACGATCGAATCTTTTATTTGTCTGGTTCAGGCCTGATACGCTACAGTGAGCCTCAATAACGGTGTCTAGCGTTGAGTGTAGTCAGGTCTCCTCTCATTTTAGAGAGTCGTTATGCTGAGACCTCCACTCTTAAGAGCTCCTTAACTAGGGTTGGGTGTTGTTAGGCTTCCTTTCACTAAAGATAGTCATTCTGCTGAAGCCTCCGCTCTCCATAGCTCCGCTTAGACAGTACTATTGGTAAGTAGGCTCCTTTTTTGTGAGCCTCATTAACCGTCTCTAGCATTGAGTGTTGTCAGGCCTCCTTTCGTTCTAGAGAGTTGTCATGCTGAGGCCTCCACTCTTCAGAGTTTCTCTACTGGGGCTGAGTGTTGTTAGGCTTCCTCCCGTTTAAGAGGGTCATCTTGCTGATGCCTCTGCTCTTCAGAGCTCAGTCTTTGGCAGTGATATGAGTTTGTAGGCTCTTTCCTTTTGAGCCTCACTAACTGCCTCTGGCGTTGAGTGTGTCTAGGTCTCCTCTCACTTAAAGGAGTCATTATGCTGAGACCTCCACTCTTAAGAGCTCCCCTACCAGGGTTGAGCGTTGTTAGGTTTCCTCTTGATTTAGAGAGTCATCCTTCTGAAGCCTCCGCTCCCGAGAGCTCTGCTTAGGCAGTAATATGAGTTGTAGGCTCTTTCCTTTGAGCCTCACTAACTGCCTCTGGTGCTGAATGTAGCTAGGTCTCCTCTCAGTTTAGAGAGTCATTATGCTGAAACCTCCACTCTTAAGAGCTCCTAAACTAGGATTGAGTAGGTTTCCTCTCAGTTAAGAGAAAAATCTTACGTGGGGGCAGACCTATTAAATACCCTCTAGACATCTCTGCTAAAGTTTTTAAAGCATTTTATACACGTTTGCATAAATTCTGCTTTCAGAACGGTCTGTAATGAAGAGATGCCTTAACACTGTTTTTTCCTCTGAAACACAAAAACGAAAATTGAAATAAAATTGATATTTTATGTTTTGAGAATGGCCAACCCTTCTCTGCGGATATTGTTGCTTCTGGTTTGTGCATTGTAAAAAGGCTATAAAAAAAATAATATTTCTCCAAAAACTCCAAAATGTTTTTTTTTTGTCACATCTGTAATGCATGTGTATTTCCCAAATCTAAAATAGCCTATAAAACATGTTCATAGACGCATACTTTACTGATGTCTGGACTCTGTTTGGGATTTAGAAAAACATAAAGAGATGGTTCAATATATTGGTAATGAATAGGCTACATTGTGATAATTTATATTTCATAGTCTAAAAATATTGTTTAGACGAAACAAAATAAAATTAACGCAACCGTTTTTTTTTTTTTTTTTTTTTTTTGAGTTAAGGCAACTTCCTCTGAAATTAAGTTATAATAACTAATAAACTATATTGCGCTATACAGTAATCAACATTTGAAGAGGATCAAAACCTTTCTTCAAAGATGTCCTAAAACCAAAATGAGGAGTGCCATCTAAACCTGTTCTGCAAGTTTGAAACCCTCATAAGACACTGTGCATATGAAAGACCAAGAGATTCACACATTTATATCAATCCCCACAAACTATACAGAACTACCCCCCAACCCCCTCCAGCTGAACTGAATTCAGTCTGTTTTTTGGCTGTGAGGAACGGTGTGTTGTCATGTTACTGGGCTGAAACATGCCTGCACTCACAGCAGCCCTACTATTTTTATTCATTATTTTCTCGCAGCCCATACTATTATTTTCACAAGACCATAATAATAACAAATTATCAATTGGTAATTAATCATTGTAAGTTAATGCTGTTAAATAGAGAGTTAAATAGAGAGAGAGAGAGAGAGAGAGTAGTGTAGGCTATTCTTAAACTTGGACCTCATTATATTGAAGTACAAATCCAAACACCAGAAGCAACCTACACTCTCTAAGTGTTCTTTCATTGAAAAGTATGCATTTTATTTATTCACAGGCTATTTATTCACCATTCCATTGTTTAAAAAAAAAAAAAAAAAAAAGATGCTTTGGCTAACGTTTTATAGACCTTTAGTTGTTATGCTTTAAAATCCCATGCCATTTGTAATTTCACAGTATTTTCACCTCCTAAATCACTAACCTTTAAAGTCACAATTCTATAATGATCAAATTTACTCAGGCCGATGGCAATTATTATTATTATTATTATTATTATTATTATTATTATTATTTAGAATAATTGTAGCCTACATAAATAGGTGAAGCAAAACAAATATGACAAATAGGCTATTTGGATCGTCCCTTATTTTTTCCCTTATTTTCTTAAAGAATAAACACTTATTTTCTACAAGAACATAACATATTATTAATTCTTCAGCCGCTGTAGGCCGTGGGAAAGGGGAGTGGTTTGTGACATTTTGCGGGACATGCTGAAATGCCTGGGTAAGCTTGCAGTGTCAGCAACATGTTGCTAGATTTAGCATTTTCTCTGACTACCCTAGCAACTTATTAATTCATAGAAATAATTTAAGCAATTAAAACCTTTTTCTTTTAAAACTTGAACTTCAATACTTCAATACTATTAAACTGACTTTAAAAGTTTATAAGTTAAAATAGGTAAATTGTCACAGTGCATGTTAAATAGCCTAAATGAACTTGTGTTAACAATATAATTAGAACTAACATATATATATATATATATATATATATATATATATATATATATATATATATATATATATATATATATATATATATATATATATATATATATATATATAAAATGAACAATTCCTGTATAAAATGGGACAGCAACCTTTATATCAAACATTTTTAAATCGTCCACAGCTGAGCAACGCTGGAGGCGGATCTGCACCAGAGCACATGAAGTGAATGTGCTGCACAGTCATTTTCATATGCAATGAAAAAAGGAAAAAAAAACCTGGGCCCGGTTCCCCAAAACGTTCTTATCGCTAAGTAGTTCTTAACCTATTCCTTAACCTCTCTCTTAAAGGGATAGTTCACCCAAAAATCAAAATTATGTCATTAATGACTCACCCTCATGTCGTTCCAAACCCGTGAGACCTCCGTTCATCTTAGGAACACAGTATAAGATATTTTAGATTTAGTCCGAGAGCTTTCTGTCCCTCCATTGAGAATGTATGTACGGTATACTGTCCACGTCCAGAAAGGTAATAAAAACATCTTCAAAGTAGTCCATGTGACATCAGAGGGTCCGTTAGAATTTTTTGAAGCATCGAAAATACATTTTGGTCCAAAAATATCAAAAACTACGACTTTATTCAGCGTTGACTTCTCTCCCGGGTCTGTTATGAGCGCGTTCACAGCACATCCGGTTCGCGAACGAATCACTCGATGTAACCGGATCTTCTTGAACCAGTTCACCAAATCGAACTGAATCGTTTGAAACGGTTCGCGTCAACAATAAGCATTAATCCACAAATGACTTAAGCTGTTAACTTTTTTAACATGGCTGACACTCCCTCTGAGTTCAAATAAACCAATATCCTGGAGTAATTCATTTACTCAAACAGTACACTGACTGAACTGATGACCGAGCCAGATAACGAACGAAACATTGACTCGTTCTCGAGTCAAGAACCGGTTGCATCGGTTTTCGGATCACCGGTAGTGATGGGAAGTTCTGTTTCGGCAACCGGTTTATTGAATCAAACTGTCCGAAAGAACCGGTTCGCGGAGAAGAACAGAACTTCCCATCACTACCGGTGATCCGAAAACCGATGCAACCGGTTCTTGACTCGAGAACGAGTCAATGTTTCGTTCGTTATCTGGCTCGGTCATCAGTTCAGTCAGTGTACTGTTTGAGTAAATGAATTACTCCGGGATATTGGTTTATTTGAACTCAGAGGGAGTGTCAGCCATGTTAAAAAAGTTAACAGCTTAAGTCATTTGTGGATTAATGCTTATTGTTGACGCGAACCGTTTCAAACGATTCAGTTCGATTTGGTGAACTGGTTCAAGAAGATCCGGTTACATCGAGTGATTCGTTCGCGAACCGGATGTGCTGTGAACGCGCTCATAACAGACCCGGGAGAGAAGTCAATGCTGAATAAAGTCGTAGTTTTTGATATTTTTGGACCAAAATGTATTTTCGATGCTTCAAAAAAATTCTAACGGACCCTCTGATGTCACATGGACTACTTTGAAGATGTTTTTATTACCTTTCTGGACGTGGACAGTATACCGTACATACATTCTCAATGGAGGGACAGAAAGCTCTCGGACTAAATCTAAAATATCTTATACTGTGTTCCGAAGATGAACGGAGGTCTCACGGGTTTGGAACGACATGAGGGTGAGTCATTAATGACATAATTTTGATTTTTGGGTGAACTATCCCTTTAACGTTCTGGCACGATTCCCGACACGTACGTACGCTAAGTATATCTTCTGTAAGTCACACTTTCGTAAGGTTGGTCTGGACCATTCGTAAGCTCTCTCTTAGCGTTGTTTGAGCTCAAGACGCTAGTCGCCACCCCTCTGCAGCAGTCTTTAGAAATCAGCGCAGCGCAGTACAAGTCAAACTATGGTATGTTGACAATGTTGTGGCTCAACAATGATTTTATGTTATGGACATTTTAAGACTAATAATAAAATGGATAATGGATACAGGCCTATTTATGAAGTTGACTTTATTTGGTATCAGAACTAATATGGTGGTAATTAGCCTAGGCTATTTCGTAATGTCATTAAAGCGTTTAAATTGGCAATAATTTTTGATAATTAAAATCTGGCAAACAATTAGGCTCTAAATGGCTAAGATCTATAAATGGGTAAGCATGGTGGTGTCCAGTAAGCGACCAACTATGGCAGCGATCCAACGTGTCTTTGTATTGAATCAAAGACGGCGCCGGCCGCAGAGCCATTTAGTCCATGTCAATTTTTTTATTCGGCAAAACTTAAGCCCTTTTAACATTTTGCCTGACGTGGCTATATTAAAAAAATTTCGCCTCCCAAGACAACTCATGGAGCTGCTGGACCTTCTCGGACCTGCGCTTGCCAGGCTAACGCGGCGGAATTTTGCTTTAAGCCCTGAAGTCCAGCTGCTTGCAGCGCTAAGGTTTTTTGCGACAGGGAGCTTCATCGAGGTCACGGGACAGGGCTACGGCCTAAGCAAGACCTCGGTGTGGAGTAGTGATGCGCGGGTCGTCTCATAACCCGCGGGCCCCGGGTCGGGTTGGGGCGGGTAAAGAAATTGTCACTTTATTTGCGGGCCGGGTTGGGGCGGGTCATTAAAAAAAAAAAAAACATATGTTGTAGTGTTGGGTGATATGGTCACTTTTTCAAATCAGATCAGATCGACGATACACAATATTATCGTGCATGGGTGGAGTAAGAGAGAGACTCTTTGTTCTTGTCATAGCATTGGTGTTTTAAACCGCGCAGGTGCGCGAGAGAGAGCCTATGGAATCTCCAATAATCTAAAATATATACTTTCAAACATACTGATAAACTAACGTTAAATATAAAAATACTGTATTTAAAACAGCTAGTTCATATATAGTCGGACGCAACTGTCATATTGCGCGTCCTGTGACAAATTGACGCATCTGAGCTCGGAAGTTATCAGTCTAAATGTTCTGCAAAATCAGTCAACGGTAAAAATCAATAGATTTCATTTAAAGTCCATCAGTTTAACACTAATATTGGACATAAACGAACACGTTAAATATAAAGTATTTAAAACAGGTAAGTTCATATAGCCTATGGAGTAAAGTTGAATTGAACTGATGCATCAGTCATACAGCGCTCTGGACCGCGCGCTGCCACAGAAACAAGAATGAGATGCATTCTAACATAACTGTGGCATTAAACTCAGTGAGGGCTCGTTTAAAATAATAATTATAATTACTGTTAACCCACAGTAACAAATTTTAACCGATTAATCGCCTATTTTCGTTTGCTGCATGTTTTTTTATTTTTATTTTTTATTTTAAACACGCTAAAAAATAAATTAAGTTTGTGAGAGGAAAAAAAATATACGTCATGTATAAGTTGCATTTTATTACATTCAGAAATAATAACAGCTGGCCTAATAATGTTATAATGTGCCAACAGGATATTTTTATACCTTCACTTTACAACAAATCCTTTAAATTTAACAAATTTATCAGAGCAGAACAAGAATTAAAAATATATAAGTCTAATCGATAAATATAGTTGCAGTATATATAATAATATAGGCTTAGCTATAAACAAACAAAAAAGTAAATGAATAATAATTTAAAGCGAAACATAAGGTAAGGTTGGGCTCTCTCATTCGGGAGAAATCCGAACGTTTCCATATTCGTGATGTTGCACATTTGAAGCTTAACTCTTATTCATAAAGTAAAATAGGCTTTGTAGTTCACGCGTGTTTCAGCATCGACGGAAAAAAAATTATAATTAGCAGCAATATGCCAAAGTGGACCGCTGCTCGCGCCGGATGGCAAGGTGAACGACTGTTTCCGATGAATATGTGCGCATGAGGCTCCAGCGCGATCAAACAGTTGAAACCGAAAATACTCAATTTTTGGTCACACAGTAAAGGCATAATTCAAAAAATGCAAAGTGTTAGCAGTTTGAAAAATCAAGAATAATAACACAGTCAGTAATAATTATTGCTAAATGCTGGACCGTTCTCTTTTCGCTCTGCATATGAAACCTGCAGATTTTTTTTTAAACAAAGAATGAACCGAAATGAAAACATTTAGCTTTTTATCCGTGTGTGTGTGTGTGTGTATATATATAGGCTAGTGTTTAATAACAATAGCATGCATAAGATCCTTTGTGTAAAGGTCTTTCTTTTAATTTTTGATGAGTAGACTGTAGCCTAAGACTATCCTACATTTTGAAATTAACTCACTGTAATTTTTTTAATGGTTTTTACAGATGTTACAATGTTATATCATAATGTTATTGTTGTTTTACGTCCTCCTTTTATCTCATTTTACAATTACATTCATTTCGCAATCCGTCCCTTTGCACCACCTGGCGGTAGTTTCGCGAATGATTTTAACACCCGACTGACTTGCAGTTAACGCCGCGGCCCTGCGGCAGCGGTATTACCGATTCTGGTTGTCTACCTACTGTAGTTTATAAAGCCTGTTATTGCAAAGGACACTTTTAGACACTAAATTCCATCTTTCGGATGAGACGTTAAACCGAGGTCCTGACTCTCTGTGGTCATTAAAAATTCCAGGATGTCCTTCGAAAAAGAGTAGGGCTGTAACCCTGGCATCCTGGCCAAATTCACCCACTGGCCTCTGACCATCATGGCCTCCTAACCATCCCCATACACTGATTGGCTTCATCACTCTGTCTCCTCTCCACCAGTAAGCTGGTGTGTGGTGGGCGTTCTGGTGCAATATGGCTGCTGTCGCATCATCCAGGTGGATGCTGTACACAGGTGGTGGTTGAGGAGATTACCCCCTTCTATGTAAAGCGCTTTGAGTGCCCAGAAAAGCACTATATAAATGTAAAGTATTATTATTATTATTATTATTATTATTATTATTATTATTATTATTATTATTATTATTGTTAAATAGGACAATTTGCCTCCCTTCAGTTATATTTCAATAACTCCTATTTAGAAGATGATAGAGGAGAAATAATTTTTTTCTGTTATATTCAGCCACTTAGGGGAAGTTAAACAAAATATTCCACAGGTCCCTAGAGCACCCAGAACCTGAATAACTTCAAAAACAGGACTCGTGGGTTTATGTAAATTTTAAAATCTGCCTCAGAGTGGAAGGGGTTAAATCTACCTTTGTTTAAGTGCCAGCAGGTGGGTATTATCAGAGACAATTTACAAGATATATGGCACTTCCTCAATCCTCAATACAACTATATAAGGAAAACCCGTAACGGCAAAGATGGCGGTTGTATGAACATGTCCTGCCCCTCCCACTGGAAAGCCAATCATCTGCTTTTAACAGTCAAGCTGGGAAATATTTAAGCCTATCGTCTGGTTCCACTGACACATGCGCACAGTTGAGGTTTTGCGACAGCGGAGATGATTTGGTGATAACAACGCAAAGGCACCGGACTACCAAGGTAGTTAAAGCATTTTATATCGACCACAAATATGTTACTTTACATTCTTAGTAAAAGACACAAAATATGTTGTGTTATCAAGGTAGGGTGTAGCTAGTTAGCCAGCTTTCCTACATAGCTAATGCTAACTTAGCTAACGTTAACGATAAGCAGAAACGTAAAATCGAATTGACTCTAGATAACTGTAGTTAAATACCTAATTTGTGTGGAACAACTTAAATGAAGATGCAGACCAGTTATAGTTGTACAAATTGAGTATTATTTTGACCGTGCTTAATTGGTAAAGCATGTCAGTTTCCACTGTGCTGTGGTGTTTTTTTTTTTTTTTTACTGTGTGAAGCTTGGTTGCAAGCTCTGAGCTCGGCCCCCATCCTGCACATCACGTATTTGTTTAAGGCCACCTTTTCGATGGCATTTGAGTGGGCAGGGTGAATGCAGTGGAGGTTGGCGAACACACCACTGTCCCTGAGCGAGGACTTCAGCCTCGCCGTTAGTTTTTTTTTTTTTTTTTGACCATGCTTTGGGGGGGATCTTTTTAATGACGCTCTCACATTTACAAATGCATTCCTTTAGTAAGGAAGATGGCTGAAATAGCCTAGATATGGTGGTGTATTTTTTCTTTGAAATAAAGGCATCATCCTCCGCCAGAGCGTGGTAGTTGTGCTCGGCGTCATTTGTCCGCACGAGCAAACTTTCACATTCTCCACACTCTCTCACTGATGGCTCTTGAGCCACTTTCCGTGCGACCCAGCCAGACACATAGGCAAGTGCCTCCTTTTCGCAACTGTCCACATCCAGTGTGTCCTACAACAAGTAATATTGAATTTAGTGAATTCTGAAATATTACAGAAACATCTATTAATTTTGGAAGTGAATATGCCGCTATGTCATTTTAGGAGTCATCCGGATGACACTTCTTTTGTCCTGGTTGAAAAAATCTTCCAGGTGTCTCCATGTCAGATCATGTCCCCCAACCTTAGAGGACATAATTACAATAATTGTAATCATTACAGTGATGAAAGTGAATGCAAATTTTAAAATGTTGTTAAAGTTTCTTTTATATTCAGTGAATGTCTTTTAAAGTTGTTCTGGATTGATTTTACAAGATGTGGAACATCAAATATGAGTGGAATTTATCTTTGCAGGATGCAGTGTGATCCATTGCCATTCTCATTGATGTCCAAGTAAGCACCAAGGGCTCTCATGGCCTTCACATTTGTGGACCCCTGGTCACAGACAATGCATTTGACCTGAAAGTAAGATGTAAGTTATTAAGGATCAATAACCTTTTATTTTGGCATTCTGTTCTTCACTATGTAATACACAACATGCATTCAGTCCAGCACTGTCGAGGCGGGTGATGGCTTCCCTCAGTTTCCTGGCAATCGCCTCACCTGGCATGGCAGATTTGCACAGGAAATAGCCGATTGCCTAAAAGGTGAAGTGTGAGGGAGGATGTTTTTAATATTTGTACATGTATGTACTCTTCTGAGTGTACACACATAGTAGTGTTTCTGAAAATGTGGATGCTTCCAAAAGTTTACTGTATTGTTTGTACATTGTGCCCATTTATATTTTGCAGACCTGCTTCCATTTTCCATTTATGGTCCTAGCCAGGAACACCATAGCCTGATGAGCCTGGGAGCCATCTGGTGTAAGACCTTCAACGGAGTCTGTTTTCCTGTTGTAGTCAAGGTGGCCTTTTATAGACATCTCGACCAGCACAAGGGAACACATCTTCTATTCCTTTGTCATGGTCTTTGTTTTTGTTTACATTTTTGCAAGAACACCATGCAGAAATCCAGGCTACAGAATAAATGGAAGTATTGCTCTGTGTTAATTCTTGCATACTCAGCGATGACATTCATGATTACACTAAAGTTGCAAACGTGTATTTGGATTTGTGCACCCATGATGTCAGAATAGCGCAAGTTTATGTGGGATGAGTTACGCGGCATAAGTAGAGGGTGTGTCAGTGCATTATGTTTTTAACTCGCATCAAAGCTCCCCAGACTGCCCATTACGTGCCTCCTTAGTTTTTTTACTGGGCAGCTTAAATACTCTCTGGAGTTCAGAGTAGCACCTTGGACTGTGGTGGAACAGTTGGACTGCCAAATCCTTCTTGCTAGTCTTGTATCTCTGGCCATGTTTGGCCACCCTGCCCATGGCAATTTGCATCTCAAAGAAATCTTTGGTTGCCTTTGGAAGGCAGTCAGTGGCCAGTGGCTGATAAGACTTTTTTTACCCTTAAAAAAATGGTAACTTTATACAAGTACATTACACATTACTACATTAACACAGTGTTTATCAGTCTCTGTCTGTACAATACATTGGTATTACTGATAAAGTGCAAACCTGCTTATATTTAAATAATGGAGAACAATATTGACCATACTTTTGATATTAGGTCCTCTGGCCTGAAATGATCTTCACAGACCACATATCCTCCCCTTTCTGCCTCTGTTTTTGTCATGTGGGAGGACAGATCTCCCCTCCTCACATTATGAAGCCATTTCTGTCTCTTGTGTTGATTAATATAAAAAAAAAAAAAAAAAAAACATCAGAATGCTGTGTCAGGCTTATTCTTCATGTGGTATTTCATAGTGGGACCAAATGTATTTTGTTTTTATATTACTTGACATTTCATTGCCTAATATTAAGGCTAAAATGAGAGGTGCTTTATGCAAAGTAACTAACTCGTTCATGAACAAATCCATGTTAAATGCTTAAACCTGAGTAGAGCACCATAGAGATAAGCGTTTTAAATGTCTTCTCTGATAAGTGTATCTGAACTGTTTTTTTAGCTATATGGTCTAGCTATGTGGCACGTTAGCCTAGGCTAGCAAGATATAATAGTAAGCAAGCTAACGTTACCGGGAGTCTAACGTTAATGGTTAAAATATTTAAGACATTACCTTTTATTTTCCTTTGGGAAGGCGAAAAAGAATCGCCCACATCCCACTCTGTTATTGCACCCATAGAAGGCACATAAACGTGGCATATGTACTTATATTTTACTTTAAAGTTATGGAGTAACTTTAGAAATGTACAAATCTCTGTCTTGATGCTAACGTTATTTTTGTCCACCAAAATACATTACTGTTTGAAAAGGCGGCAGATTTGATATGCAGTATATGCGTGCGTTGTGTAAATATAGATGGTCACGTTATATGAATTGTCTCTGGTTATATGCTGACTGTATCCCTAACATCAATAAGCACAGCATTTCTTCAAGGGTTTTTAAAAAATATTATTTTGTTTTACAGTTACACAATGAGATTACAAAAAATTCTGTCCATATCAGGGGTAGACAAAGCAAAGAAAAAGTGAGACACAAGAAGAACAAGACACGAAAATAATTCAAAATATTGTACTGTACACTGATAAAACAAATGACATTGAGCATTTGTTTAAGTGCTTGGCACAACACTGGCATTCTGGAAAGAGACGTAAATGAAGTTGGTGTCGTGAACCCTTGTGCATGCGTAGTAAAAGTATAACCTGTGGGGAAAAAGGCATTTTAAACCTTATTTTGGGACAAAGTCATCAAACTTTTTCAGCGATTTTTATCATATTTTACTGCTGTTTCTATACATCAGGGATAGGCAACTTCGGTCCTGGAGGGCCACTGTCCTGCAGAGTTTAGCTCCAACCCCTGAACAAGGCAATCAGTGTTTTCGGGATTACTAGATAGATACAGGCAGGTGAGTTTTTATGAGGGCTGAAGCTAAACTCTGCAGGATAGTGGCCCTCCAGGACCGGAGTTGCCTATCCCTGCTATACATGCTGCTTTTATGTCCCGGTGACCAGTGAAAGTGCAGTTCTGACTCTCTGCCCATTCATTTAGATAGGAGCCTGGTCTTGTTAGTCCGAAATAGCTGCCCAGAGGCATTGCCAAGATGGCGGCCGAGTGGCACGACTTGCCTAAAAGGACTTTGGTATTATGCAAATGTATTAAATGGTTACGTAGCTATGTCACAGAAATAATAGCAGACAAACATTGCAGGATTGAGGATATTTGAAGTGGTCACCTTTATTTAAAAGACATGTATATTAGTCCAATCATGTTGACTATAAAAATAATGTAAATATTTGGTTGACAACTCGGGCCATACAACTCTGAGGTGTATGGTCTTGCAGAGTTTAGCTCCAACCCTGATCAACTCACCTGCTTTTTTTTTTGTTTTGTTTTTTTTGGGAAATCCTGAAGACTAATACATGTGTTTTTTTAGACCTTTTTGTCACGTGAATATTAAAACATTCCTTGTTTGCATCATACAAAAAAAAAAAAGAAAGAAAGAAATCCTGAAGACTGATTGATTCATTAGCTTCATGTGTGTTTGATCAGGGTTTGGAGGTCAATTTTCCAAAAATTATAAAATATGTATTCTCTCACAAAAAAATAAAAAGAAAAAAAAAGAAAAGAAAAGAAATTATGAATTCCTTGCAACCTTTGGATGATAGGATCTCCTCACTGTGGCTCAGTATCCCTCTGAAGTAACAGACAATATATTTTAGTACACAAGAGACTAACAAGATCCACCAAAAAAGCATATAGCAGCTACATCGTCGCCACTAAATCATTTACCTGGTTAAGTGCCACATTAACCACTGTAGAGTCGGTATTGCAGGTGGCTTTGCAGGCAAATCCTGAGATAAAGATGGAAATGATGAACTGAAGGATGGAGAACACCAGCAATATTCCAGTGATCCCCATACCATATTCCTAAATAAACACATTCAACATGCCCATATATGAAAGCAGTTCCACAAATAACATCCCAGTAATTATATTGAGTTTATTCTGATGATAAGGGTATCTCTCAAAAATCAGGATATAAGTTCACAAACGTAAAATGTTGTCATTATTTACTCACCCTCTTGTAATTTTATGATTTTTTTTCTTCAAAAGAAGATATTTTAAAGATTTCTTTAATGCAATTACAAATAATTTTAAAGCATCCAATATCTTTATTTAAGGAACAAACTGAGGTTTATGTCAAGATTTTCAATGTAATGACTTAAAAGTAAATTATAAGAGAATCTTCATTTTGGGAGAAGTTTTAAGTGTATAAAATAGCTAAAAACTAATTAAAAAAACATTAAAACAAAATACTGGACATTGTACATTTAGTACCTGAGAACTTCTACAGTCATAGTAGTATCTATTGTTCCAATGGGAAGTTCCTATTTCTATGCCCATCAGAAGAATGGATATTGCTGCAGTAATGGCACTGATCACATGCATTCCAAGAGAGGCTTTCACCTACAGGAAGAAAATCATTTAACAAGACAAGAATTTTAATGGAATACACTTGTACAACTCTGTAAAGTCCAGTATCTTTATCTGTTAAGGATAAATGTGTCATTGTGCTGCTAAAAAAAAAAGGAAAAAAATGAAATTGATGTCCCAGAGGAAACAACAGCTACACAGTTTGTTTCTCACTGGCTGTACTAACAGGTCTTTCTCATGTAGTAATAATATACTAGTTTAAGACCACTGAGATATTTTTTTATTCCCATAATATATGGTGATCTTTTTTTTCATGAACATATGAGCAACATAATTTGTGCGAAAATAAATAGTTTTTGTTTAAAATCAATTAAATATAAATGCAGCTATATTAAATCAGTGACAAAAAAGTAGATGTAGAAAAATACTGTGGTGGTATCTGTTGCTATTTTTGTGCTTAAGGATAAAAAATAAAATAAAATAAAATAAAAAACTAAGTGGTCACTTAGCCCCATTGTACAGTATCTGACTGCATACAGTCTTTACTTAAAGAACAGATGATTGAAAGGGCTTTGTGCTTATAACTATTGAATCTAATGAGTTTGGCAAGGTCAGTTGTGTATCTGATGCAAATCTTGATCAGATAATCTTTTACCAATCTAAAGATACAGAATTTTACTGCTAACAGATGATTATTTCTGGACTGCTGCTCATTTGTTGACAGCTTGTGGTGATTTAAATTGCACACCAGTTAGTTGAGAAATGTAGGGATGTACAAATAAGGATCAAGAAGTGACAGAAGAGTTCTCACCCACTTATTTCAGCACATTATATGTACATACCACACACGGATGACGTTTATTCTGCGCAGCAACAGACAGAGAGCCAGTACTGATGTGCTGAGAAAGAAACATTGGACATGTTAAACATGTTACATATTAGAAGTTAACTGTGGAAATGAAAATGAAAAGGGAAATAAAGCAAAACCATTAAATGAAACTTACAATAAAAGATCCCCAGTAGACGATGCCGCTTAAGTCAGAAATACTACGAAATCTGACTACGGAGAGCACAATACCAAGTAAGGAGACCATCACTCCAGTCATTATCTGTACAGTCTAGAGAGCAGATGTGTTTTATTCATAATGGCATAACATTTATGTTTGTAAACACGAAAATATAAGATATTTTTATGTTTAATGCACAGAAGGGAATCAGACCAACACACATCTTTGCAAAATGTCTTATGACAAAAGACTGCTCTCAAATTAAGTGATTTAGAAGAAATTATAAAATGCATTACCCCCAGTGTCTTTGGTTGTGCTTTGAAAAATCCTTTAAGAGCCATATTGTGATATGTTACTCTGACCTGCTGTCCATCATCACAAATAACAGTATCTTGTGCCACCTGTGGATTTACTTGGATGATAACTGTAGCTTTGTCAGATGCGATGACATTGCTGTTTTCCATTCTAAGAAAACTTTTGGATTTTACCTGTAATTAATCATTAATCATTAATTAATAATATGATTTAATAATCTTATTAGTAGAGATTTTTGGGGCAGTTGTTGCTTAATGGTTAGAGAGTTGCGGGTTCAATTTTCAATACCGTCAGGTAATTTACTGTATATATAGGCTACTCATATATAATAATCTTTTGATTGTCTGGGATAATCAGTAGAAGTACATGTAAATACATACTGTATTTTTGACAAGTATGCCTTTGGAGTTTTTCCTCTTTTGAAAGATCAGAATGTAAAATTTAAATTTTTCACAAATATTTTCTATTATTGCACATTTTATTTGATTATAAAAAAATGTAAAGTTATGAATTATATTAATACTATTTTTGTAGCTGAATGCCCAAATAAATCTCAAAACCTTTAAATGGAATTTTATGTATCAAAGTATAACAATAAATAAACAACTTACAGTAAAACAATCAAAACATCACAAAAGTCAAAAGATGGTGGTTATTTTTAAATTATGTATATCAAAATGTGAATATAAATACAGGCTTTATAATTAAAATGATCGTTGAACATTTTTACCTGAAGTGAAATGAGTTGTGTTGATGGATGTCTGATAACTCTTCTGATGTATGTTTGTGTGTGTGGACTGTGAAGAACCGCTAAGGAGGAGCTTGAGTCATATGAGTTATATTTTTAAGGATTATGTTGATTTCCTTCCTCCTAAAATATAGTGACGGATGGCAACATTATCTTTGATTACAGTTTTTTTTTTTTTTTTGCTTACAATTTCTGAAACTATGGCCTATAAACTGAACACAAAATCACAAAACATGCACACAAGATGCAAAACTTTACACATCTCTTGCAAAAAGTTTGTCATAGCATTCACACCTACATGTACTGTATGTCTAAAAAAAAATCACTGTTTATACAGTGTGCTTGCACAACTGATTAACTTAACAGTTACTGAAGTGAACAATCAACACTGAACTGACTTGGGCCCGGTTCCCCGATAACGCTTACTCTTAGCGCGCTAAGAAGACTCGAAAGATATATCTTACCAAAGTTGTTTATGTTCCTTAGTGTGTTCCCCGAAGTGTCCCTTAGGAAGCTTTTTATCACGCTGCCTCTTACGTTCGACGTTACAAAGGCGCTGTCCCAAGTGAAGGTGCTGAATAAGTTGGCATCGATTGCTCAGGAATCGATTTTCCACTTCACGCGAAGGTGCATTACGGCGTTAAGAAAGACAACACGTTCTATGCAAATGAAACATTCCTCAAATTATTCCAGTAACATTTATTTTAACATAGTTTAAGTTATCCGTAAATAGACTATTAATTAAATTATCAAATCGTCAGTAATATGCTCAGACGGTATGTTGTGACGGGTAGACGAACCGGGTATCCCTCGCTAATCATCCACCCTCCTTATCTTGTTGTGCCACTTGTGCCGCTTCTTGACATGGGTTTAACGGCCGGCGCCATCTTTGATTCAATACAAGTACACGTTGAATCGCTGCCATAGTTGGTCGCTTACTGGACACCACCATGCTTACCCATTTATAGATCTTAGCCATTTAGAGCCAAATTGTTTGCCAGATTTTAATTATCAAAAATGATGGCCAATTTTAAACGCTTTAATGACATTACGAAATAGCCTAGGCTAATTACCACCATATTAGTTCTGATACCAAATAAATTCAACTTCATAAATAGGCCTGTATCCATTGCGAACATATTTTATTATTAGTCTTAAAATGTCCATAACATAAAATCATTGTTGAGCCACAACATTGTCAACATACCATAGTTTGACTTGTACTGCGCTGCGTTGATTTCTAAAGACTGCTGCACAGTGGTGGCGACTAGCGTCTTGAGCTCAAACAACGCTAAGAGAGAGCTTACGAATGGTCCAGACCAATCTTACGAAAGTGTGACTTACAGAAGATATACTTAGTGTACGAACGTGTCGGGAATCGTGCCATAATGTTAAGAGAGAGGTTAAGGAATAGGTTAAGAACTACTTAGCGATAAGAACGTTTTGGGGAACCAGGCCCTGAGCTGTATAATGACACTATCGAGTATCGAGCATCTAGAACTGCTTTACAGCAGATTTTGAATTTCTTACTACTGCTGATATATAAAGCGTTATAGAATTACATTTTCATTTACATTTAATCATTTAGCAGATGCCTTTATACAAAGCGACTTACAAATGAGAACAATAGAAGCAATCAGACCAACGAGAGACAACAGTATACAAGTGCCATGACAAGTCTCAGTTACTCTAGCACAGAACCCGTAGCTATGTTTTTTTTTTCTTTTTTTCAAGAATAGGATAGACAAGAAAAGGTAAGTGCTAGTATTAGTTGGTCAAGTGCTGGCGAAAAAGTTGAGAATTTAGATGTTTTTTGAAAATGAGTAAAGACTCCTGGGCACAGTCCAGGAAAAGGTCCGTGAGAGTGATTTTGAACCTCTTTGGGATGGCACCACAAGGCGTCGTTCCCTTGCAGAACGCAAGTTTTTGGAGGGCGCATAAGTTTGAACTAGTGAGTTTAGGTATATTGGTGCTGTGCCAGTGGTTGTTTTGTAGGCAAGCATCAGTACCTTAAATTTAATGCGAGCGGCTACTGGTAGCCAGTGTAACCTGATGAGGAGAGGAGTAACGTGAGCTCTTTTTGGCTCCTTGAAGACAACCCTCGCTGCTGCATTCTGGATCAGTTGTAGAGGTTTGATAGCACATGCAGGAAGGCCAGCCAGGAGAGCATTACAATAGTCCAGTCTGGAGAGAACAAGAGCTTGGACAAGAAGTTGGGTGGCTTGCTCTGACGGGAAGGGTCTAATCTTCCTAATGTTGTATAAGGCAAATCTGCAGGACCGGGTCATTGTAGCAATATGGTCTGTGAAGCTTAACTGATGATCAATCACAACTCCTAGGTTTCTGGCTGTCCTGGAAGGAGTTATGGTCAACGAACCCAGCTGTATAGAGTAGTTGTGATGAAACAATGGGTTAGCTGGAACCACCAGCAGTTCTGTCTTAGTAAGGTTGAGCTGAAGGTGATGGTCATTCATCCAGCTAGAAATGTCACTCAGACAGGCTGCAATGCGAGCAGTTACCGTCGGATCATCTGGTTGGAATGAGAAGTAGAGTTGAGTGTCATCAGCATAGCAGTGATAGGAAAAGCCATGCTTCTGAATGACAGATCCTAATGACGTCATGTAGATGGAATTAAAGCTGACTTGAGGTGACTTGTAAGCATAATCAGTATACTGTATATTTACAAAGTACTTTAAACAGAAATGCAAGGATGAAAAATGTTTTTCAAAACATTGAGTTTTCATTTATAAGTGATCAAATTAGGTATATTAGCACTATAAAAAAGAAATGCAAGGGGGTAAAATAAATATACTTCTTCCTCAAAACATTGAGATCTCCACCACCACCTCCTAGGTGATAAAAAATATGTATAAATGAGTCTAATGTACAGATGTTTAGCATTTTGCAAAACATTTGTTTTACAATTTCAGTAAATAAGATAATGTGCTTAAAGTTTTGCAGACTTGTCTGAGGATTTGGTGTATGAGTGAATGACACTGAGTGTGCCTCAAGTACAACTCTTAGTGTGTAAAAAAGAAAAAAACCTGTCACAGCACCATCACACATGTATATGTTCAGAACACACATAATAATTCTGTAGTTGGATATTCATTTATCAGAAAATGATTGAGAAGGGCCTTAAATTGTTTATACCTTTATTTATGTAGTGCTTTATTCAAAAGATATTGTTTCTAAGCAACTTCATAATAAGCAAATTAACAGAATCCATGAGGCAAATGCAAAGAGCACAAACACAGAGAGACAGATATGCACTGGAGTCTATCGTTAGGTGGCTGCTGCTTACTTTCATTTTGTTGTTTTATGTTTATTTTGTTATTAAAGTTACATTTGCTGGTTCCTGCTTCCTTTTCCCTGACTATTAAACTTTGTTAGATTCATATATACTTTTTCCTTTCCCTGAAGTCTTGCGACCCAAGGTTTGAAAATCACTGCCCTATGATTTACACCAATCAAGTGTCAGGCAGTTTACCATTGTGGTTGATATTTCCTTTCTATTCTGCTAACTGAACTTTTGCTTTTGTCAAAGATGTGGAGAGCAACTTTATTTGACATGAGCCAGACTGCAGAATTGTACTTGTACAATTCAGAGGTTTTTAATTGCCATACTGCATGAGCATACTTCTATCCAGGTTATGGTTGTCATAAAACCAACACCAAAATAATTTAATTTGTTTAATGAAACATTGGTCACTAGAGGCAGGTAGCTGTGAAGATACTGAGATCAGATGCAGAGGACGAATTGACCACTTACCACTTACCATTAATTTGTTTTGTTGTTGTTGTTTTTTCTCATGCCCTGGGAAGGCTTCTTGTTTATTAAACTCAACCTGGTTTTAACCAACAGTAAGATCAACTTTTTGATTCCAGACATTACAAATGTGCCTGGTCCCACAGTTGAATGTTATAACAGTAAAACCAATGGTTAAACTTTGTTGCAATTCCTTTTTTTCTTTGGTTAATACCAAAAAAATTAAAAAGACAGTCAAGTCACGTCACCTTTATATAGCACTTTATACAATACAGATTGTGTCAAAGCAGCTTTACAGTTTCAAACAGGAAAATTGTTTGTCAAAATTGCAAGAGGACAATAACAGATAGTCCATTTTTCAGCTAAGGTAAGTTCATTGATGATTCAGTGAATCATCACTGAAACCTTGCAGGTTTAAGCTTATGGACCTGTTGCTATGACAGCAACTCTGGGATGAGCTTCGAAGAGCCAACCAATCCAAGATCAAGCGAAATCGTCAACAATAAAATCCAGCTAACTGAGTTAGTGACGTACGAAGAATGAACCCCAGCTCTCCTCCAAGCCAAAGGCGACAATGGCAAGGAACCAAAACTCCATCAGTGACACAAATGGAGAAAGGAGCCTGATTTGATTCCAGGCTGCAACACAGGTCAGATTGTGCAGAGGACTTGTCTGGTTTCCATGGTCTTGTCCCGATGACCATCTAGTTGACAAGGTCTTTGCAGGGGATCTATCTCTGGGGCTCATCTGGTTGACATGGTCTCCTCTGACATCTAGGGCTGTAGATGTAGATCTGTTCCGTAAACAGACTGGATCTAGGTGGCTACAGTGACCTCGGAATAAGAATGAAACTAATATTAGAGTAGATGTCATTCTTCTTATGATGTAACAAGTACATCAGGTGTGATGGAAAGTTCTCCCGGTTCCGGTTGCCCTAATTAATGCAGCCTAACAATCCTATAACAAATCTGAATTATAGAAATGTGATAGTGTGTTATGTGTACACCAGGTTATGCCTCCCTAACAATGTTAGGTAGATTGTTCCAGAGTTTAAGCAGAGTTTGGAAAACGATCTGCCGCCTGCAGTTGATTTTGTTATTCTAGGTTTTCTGGGTTTTAATATTCAAATGGCCAGAGTTTTAAGACCGCTACAAACGTGAAGGACTATAATGTAATATGAGCTCGCTCAAGTACTGAGGAGCTAAACCATTCAGGGCTTTGTAAGTAATTAGCAAGATTTAAAAATGTATAAGATGTTCGATAGGGAGCTAGTGCAGAGCTGACAGAACCGGGCTAATATGGTCATACTTCCCGGTTTAGTAAGAACTCTAGCTGCTGCATTTTGTACCCGCTGGAGTTTGTTAATTAAAGGGGTCATATGACGTTGCTAAAAAGAACATTATTTTGTGTATTTGGTGTAATGCAATGTGTTTATGCGGTTTAAGGTTAAAAAAACATTATTTTCTACATAATGTACATTATTGTTGCTCCACTATGCCCCGCCTTTCTGAAACGCGTTGATTTTTACGAAGCGCATCGTTCTGAAAAACCAGGTGTACGCTGATTGGCCAGCTATCCAGTGCATTGTGATTGGCCAAATTCCTCAAGCATGTGACAGAAATGTTACGACCCTTATCCTACTGTGATGCCGTGACCCAGTGTTCTGACAAATGATGCTACCTATCAGATTATGCTACCAACACTGTATTTATCCTACTGTAAGGGTAGGTTTAGGGTTGGGGTAGGTGTACATGTTAATAAAGCCTCACACCTTATTGATATCATGTTGGAAGCAAAATCTGATAGATAGTACTTTTCGCTATCGAATTATGGTACCATATGTTTTAATGGGAGGTAGTAAAATCTGACAGGGTAGCACAAATCGGCGCAACAAGACAAAAACAATAAAACCCATTATAAACGAGGCATTTGTTGCATCCAATGGGGACATAATTACTGATTAAAATTACTTATACTGTCTTTTTACGCATTGCGTATCGCAGCACGTTTTTCCGCTGAGTTCGGATGCCATCCAGGTCGCTCCACTTAGATTGTGTTTTTATTTACTTTTGTACTTTCTTTTGCACTCTCTTTTTACACACATATCGTCTGCACTGATCACTTACGACAAAGGAACACTTTTGGACATTGGACACCGCTTCACTAACCTGTTTCAGGACACTTTATCCTCCAACCCATCGTGGCCATCTGAGATTCTCCAGAACACCGAGATGAACAGTGGCCACCTGAATAACCACTCAAGGCGACAAATCAAGGAACACCGTGGGAAACGCGCTGGGATTCGCAACAGACTGAGAAAAAGAGCACACAGCCCTCCTCTGCCAATGTCCAGTCTCTGGAGAATAAGATGGACGATCTTAGAGCCAGGATAAGTTTTCAACGGGACATAAGGGACTGGAACATCCTTTGTTTGTCTGAAACATGGCTCACGCCCTCGGTCCCGGACACTGCTGTAACACCGTCTGATAACTTCTCTGTTTTACGGATGGACAGAACAGCCGACGCTGGTAAATCCAAAGGTGGAGGAGTGTGTTTCATGATTAACAAGAAATGGTGTGACCCCAGGAATATCTCCACTCTGTCGCGCTCCTGCTCACCTCATCTGGAACATCTATCCATTATTTGCCGCCCATTCTATCTGCCCCAGGAGTTTTCATCGATCATTGTTACTGCTGTTTACATCCCACCACAAGCTGACACCGGCTTGGCTTTGTCTAAGCTCCACGATGTGCTCAGCGGCTACATCAACAAACATCCTGACGCTGCTCTTATCATCGCTGGGGATTTTAACAAAGCCAACCTTAGGCAGGTCATGCCAAATCAGAGGCCCAATCAGAGGACCGAATACACTGGATCATTGCTACTCTGTTTAAGAATGCCTACAAAGCTTGCTCACTACCAGCTTTAGGCAAATCAGACCATGCCGCCATTTTCCTCACACCGGAATATAAACAATATAAAGGCTCGTTCAAGAACCCCCGGTGCAGAGGGTAGTGAATCGTTGGTGCGCCCACTCTGAAGCCATGCTACAGTCAGCTCTTGATGACATAGACTGGAACATGTTCCGAACGAGTTCCTCTGACGTCAGCGAGTTCACGGATGTAGCATTAAGCTTTGTAAACACACTAACCGAACAAGCTACGGATAGAGTAACTATAAGGACCTTCTCAAATCAGAAACCGTAGGTGGACAGAACAATCCGTGCTGCAGTAAACAAACGCACTGCTGCATACAACACTGTGCTCTCATCGTGGAACATGAATGAGTACAAAACATCGTTCGACGCTCTCGGACGCGCAGTAAAAGCCACAAAACACAGATACAGGGAACGCATAGAGTCCCATTTCCAACTAAATGACTCCTGACGAATGTGGCAAGTACTAAGAACCATCTGTGCCTTTGGAAACAAATCCTCTGCAGCTGGGAGAGCAGAACCATCGCTGGCTGACGAGTTAAACTCTTTCTACGGCCACTTTGAATGCAACCGCAGCAACGCAAGTATGCCGATCAGCGCATCAGAAAGCGGCACTCAGAGCAGCGATAATCATGTGATCACCCTGTCTGAGGACGAGGTTCGGAGGGCTCTAAAGCGAGTGAACATCAGGAAAGCAGCAGGTCCTGATGGGATTTCTGGCCGAGTTCTGAGGTCCTGTGCTGATCAGCTTGCTGGTTTGTTTACATCTATTTTTAATGAGTCCCTTGCTACCTCTGTGGTTCCCACCTCCTTCAAAAAATCTGTCATCATCCCTGTGCCTAAGAACAATAACCCCTCTTGCCTGAATGACTATCGTCTGGTTGCCCTCATGTCAAAAGTATTGAAGGTCTTTGAGAAACTTATAAAGAACAACATTTGCTCCTCCATCCCTGATACTTTGGGACCCTCTTCAGTTTGCCTATCACCCCAATAGATCCACTGATGATGCCCTCTCTCACATCGTGCACTCTTCTCTCACGCACATTGACAGCAGCAATGGGAACTATGTAAGGCTGCTATTCATCGACTATAACTCAGCTTTCAATACTATAGTCCCCATCAAGCTAGCTTCTGAACTCATGGACCTCGGCCTGAATTCTTCACTATGCAACTGGATTCTTGATTTCCTCACCGGCAGACCTCAAGTGGTGAAAGTAGGCCAGTACACCTCCAACTCCATCACCCTGAACGTGGAAGCTCCACAGGGCTGTGTCCTGAGTCCCCTGCTCTACTCTCTTTACACACATGACTGCATGTCTTCCCACAGCTCCACATCTATTTTCAAATTTGCTGATGATACTGTGGTTCAGGGCCTCATTTCCAACAACAATGAAGCCGCATACTTGGATGAGGTAGAGAAACTCACATCATGGTGCCAGGACAATTCGTCCCCTTGGAATTATAAGGTTCTCTCTGACATTTTTGTCAAAATTGAGTTATTCACATATTCTTATTCTGTGTCTACGTATTTACATTATGTGATAGATTTTTTTAATGTTGTGTACATTATGGGACTTAAAAAAAAACAAAAAAAAAAAACAATAAGGTTCTATCTACACAGTCAAATGGAACGCAAAAACTTTGAAGCTCAATATCTCAAAACTACTCGGAATGCAGATAGAACCTTATAATTCCAAGGGGACGAATTGTCTCTCTATGAATGTGAGTAAATCTAAAGAGCTGATTGTGGACTTCAGGAAGAGACAGCAGCAGCCTTACACTCCACTTATGATCAGCAGGACCCCTGTGGAGAGGGTGAGCAGCTTCAAGTACCTTGGTGTAAACATATCAGAGGACCTGACTTGGACTACCCACATTCAAACTCAGGTTGAGAAAGCCAGGCAAAAACTGTACCATCTGCGTCAGCTGAGGAAATTCAGGGCCTCACCAGCAATCCTGAAAACTTTCTATTCAGGGGCCATAGAAAGCGTATTGACTCAGTGTATCTCAGTGTGGTATGGGAACAGATCCAGTCAAGACTGCAAAGCCCTGCAGAGAGTTGTGCGCTTAGCTGAGTGCATCTCAGGGTCTGCTCTCCCCTCTCTGCAGGACATCTACCTCAAACGCTGCAAAAGCAGATCTGTTAAAATCATTAAGAACACAAATCACCCTGGTAACTCTCTTTTCATTTTGCTGCCATCTGGTAAGCGCTTCCGTAGCCTGATGGCAAAAACTGAGAGACTTAGGAGGAGCTTCTTCCCCCAGGCCATCAGGCTCCTAAACTCAAACTCAGTCTCGTAAACTCTGCATGACTTCACTTAACCCTCTGAAGTCGATTAACGCGTATACGCGTTTTGGGGTATTTTCTCCTGATAACCCCGAAAAGAACTTAAATTACACTTTCAGTTTTGATCGTACAGATAAGAGCAATACATCAATCGAATCTGTAAAGGGTCTACTTTTTTTGTATACAGACATAATAAAAACAAAACTTTGTGCACTTATAAAATAAAGATGAGTTTGAGCCTTTGTCTGCGCTGATCTTCAGTTACAAACGCGTCATTAAAATTAACTGTAACTCAGTGAATACTCAACACAGAGACATGAGAGAGATATCTATAGAAAGCCTGACATGTCTACTTTTAAACTAAACAAGTGCTGCCGAAAACAAATATTCTGTGATAAAGTAATTCATATGAAAACAACGCGATGTCCGTTTTTCACGTCTCCCTTCATTATCTTCTAATGTGACCACGCCCCCGCGCCGAGCGCGCTTTTGAGATTCAAATGTTTCACTGAAACGCGCGGCTTGAATACGCCCACACAACAGAAGACAACGCAGCGAGATTGTTCTTCAAGTTTTTTTATTTTATTTGCTTCGCGATGAGAGGAATAAGACATAATTCACCCCAAAACATGTGATGTGGTTGAGGATTTGAGATTTGGATTTCCTCAGAAAAAAAGAATGAAGCACTTTATTCAGCAGAGATCATAAACACGAGTAAGTCTCTTTTTATTTATTTATATACTTGTACTAGTTTTCACATAACGTGTAAACATTTTACTAGTTAGACTTTTTCCAAAGACTTTTTCCAAACTATAATTCCTGACTAAATGTATAATCAAGTGAAATATTATGAAGTTTCAATAACAATATACACTACTATATCATTCAAAAGCTTGATGTAAATAATATAAATGTAACAAATAAATGTAACTGTAACAAATGTAATAAACAATGCTGTTCTTTCAATTTCTCCCCCCAAAAAACCTGAAAAAAATATTCTCAGCTCTTTTCAACATTAATAATAATAATGATAATAATAATGATAATAATAACAATAAATGTTTTTTTGTAGAAAATAAGATTGTTGAAAGGATTTCTGAAGGATTGTGTGACTGGAGTAATGATGCAAAAAATTCAGTTTGAAAGTCAGCTTTGATTGTTCCTAATAAACTGTTTAACTGCACTCGCAAGTGAATATTAAATTATGTTGTAGGATAATTAAATATATTCTAAATAAACTACAAACATAAAATTATATACATTTATTTTGTCCTCACATTCTTTCTTGTAACTCATCCCTCTCAGTGACACAGCTGACTGAATGGCTCATTATGCAGCTCATTATGCAGGTCTTTGTCTTCTCAGGTGTGAATTCATGATAGTTGACACCTACTCACATATGACTTTTACCAACAAAAAGTGTTTTAGAAAATTTAAATCAATATATTGTTTTCTGTAAGTGAGTAAACAAGATGATTTTCACATCATTTAGAAAAAAAAAATTCTAGGCTACAAGCTCCAGTTCTCAAAAGTCCTGGGAACCAATTTTCTGTATGTGTTTTATTGCCTTATTCAAGTGATTTAACATTTTTAGTTTTTCACTAACCACACATAACATTTTTTTTCTCAAAAACACAATCATGTACATACATGCTGCTCACATATTATTATAGCCCAGTTTGTGCTGATTACAGTGAGATTAGATTTTAGCCATTTAGATATTTATAAGAAACTGAAAAAAGCACAAATGTCAGGGCATGACAAAACTTCTCCAGGCCCCAAAAATACCCTTAGACTCCAGAGGGTTAATTATCAGTAAGATACTGAATATACTGACATTGACACTTGCACACAGCAATTTCTATAATTGTAATTTTTTTTATATTTACTTTTTACCTCTATTGCTGCTATGTAAATACCCTGTACATCCTGTTTGCACATTCTCCTCTTGTACATTCCTGCTCATCTTAATATTTATTAAGTCTACAGTATACTGTCCTGCACATTTTTTTGATAAGCATCTTATTTTCTTCTTCTTTTTTATCTTACTTTTTCCATATCATATCATATTTTTTTTTGTATAATTTTCTTGTGTTTGTGTTCTTTAATAATTGCACTGTCCATGGAGCAGACCTGATTTACATTTCACTGCTGGTCATATGCTCTCCATATAACCATGTATGTGACAAATAAAATTCTTGAATCTTGAATCTTGCATTGCATGAACTCAACCTGGTTTTAACCAACAGTCAGAGGTGGAAAGTAACGAATTATCTTTACTCGCGTTACTGTAATTGAGTATCTTTTTTGTGTACTTCTACTTTTTAAAGTAATTTTTAAAATCTGTAATTTTACTTTTACTTAAGTATATTTTGTTTGAAGAATTGTACTTCGCTACATTTTAAAACACATTAATTACTGAGTAAAAAAAAATAAAAAATCGCTCCCTGGAAACTACTGCAGTAAATAATGGGCAGGAGGGCAAACTGGTGCTAAAATCACAAGAAAGATGCAGAAGGACAAAACAGGCATTAGTGGTGCAGACACCACTGAAAACAAAACCCCCTGATATTCTGAAGTTGAACTCGAAGGAAATGAAGTGAACCCCTGGCCATATTTATGCTCTATTATGCAGTCTAAACTGTGCTTGCCTAGGGAGACCAAACTAGCAGCTTATAAAATCTCGACAAGACATCAACCCTTCGCAAGCATGTAGAGGTAAGCTAAATAATTGCATTGTTGCATTGGTGGTTAAAATGAAGCTTTGACATTTTAGAGAGGTTTTGCACAAATTAGGCAAAAAGACAGTGGTGCGAAGTGTGCGATATATATCGTCTGCGATAATATCATAATTGTTGTTTTAATGATGTGCATGTGCATTTATAGTGCGTTCTTTCACTGTGTGATTCAGTCTTGTAAAATGCATTTAGAATGATCACAAATTGAAGAAATAGGGGCAGAAAATTTACATATTTATATAATTTCATATGGTAAATCAAAATCACACAAAGAATGCCGTATTTTCCTCCAAAAATCATCATGATTATATATAATTATATATATATATATATATATATATATATATATATATATATATATATATATATATTTATATATATTTTTTTTTACAACAGGTCGGTAAACAAGTTAATTAAGGGACTTGCGTTTTAGACACCATATTGCCTGTTTTTGCTCTATTTCTACAACAAAAAATAATTCCAAACACAGCCACCCAAAGCACAGTTTTGCGTCTCTGAGCAACAAGACAGTGTTTAGTTCCTGAATGAATCAACCGTTTAAATGATTCGGTTCAATCACAATGACTCACTTATTAACAGTGACTCGCTGACACATACTGGCCAATTTAATTTCACATTTAAAATATCTTTTTATTTTTTATTTTTTTTAATAATTCATTTCTTATAATTTCAAATGAGTATTCAACATTTTATGTCTTGTATATCAAAACATTATTCATGCATTTGTAACTGCAGGTTAAATGCATTCTTGTCCTGCACTAAACAGTGTGTAAATACATCTAAATGCCACTTCCGATAAAGCTTCTGCATTTCCTCTGCACTGAAAATATGAGTTTGTTGATACTGATTTGCCTGGTAACAGCCCAAATGTCTTATTATTCTAAATAACTGATTCCTTTAATTAAAAACAACTAGTTTGAGATTAATACGCCTATCCCAGGGGTGTCAAACTCAGTTCCTGGAGGGCCGTAGCCGTGCAGAGTTTAGTTCTAACCCTGCACCAGCGCACTATCATGTAGTTTTCAAATAAGCCTAAATGATTAGATTAGCTGGATCAGGTGTGTTTAATTAGGGTTATATCTAAACTGTGCAGGACTGTGGCCCTCCAGGAACTGAGTTCAACACCCTTGGCCTGTTCCATTTTTGCCTCCCTCCCACTGTTAAAATGTAACTAAGTAATTTTTACTCTGAGTAAATTTTAAATGAGCTACTTTTTACTTTTACTTGAGTAGATTTTTAGACTGGTACTTTTACTTGTACTTAAGTAAAATTTCATTCATGTAATGGTACTTTTACTTGAGTACAATATTTTCGTACTCTTTCCACCTCTGCCAACAGTTAGATCAACTTTTTGATTCCAGCAGGCACAAATGTGCCTTGTCCCACAGTTGAATGTTATAACAGTAAAACCAATGGTTAAACTTTGTTGCAATTCCTTTTTTTTCTTCCTTTGTTTAAAATCAAAAAAGATGAAAAAGACAGTCGAGTCACGTCACCTTTATATAGCACTTTATGCAATACAGATTGTGTCAAAGCAGCTTTACAGTTTCAAACAGGAAAATAGTTTGTCAAAATTGCAAGAGGACAATAACAGATAGTCAATTTTTCAGCTAAGGTTAGTTCATTGATGATTCAGTGAATCATCACTGAAACCTTGCAGTGAATCATCACTAGCCGTGTTTCCACTGTCGGGCTTAAAGCGGGCGTGCTAGTGCGTGCCAGGGCCAGTCGCGTTTCCTTTGTCACTTCCGGGGCTTGATCATGCCTCCTCGGGGCTTCCTCGGGGCCAACGGCCAGGGTTTTTTGGCCCGACGAAAACCTTGGGCCAAAGCGAGCCAAGGCGGAGTTTCTTCGCGTCTGTAGAGTGTCAGCGCCATTCATTTCAGAAAGATAACAGCTATAACATCAACATTAAAAACTTTTAGAAAATAAGCTGAGCTCAAAACTCACTTTCAGTCAGCAGCGAGTGTTTGAAATAACGCGATCCGATGTGGATTATAATCATCATAAAAGACAGAAATATTTATAAGCGATGTAAAAGACTATGCACGCTAAACAACGTTACCATAATAAATATGGTAAATGCAACCACTTGAAGAAATCAGACGTCAGCTTCTTATTCTCTATCACAATTGTGTATTTATTTAGTACCATATTTTATCTGTCATAAGTCTAGTCTCGAGAGTTTAGCTCCGCGTAGCATGTCATCAAAATATAATAATGTTTTTTGTTTGGGAGCTTTTATAAAAATAGAGTTATTATCATTCATTCTAAATGTAACGTATATAGGCTACTGTGGCTACAAATAAACAGAAACAGACTCGACTGAATAAGCAGGCTATTTTCATAAGCGTTAAAAATAAATAAATAAAATAGAAATACATTTATTTCTGTGTGATTAATTTTGAGTCCTGATAAATTGATTCATTATGCTCAATGTATCACTTATAGTAAAATATCGATGCTTTTGAATTTGAATATTTAACAAAGCATGCAAACAAAAGGCCGCTGTTATCGTGTTCATTTTGTGATCGCGGTAGTTCCAGTGACTTATTTCTTATTAGTTTTCTGATAACTTCTCTTTGTTGGTGAAACGATGGGGTTGCATGACGTTGTTCCTGAGAGGTGTGTAAAGGGCGGGTTTTAGTGACGCGCAGCGGAGCTTCTGGCCCGACTGTGGAAACGCTGCGCTATTCTGGCCTCGTGCTACTGGCCCGAGGCTATTAGCCCCGCCCGGCCCGTTTTAAGCCCTGGCTCGCACTGGCCCGACAGTGGAAATGCGGCTACTGAAACCTTGCAGGTTTAAGCTTACGGACCTGTTGCTATGACAGCAACTCCGGGATGAGCTTCGAAGAACCAACCAATCCAAGATCAAGCGAAATCATCAACAATCAAATCCAGCTGAGTTAGCGACGTACGAAGAATGAACCCTCAGCTTGTAAACGAGGCATTTGTTGCATCCAGTGGGGACATAATTACTGATTAAAATGACTTGCACGTTGCGTATCGTGCTGTGTAAACATAAAACCATGTCTGCATTTGTAATCGGAGAAACCACAAACAACAAGCATTACTCTACACTACTCAAAACTCGCATTTAAATCATCAGTGGCAAATTCTTTAAATATGAAATGCCTCGTTTACGCATGATAACCCTCGTTCCCTAAAGGAGGGAATGGAGACGTCACGTCGGTGACCGACAAATTGGGATATCGCTTCGATAGACCAATCGATCTTCAAGTGTAAACTAAACGAGCCAATGCACATTGGCATGCAATTATTGCATCCAGCTGCCGCTGATCACAGCGTGAGTATAAGAAGGCAGCAGGTGCAATGCATACCAGGTTTTCGCTGAGGCGCCGAGCTCAGCGGCGGTACAGCAACCGTGGCGACGGGACGTGACGTCTTCGTTCCCTCCTTCAGGGAACGAGGGTTATCATACGGTATCGAGACGTTCCCTTTCAGTCTGTCACTCTCGACGTCAAATCGGTGAGCGATGATTTGGGATCCCTACCAAAGGGCTATGTGTGCTGCCCCTTCCAGTGCCCTGTGCGAGCCGCCTGCACCCCTGGTGTAGGCAGGGGCTCAGAACAAGTAGTTCCACTCACCACTGTCAAAGCACTACCTCACTGGATGAGATTGGATAACACTGGGAAAATGTACCCATTCTGCTTGGAACAGGGATGCTGCAGAAGCCCCATCCTTCCCGAAGGAGATTTCTGAAGCAAATACACATATAGCATACGTTTAGGTGTGTAAGGATGAATTTAAGGTGATTAAAACCTTCTTGGGAAGGCAGACGTCTGCCGGGGAATCAAAGGCTCTAAGGCTATACTGTGGACTATACACATACGAATACCGCTTCGGTCTCAATATGGAACCCAGCCTTCCACGGTTCTCACGAATTCATCATGAAGGCCTGGCGCCGGATGTTCCGCCACGTCCAACTGCCTAGAGTGATGGAGGATCTCAACAGGCTCTATAGTATGGACACTCTGGAGCAGTTTTAGCAAGCCAACACTAACCGGGGCCTCTCGTTGCCACTAACCGTTTGAGGTGAGAACACAAGTGGATACCGGCTCTACACGAAGGCTATAGAATCTAGCGAACATGTTAGGGGTCGCCCAGCCCGCAGCTCTACAAATATCTGTCAGTAAGGCACCACAAGCCAGCACCCAGGAGGATGCAACACTTCTAGTTGAGTGAGCTCGCAACCTGAATGGGCAGGGCACACCCTGTGCCTAATAAGCCAGGGTTATGGCATCCACAATCCAGTGGGGCATCCTCTGCTTAGAGACAGCATTCCCCTTCTGCCGGCCTCCGTAACAGACAAAGAGCTGGTCTTAGGTCCTGAAGCTTTGTGTCTGGTCTATATAGCATCTCAATGCTAGAAAGAGACAGAGTAAAGCCAGGGCTGGTTCTGCCTCCTCCAGGGACAGCACTTTCAGGTTAACCACTTGGTCTTTGAAGGGTGTAGTGGGAACCTTGGGCACATTGCCGGGCCAGGGCCTCAGGATTACCTGGGAGTCAGCCAGCCCAAACTCAATCAAACTGAATGCAAAGGCTGGAATGGGCCCTGCTGCAGTGATTTCAGCACTAGAGTCAGGGCCCAAGAGGGTATAGAGGGGGGCCAGGAAGGATTTAACCTCCTGGCCCCTCTAAGGAACCTGATGATGAGGTCATGCTTGGGGCATCTTCAGGGGAACACCACTCGATGAACAGGTTCCAGTTCAAGGCGTAAGCGTGATGGTGTTCACTACCTCCTGGGGTAGGTCACCTAGAACCTCCACGCCCTGTCCAGGGACCAGACATGGAGTTTCCAAAGGTAGAGCATCAGTAGATCTTTCCTCAGAGGAATTGGCCAATAAGGGGCTGTCGGGAGGAGTACTAGTTCGGGGAATCGGGTCCGAGTGGGCCAATACGGCGCCACTAGCAAGACTTACTCCTCATCCTCCCGGACTTTGCACAGTGTCTGTGCGAGAAGGCTCACTGGGGGAAACGCATATGTGAGTAGGCCCCACGGCCAGCTTTGTGCCAATGCGTCCGTGCCGAACATTCCCTCGGTCAGGGAGTAGAACAACTGGCAGTGAGAGATCTCTGGAGAAGCACACAGTCTACAGGGGAGATGGCCACTTGCAACACAACAGGGGGTAGTGAAGCCTGAAGTGCGCAATCCACTCGACACTGGAACGACCGCTGCTAAAGTGCCATCTCGCCAACACAAGAAGCTTCCCAGAGCGTGCTGAACTCGTAGTTCACACCAGACACAGTTGAGCAGAACGATACTGTAGCTCGGCTCCGAAGTGAAAAGCTGGTATGCATTGCACCTGCTGCCTTCTTATACTTATGCTGTGATCAGCGGCAGCTGGATGCAATAACTGCATGCTGATGTGCATTGGCTTGTTTAGTTTACACTCAAAGTAGATTGGTCTATCAAAGCGATATCCCAATCTGTCGGTCACCGACGAGATGTTGAGAGTGACCGACTAAAAGGGAAACGTACTTACAGACTGTGAGTCAGAAAGGCCAGACTGTCCTTGCAAAGTTGGAATTGCCCAACCTTATAGAAACAGACACCAGCATTGTAGGCTACTTCCCAGGAAACAGTCCTCGTCCTCCGTAAAATGTGCTGCACACATCTGAATATTTGGGTTGAACTGTTCTGGAACAGTGTTGTAAATACAACTTAAACACTGATTACTAGTTGTGTCCGCTTTTGGAAGGCCAAACAAAGTAGTTTCACTTTCACAACGAAACACACAGCGTCTCCAGAACATGGCGGCAGCAACAGCAAGATTAAAAGTTATGCCTTCTTTCTTTGGGTGATCATTTGGGCGGCATTATACAAATCCTCCCACATCGTGACATAGACATGTGAGGGCGTGTTAGAATTAACTGTTTTAGGTAGGCATGGTTGACTTTTAACTTTTATAAAGAATATCTCTTTGGATTTCAGACTTTAGTTTTTGCAAATTGACAGATATTCTTTTTGCACCAAGAGCTTGTAATACTCCAAAGAGAAAAATTTAAAAATTTAAATCGCATCATATGACCCCTTTAAGCTTGCAGGGCAACCATCCAATAAATAATTACAATAATGTAACCTTGAGGTTATGAATGTATGAATAAACATTTCTGCATTTGACATTGAGAGCAAAGGTCATAATTTAGATAGATTTTTAAGATTGTAAAATGCTGTTTTACAAATTCTGGGAACATGGATTTGAAAGAAAAGATTGCTATCAAATAGCACACCTAGGTTTCTAACTGATGATGAAGAAGTGACAGAGCAGACATCAAGTGTTAGACAGTGTTTTAGGTTATTACTTGCAGAGGTCTTTGGTCCAATAATTAACACCTTTGTTTTTTTCAGAATTTAGCAGTTGTCACAGGTGAGGCTTCCGCACCACCTCCTCCGCACTATCAGAGGAAACGCTCACCAGTGTATTGACACTGGTGTCAATTCAGACTCCAATTCCCATAAGCCCACATACCTGGGACTGATTGCACATACACCTGCTAGTCATTATCCTCTCTCCATATAAACACACCAAACACACTTGCCTAGGTGATCATTTCTGAGCGTTTATTCATTGTGGATTGTTCTTTACGTTGTGACCTGGATTGTTTATTGGACTATGATTCTCTGCCGCCTGCCCTGATCTATTTCTGTTTACTGGACTGTGATTCTCTGCCGCCTGCCCTGATCTGTATCTGTTTACTGGACTGTGATTCTCTGCTGCCTGCCCCGATCCTGGCCAGTACTGTTTATGATTTAATCTTGCCTTTAAGGCTGGTTGTCCTGTTCATTCTGTTGTTAAATAAACTGCAAATGGATCCTCACTCAGCTGACTCATTGCAGAAGTAGGAAATTGCTAGTCATCCAGTTTTTTTAAATCACCTATGCATTCTGTTAGTTTTGTGAATTGGTATATCATCGAGCCGCAAAGAAATATAGAGCTGAGTATCCTCAGCATAACAGTGAAAGCTAACACCATGTTTCCTGATTATATCTCCCAAGGGTAACATGTAAAGCGTGAAAAGCAGCGGTCCTAGTACTGAGCCTTGTGGTACTCCATACTGTACTTGTGATCGATATGATACCTCTTCATTCACTGCTACAAATTGATGATGTTCAGATAAGTAAGATTTGAACCATGTCAATGCAATTTCACTAATACCAACATCATTTTGATGTCTACTCAAAAGAATGTTGTGGTTGATCACCTTCAACTCAACCTTGCCAAGACAGAACTGCTTGTGGTTCCATCAAACCCATCATTTCATCACAATTTCATCATCCAGTTAGGCACATAAACCATAACTCCTTCAAAATCAGCCAGAAACCTTGGAGTTATGATTGATGATCATCTGACTTTCTCAGACCACATTGCTAAAACTGCCTGGTCTTGTAGATTTGCATTATTCAACATCAAGAAGATCAGGCCCTTTCTTTTGTAACATGTTTCACAACTCCTTGTTCAATCTCCAGTTCTGTCCAGGCTGGATTATTGCAATGCTCTCTTGGCAGGTCTTCCACCTAGTTCTATCAAACCTTTACAATTAATCCACATCACGGAAGCATGATTAATTTTTAACGAGCTGAAAAGAATGCATGTCACACCTCTGTTTATCATTTTACTTTCCCTCCATGCAATACGAAATACCTCTAGTTTTGTTTTTTTCCAGATGCACTCCAGCTTTAGCTTCCAGATGTGCAGATTTAGCTATATGGAGCATACACAAGACTAGATAATCCGAGATATCATCACTCTGATGCAGAATTTCAATGCCATTAACGTCAATTCCATGTGATTTTACTATATCTAAAGTGTGATTACAACGAGTAGGCCCTGAAATGTGTTGTCTGATCCCAATAGAGTTCATAATGTCTATAAATGCTGATCCCAGCGCATCTTGATAATTAAGATATTAAAATCACAAACAATTAAGATTTTATCTGCAGCCAGCACTAACTCAGTACTAAAAATCAGTAAATTATTTAATAAAGTCTGAATGGTGCCCTAGTGGCCTGTATACAGTAGCCAGTACAAAAGTCAGTGGGGATTCATCATTAACACTTATTTCTCTAGATAATGTTATATGAAGCACCTTTGCTTCAAACAAATTATACTTAAAACAAGATGTCTGAGAAATACTGAAAATATTACTATAAATTGTAGCAACACCTCCACTTTTACCTTTTGGATGCGACTCATGTTTATAACAGTGATCTTGGGGGGTAGACTCATTTAAAGTAATGTAATCATCTGGTTTAAGCCAGGTTTCTGTCACACAGGTCATCTAGGTTATGATCTGTGATCATACAGGTCCTTCTCAAAAAATTAGCATATTGTGATAAAAGTTCATTATTTTCCATAATGTAATGATAAAAATTAAACTTTAATATATTTTAGATTCATTGCACACCAACTGAAATATTTCAGGTCTTTTATTGTTTTAATACTGATGATTTTGGCATACAGCTCATGAAAACCCAAAATTCCTATCTCAAAAAAATAGCATATTTCATCCGACCAATAAAAGAAAAGTGTTTTTAATACAAAAAAAGTCAACCTTCAAATAATTATGTTCAGTTATGCACTCAATACTTGGTCGGGAATCCTTTTGCAGAAATGACTGCTTCAATGCGGCGTGGCATGGAGGCAATCAGCCTGTGGCACTGCTGAGGTGTTATGGAGGCCCAGGATGCTTCGATAGCGGCCTTAAGCTCATCCAGAGTGTTGGGTCTTGCGTCTCTCAACTTTCTCTTCACAATATCCCACAGATTCTCTATGGGGTTCAGGTCAGGAGAGTTGGCAGGCCAATTGAGCACAGTAATACCATGGTCAGTAAACCATTTACCAGTGGTTTTGGCACTGTGAGCAGGTGCCAGGTCGTGCTGAAAAACTAAATCTTCAACTCCATAAAGCTTTTCAGCAGATGGAAGCATGAAGTGCTCCAAAATCTCCTGATAGCTTGCTGCATTGACCCTGCCCTTGATAAAACACAGTGGACCAACACCAGCAGCTGACATGGCACCCCAGACCATCACTGACTGTGGGTACTTGACACTGGACTTCAGGCATTTTGGCATTTCCTTCTCCCCAGTCTTCCTCCAGACTCTGACACCTTGATTTCCGAATGACATGCAAAATTTGCTTTCATCCGAAAAAAGTACTTTGGACCACTGAGCAACAGTCCAGTGCTGCTTCTCTGTAGCCCAGGTCAGGCGCTTCTGGTTCAAAAGCACACGCCTGTGCACGGTGGCTCTGGATGTTTCTACTCCAGACTCAGTCCACTGCTTCCGCAGGTCCCCCAAGGTCTGGAATCAGTCCTTCTCCACAATCTTCCTCAGGGTCCGGTCACCTCTTCTCGTTGTGCAGCGTTTTTTCCACACTTTTTCCTTCCCACAGACTTCCCACTGAGGTGCCTTGATACAGCACTCTGGGAACAGCCTATTCGTTCAGAAATTTCTTTCTGTGTCTTACCCTCTCGCTTGAGGGTGTCAATGATGGCCTTCTGGACAGCAGTCAGGTCGGCAGTCTTACCCATGATTGCGGTTTTGAGTAATGAACCAGGCTGGGAGTTTTTAAAAGCCTCAGGAATCTTTTGCAGGTGTTTAGAGTTAATTAGTTGATTCAAATGATTTGGTTAACCCTCTAGAGTCGATTAACGCGTATACGCGTTTTGGGGTATTTTCTCCTGATAACCCCGAAAAGAACTTAAATTACACTTTCAGTTTTGATCGTACAGATAAGAGCAATACATCAATCGAATCTGTAAAGGGTCTACTTTTTTTTGTATACAGACATAATAACAACAAAACTGTGTGCACTTATAAAATAAAGATAACAAACAAGGAGTGCTGTCTGCAGCCTTTGTCTGCGCTGATCTTCAGTTACAAATGCGTCATTAAAATGAACTGTAACTCAGTGAATACTCAACGAAGAGACATGAGAGAGATATCTATAGAAAGCCTGACATGTCTACTTTTAAACTAAATGAGTGATGCTGAAAACAAATATTCTGTGATAAAGTAATCCATATGAAAACAACGCGATGTCCGTTTTTCACGTCTCCCTTCATTATCTTCTAATGCGACCACGCCCCCGCGCCGAGCGCGCTTTTGAGATTCAAATGTTTCACTGAACCGCGCGGCTTTTGAATACGCCCACACAACAGAAGACAACAGCGAGACTGTTCTTCAAGTTTTTTTTTATTTTACTGTTTGCTTCGCGATGAGAGGAATAAGACATAATTCACCCTAAAAAGATGTGATGTGGTTGAGCATTTGAGATTTGGATTTCCTCAGAAAAAAGAATGAAGCACTTTATTCAGCAGAGATCACAAACATGAGTAAGTCTCTTTTTATTTATTTATATACTTGTACTAGTTTTCACATAACGTGTAAACATTTTACTAGTTAGACTTGTTCCAAAGACTTTTTCCAAACTATAATTCCTGACTAAATGTATAATCAAGTGAAATATTATGAAGTTTCAATAACAATATACACTACTATACCATTCAAAAGCTTGATGTACATAATATAAATGTAACAATAAATGTAACTGTAACAAATGTAACAATCATTGCTGTTCTTTCAATTTATCCCCCCTAAAAACCTAAAAAAAAATATTCTCAGCTCTTTTCAACATTAATAATAATAATAATAATAATAATAATGATAATGATAATAATGATAATAATAACAATAAATGTTTTTTTTTGTAGAAAATAAGATTGTTAAAAGGATTTCTGAAGGATTGTGTGACTGGAGTAATGATGCAAAAAATTCAGTTTGAAAGTCAGCTTTGATTGATCCTAATAAACTGTTTGACTGCACTCACAAGTGAATATTAAATTATGTTGTGGGATAATTAAATATATTCTAAATAAACTACAAACATAAAATTATATACATTTATTTTGTCCTCACATTCTTTCTTGTAACTCATCCCTCTCAGTGACACAGCTGACTGAATGGCTCATTATGCAGCTCATTATGCAGGCCTTTGTCTTCTCAGGTGTGAATTCATGATAGTTGACGCCTACTCGCATATGACTTTTACCAACAAAAAGTGTCTTAGAAAATTTAAATCAATATATTGTTTTCTGTAAGTGAGTAAACAAGATGATTTTCACATCATTTAGAAAAAAAAAATTCTAGGCTACAAGCTCCAGTTCTCCAAATTCCTGGGAACCAATTTTCTATATGTGTTTTATTGCCTTATTCAAGTGATTTAACATTTTTAGTTTTTCACTAACCACGCATAACATTTTTTTTCTCAAAAACACAATCATGTACATACATGCTGCTCACATATTATTATAGCCTAGTCTGTGCTGATTACAGTGAGATTAGACTTTAGCCATTTAGATATTTATAAGAAACTGAAAAAAGCACAAATGTCAGGGCATGACAAAACTTCTCCAGGCCCCAAAAATACCCTTAGACTCCAGAGGGTTAATAGCTCGTTTAGAGAACCTTTTCATGATATGCTAATTTTTTGAGAATTTTGGGTTTTCATGAGCTGTATGCCAAAATCATCAGTATTAAAACAATAAAAGACCTGAAATATTTCAGTTGGTGTGCAATGAATCTAAAATATATGAAAGTTTAATTTTATCATTACATTATGGAAAATAATGAACTTTTATCACAATATGCTAATTTTTTGAGAAGGACCTGTATCATTTACAAAAAGTGCTTTTGTAGAAAGGGACCTAATTTTCATTTAGCCAAGCTTTATCATTTGTTTATCTACATTACATTTGAAATTGCAGTCACCAATCTACGCCCAGACCTGGTTCTCTGGTCCAACTCCAGCCGGATTGTCATAATAATCAAATTGACAGTACCTTGGGAAGAAGCCATTAACGAGGCCTTTGAAAGGAAGCTAATTCCACTATAAGGCTGCTGAAGGAGTTGGGCATCAGAGGACAGGTCCAGCGGAGGACAGTCAGGGAACTTGCCACTGTTGCCAAAAGAAGCAGCCACTGGCTGTGGCTTAAGGGGATGGACACAGTGTGGGCTGCCAAATTACCATGTAACAAAGTGACACACACCCGGGTCTGATCAGCCTGTGGTGGGCCTGCCTCAGCTGACGGTGTCTTGTGATAAAGGGCAGAAACTTCCAATCAGCCTTGGGTACACAACTGATGATCTTTTGCCTTGGTGGAAACACCATACAAAGTCCATTGGCAACATCACCTCAACAAAAGGCATCTTTCATCAAGGCTAAAGTTCGCACAAAAACTGGGATCTGATGGACATTGCATAAGGTGTCCCACTTACTTCATCCATGAAAGATAAGAACACATCACATACAGCATAACATATCATCAAAACATCAAGGAAAGTGGATCCCCACCCGATGACTGCAGTGAAAAGTTGTACCATCTTCATCTATCCATCTTACCATACTAGTCCTATATCTTATTGTTCCCCAGTCATGCATAAAGCAATTGCAAATTCACATCTGATTACTGGGTATGGAGGCAAGAACCATGGACATGGGATTAGGCCATGGTCCTGGATTCTTGCTGAACCAATATCAATTGCTGTGTTTTGCTGTGTGGCTAAATTGTGCTGAATATTGGGATTATAAAACCAAGTCCTATTTGTCAGGGACCAATCAAGCTCAGTGCCATCCACCACACAGAGATCACTCTCTCCAGAGTACTAATCACTTGCACCTGTTCTATATCAACTGCTTCATCAACCAACACATAAAATTCCCTCAGTAACTCCAGTTGTTGTCAAGCCTCCAACAGGAACGGACCTTAACCAGTTGTATCCAGAGTCTCTGAGAAATCCTGACGTAACGTACTTATCTGAGTTTCACTAACCCTTGTGTTCCTGTTCTACTGTCTCCAGATCTGGTTCCTGATGTCCACGATCCCGTGTGCTCCTGATATCTCTACGGTTCCGTCTGAGTCGATTGCTACTGTTCACATCTGAGAGAGAAGGAGATAAAGAGACTTGAGACTGTATTGTGGCTACATTCCTGAAGTTATAGGGCTTACCTGCTGTTAGTTCCGCACCGAGTGATCGTCCCAGTTTCAACTCGTTAATTCATGGAATACTCACCTTGCACTCTATGCAGTTAGAAGAAATAAAGTTGTGTTTGAACTCACTTACCTCGCTCTCCGTGCTTGTATCCTGACAGAAGGCTTGACCGTAGAAAAGGAGGATAAACTTCACGGCTATGAATCCTACACCGCCCGCAACCAGCGCTTCCACACTGGTTTGCTTCGCTAACCCCACGTCACGACCAGCGCCATTCTCCGGCCGGGCGGAGGACTGCAACGGTTTTCTGTTGCAGTGTTCACTTGCTCTTGAACAACAGACACAGTTATATCCAACTGAAAAATCTAAAGTTTCATTCATTATCCAGCAGTTATCAGGTGCGGCATTAAGATGGGCTGAAACATTGTGGACACAGGAAACGACAGTCACATCCTCAGTACAGGACTTTATAAATCACTTCAAAGAAGTTTTTGGACGTCCTGTAGAAGATTCAACGGTTAGTGATAAACTGTTACAATTACGCCAAGGTAAAGTCTCAGAATATTCCCTGGAATTCCGAACCTTAGCAGCTGCAAGTGGGTGGGACGAAAAGGCTCTACTTTCTGTCTATCGACGTGGTTTAAATCCTGCACTTCACCTCCAACTTGCAATTTATGATGATGCCATCGGACTTGAGAAATTTATACAACAAACCCTCCGTGTGCACCAAAGATCTCAAGGGTGTTATCAAGAGGTACAACAAACAGCTTTCGTACCTCATAAGAATTCTTTTGAAGTCCCCTCAGAAACGACAATAGAGAAGATGCAAGTTGACACACATTGATTGTCTCAAGCTGAGCGGGTTCGACGTCGAGAATTAAAATTATGCCTATATTGTGGACGGGATGGTCATTTTCTACGTTCATGTCCTACGAGACCCCCCCGGATGCTTGTGAGTTCTGTTCTCACCTCCCATTCAGTAACAGCTCCATTAACAATACCAGTGACCTTAAAGTCTATGAATTTCCATGTTTCTGTAACAGCCATCGTGGACTCCGGTTCAGCAGGGGATTTCATTTCCGGAGACCTCTGCAAGAAGCTCCAGCTCCAGAAATCCAACACCTCCAAGCCATACTCAATCAATGCCGTAACGGGGGAAATCATCAATAAGGGGTATGTGACTTCTCAGATTAAGCCAATCATATTATGTGTTGAAGACACCCACCATGAACCCTTTGACCCGTTTGTTCTTGAAAATAGTCAAGCTGATATTATCCTTGGTCGCCCATGGCTCATACAACATCAACCTTCCATTGATTGGAAGTCTGGCAAGATACTGAAATGGGGTTGTCAATGCTCTTCGACTGACATTAAATTCCCAGTCCCATTCAGTGCCGACCCACCAGAGTCGATTCCAGTGAGCTCGACATCCATCGAAAGCCCCACAGAAAACCTGTCAGTGTCAATCCCGTCTTGTTACTCATCGTTCACTGACGTGTTCAATCCTGTAGCAGCCTCCAAGGTGCCTCCACATCGAGCTTGGGACTGTGCCATTGACTTGATTCCAGGGGAATCCATCCCAAAGGGTCGAATTTACTCCTTGTCCATTCCTGAACAAGAAGCCATGCAAAGATACGTCAAAGAAGCCCTACAACAGGGTTATATCCGATCCTCCACATCACCTGCTGCCGCCAGTTTCTTCTTCGTCCCTAAGAAAGATGGAGGTTTACGTCCATGTATAGATTACAGAGCACTGAATAAAATCACAGTCAAATTCAGTTATCCACTCCCGTTGGTCCCATCTGCTCTTGAGCAACTCCGAGAGGCTAAGATTTTTACCAAGCTTGATCTAAGAAGTGCGTATAATCTCATTAGAATACGAGAAGGGGATGAGTGGAAGACAGCGTTCATCACCCCCGCAGGACACTACGAGTATCTTGTCATGCCATATGGACTTGTCAACGCCCCTTCAGTATTCCAAAGCTTTATGGATGAAGTATTCCGAGACTTCCTAAATCACTTTGTAATAGTCTATATTGATGACATCCTAATCTTCTCAAGAGATCCAGTAGAACATCAACACCACGTCTCCCTAGTACTCCAACGACTCAGAGAATTCTCTTTGTTCCTGAAGGCAGAAAAGTGTACATTCCATCAAACTTCTGTTGAGTTTCTGGGGTATAATATCTGTGAAAGAGGAGTTGAGATGGATGACCGTAAGACCAAAGCCATCACTTCCTGGCCCACTCCGCAATCTGTAAAGGAGTTACAACGATTCCTTGGGTTCGCCAATTTTTACCGGAGATTCATTAAGCAGTATAGCATGCTAACCGCTCCTCTGACCTCTCTCCTAAAGGGAAAGCCCAAGACTCTTCAATGGAACTCTGAGGCGGAACACGCCTTTCAGTCTCTCAAACCAGCATTCACCTCAGCTCCCTTGCTTCGTCACCCGAATCCTGAAAGAGCATTCATTGTCGAAGTTGATGCTTCTACTACCGGGGTAGGGGGAGTCTTATCACAGTACTCGGACTCCTCATCCAAACCTATGCCCTGCGCATTCTTTTCATGCAAGTTATCCCCCGCTGAGGTTCATTACGACATTGGGAACCGAGAACTTCTGGCAGTCAAGCTTGCTCTAGAAGAGTGGAGACATTTGTTAGAAGGGGCCAAACATCCATTCATAGTCCTCACTGATCACAAACATCTCCAGTATTTAAAGGAAGCTAAAAGACTCAATTCACGTCAAGCCAGATGGGCCCTTTTCTTTTCCCGTTTCCATTTCCAGATTTCTTACCGTTCTGGGTCGAGGAACATCCGAGCAGATGCCTTATCACGTCTCCATGCCCCCGAAACATTCCCTGAAGAACCTGAAACCATTCTGCCAGAGAAATTGTTTGTCAATCCCATCCAGTGGGACCTAAATGAACAGCTCCTTGAAATTTCCCAACACCAACCTAGTCCTCCAGAGAAACCAGCTGGAAAAATCTACGTACCTGAAGAATTCCGTACCTCTCTAATCTCCTCTGCTCATTCGTCAGTTGGTACAGGTCACCCAGGGATAAGTAAGACCTGTTCAGTTCTCCAAACTCGCTACTGGTGGCCAAACATGCTGCAAGATATCAAGATCTTTATCCAGGGTTGCGTCCTCTGTGCTATGAATAAGAATCCACGTCACTTACCTGCTGGAAAACTTATGCCTCTACCTGTTCCTCATCGACCCTGGTCCCACCTCGGAGTTGATTTCGTAACAGATCTACCACCCTCCGAGGGCAATACTTGCATCCTTGTGGCCATTGACCGCTTCTCTAAAGCTTGCAAGCTCATCCCTCTGAAAGGCTTGCCTACAGCCTTTGTAACTGCAGAACTATTGATGGAGAATGTCTTTCGTAACTTTGGTATTCCTGAGGACATTGTGTCCGACAGAGGACCCCAGTTCATTTCCAAGGTGTGGCGAGCATTCTTTGCCTTAATGAATGTAACTGTGAGCTTAACCTCAGGTTATCACCCCCAGTCGAACGGTCAAGCAGAACGAAAAATCCAAGATATCAGCCGGTTCCTTCGTATCTTTTGCCACTCAAATCAAAACCTCTGGAGTCGATACTTAATATGGGCAGAATATGCTCAAAATTCCCTTCAGCAGACATCCACAAAACTGACACCATTCCAGTGTGTACTTGGTTATCAACCTCCATTGTTCCCTTGGTCAGGTGAACCATCTGAAATACCTTCGGTCAACACCTGGTTTCAAGACAGCGAAAGGGTATGGAACCAGGCACACCATCATCTTCAACAAGCCGTGAATCGTCAACAACGCTTTGCAGATACCCGTCGTCACAACGCTCCTGAATACCAACCAGGACAACTAGTTTGGCTTTTGACTCGAGACATCCGTTTAAGACTACCTTGTCGGAAACTGAGTCCAAAATACATCGGTCCATTTCCCATTACAAGACGAGTCAATCCAGTTACCTACCAACTTCGCCTTCCTGTTCAGTACCGCATCCACCCCACATTTCATGTCTCTCTCCTAAAACCCCATCACTCACCTGTACCTGTTCCCTCTGCAGATCTAACCCCTGACGACAACCCCTCAATACCACCCATTGAAGCTGAACCCATCTACACTGTAAGGGAAATATTGGACTCCCGACGTCGAGGTGGTAGACTCGAATACCTGGTAGATTGGGAGGATTACGGACCAGAAGAAAGGTGTTGGGTTCCTCGGAATGACATCCTTGATCCCAATTTGCTCACTGAATTTCATAATCAGCATCCTGAGAGACCTGCTCCACGACCTCGAGGCAGACCCCCATGGCGTCGGGGTCCAAGGCCCGCTGGCGCGGACTCTGGAGGGGGGGGTAATGTCAGGGACCAATCAAGCTCAGTGCCATCCACCACACAGAGATCACTCTCTCCAGAGTACTAATCACTTGCACCTGTTCTATATCAACTGCTTCATCAACCAACACATAAAATTCCCTCAGTAACTCCAGTTGTTGTCAAGCCTCCAACAGGAACGGACCTTAACCAGTTGTATCCAGAGTCTCTGATTCCTCTGAGAAATCCTGACGTAACGTACTTATCTGAGTTTCACTAACCCTTGTGTTCCTGTTCTACTGTTTCCAGATCTGGTTCCTGATGTCCACGATCCCGTGTGCTCCTGATATCTCTACGGTTCCGTCTGAGTCGATTTCTACCGTTCACATCTGAGAGAGAAGGAGATAAAGAGACTTGAGACTGTATTGTGGCTACATTCCTGAAGTTATTGGGCTTACCTGCTGTTAGTTCCGCACCGAGTGATCGTCCCAGCTTCAACTCTTTAATTCATGGAATACTCACCTTGCACTCTATGCACTTAGAAGAAATAAAGTTGTGTTTGAACTCACTTACCTCGATCTCTGTGCTTGTATCCTGACACTATTATGCAAACTGTTTTTATTTATTGAACATCAATTAAATTGGGTAACACTTTATAATAATTTCATTAATAAATCATAAACAAACATTATATAATATTTAACTAATCATTACTTCATATATATTCACATATCTAGTAAACTGAAATGCTTACAAATGACATTAAATTTTCAATTCATATGATCATGGATTTAAAAAACAAAAAAAACAAAAGCTTCATTAATAAATCGTTAACAAACATTATACAATGCTTAATGGATCATTAGATAATGTTTACAAATGTCATTAAACTTTTAATGTGTTTTAAAAATCTACAAGTGATTTTTACAGAAATTATACAACATTTACAAGCTTATTTGTTAATGTACTTTTGAATGCTTACAAATGCCATTTAAACTTCAGTTCACATATTAGCTAATTCTCATTTTTACATTTACAAATGTTGTGAAACTATAGCTTATTGGCACTTTACAAACTGTTCATGTTAATATGTTCATTAGCTCATAATCACAGCCTGTAAAGGTCATATATTTGGTCTTTGTTTGTTGTGTTGACTTCTACTGTTGGCACATCTTAAATCATTTATTAATAATTTGTAAATGTTTTTGTTAATTTGTTAATGTTTCCACTTTAGAACCCAATCTAAAGTGGAAACTATTCATCAATTGTAAATGTTTATAAACATTTACTTATCATTAATACATTTATGAACAATCATTTTGATGGCAAAAAGTGTCCCAAAAAGTGTCCCAAGTGACCAGAATTCACCCTATTTTCACATCTTTACAAATCATTTATTAATCATTTGTTAATGTTTTTGCAGTACACAATCTAAAGTGGAGACTATTCATCATTTGTAAATGTTTATAAACATTTACAATTTTTTTAGTATATTTATTGGCACTGGACTTTTAGCTACTTTAACAATGTTTGTGGGGGGAGGGTAATTTTCAAGAAAATACTTCGTTTATCAAAACAATGCAATATAAACAGATTGAATTGTGTTCCCATATAGTAATCAAATTGGACCCCTGTACGCTTGTTGACCCCTTACCCAACCTTTAACCTACCCATACCACCAAACCTGTCCCTAACCTTATCACACCTTATCATCCCGTATCACACCTCAACAGCAGCAGAGGTGTTGTGCATTAACAAAAGTTTTTAATCAATGTATAACATCTGTTAAAATCAATTGTAGATTTTCAAGATGTGCATGATCATATGAATTAAAAATTTTGTAAGCATTTTAATTTACATGAAATGTTAATTATAAGGTAATGTTTAATACATTTATTAGCAAACATTAACAAGCACATTATTTCACATTTCTAGATATGTGAATATATATGAACTAATGAGCCGTTAAACATTACATAATGTTTGTTAATGATTTATTAATGAAAGTTATTATAAAGTGTTTCCTTAAATTGTTACACTTACATTGGTGTAGACCTTTTTGTATTTGCTAGTTCGAGAACAGTATTTACTTTTCAGTATTAACTGACTTCTGTGATGTGAGGTGGCTAGCAGACGGTCGGTTTAGTCAATCTGTCTGCTTCCTGACCTGAGCCCCAGTTAGTCAAGTGCAAACTCTTAGACTATGTGCCATATTTCTAGAAAGAAGAGTGGCACCACCCCTGAATTCTTCAAGAGGTCAGGGGCCTCATTTATAAACGTTGCGTACGCACAAAAGAAGGCGTACGCCACTCTCTACGCAATAATTGATATTTATAAAAAGCAAACTTGACGGGAAAATGTGCGGTCCTTCACGCAAGCTCTGACCCAGGCGTACGCACAAAAACGGGTGAAATGAGAAATGGCGACACCGTTGGCAGATGGAAGAAACACGTGAAAGTGAAAGTGAAAATGACAATACTGCCTCTCATAAATAACATGAAGACTTCACAAAGCAAGTCTTACAATTAACAGCCTACACGAACACCCGTTTGATCGATCAGCAGTGAAACAAACAAAAAAAATCAAACGAAAATTACAACAGAAATTCAAATGAACACATATTTGCAAAAAGAAAAGTGAAATATGTTCTGCAATATTGGCATGTTGTGCAATTCATCCTCATAAATAATATACTTAACAGAACGAAATAATGTACAAAACTGATATTCTCGTCAATGTGTCCATCTGGTGGAGCAGATATAGTTGCAATTAGATAGACAGATAGATAGATAATTAAGGAGATAGATAGATAGATAGATAGATAGATAGATAGATAGATAGATAGATAGATAGATAGATAGATAAATAGATAGATGTATTAATTGTCCACTGGGGAAAGTTGTTTTCATAGTAAAACATTTCTTCATAAGCTACGGAATTATGGTATTCATGCATATGCCTTTAGTTTGTTTTATTTTTGATATAACTATGTATGGCGTATGTCTAAACCATTCAGAAAGCAACAAGAAATTACATTTGCCTGAACAATTTCCCATTTCGATTATTACCGACATCTGTAGCTTGTCAGATGCAATTAAATGGATGGAAATAAAATGCCCCATCACAATGCGTAATGACGCACAATGGCTGATCTTGCGCTCTTAGAAGATGTGGCAAATGGAAGAATTCGGAGTGAACGCATCTTTAGACAGCAAGAAGACTTGCTGGCAAACGAGGACGAGTGGCTTATGAGCCGGTTCCGACTTCCTCGAGCCGTCCTGTTGGACCTCTGTGGGCTTTTGGGCCCGGCGTTACAGAGGAGCACTCGGAGGAACCACGCCGTGCCAGTCCCACTTCAAGTCCTAACAACACTAGGATTCCTGGCGACTGGCACTTTTCAGAGGGAATTGGCTGACAGGTCAGGAATATCTCAGCCGACCCTTAGCCGGGTAATGCCAGACGTGTTAAAAGGCATAATAGCTTCGTCCCATGATTCCATAAAGTTTCCATACACGGTGGGTGAACAGGCAAACAAGAAAGCTCAATTTGCAGCTATGTATGGTTTCCCAAATGTCATCGGTGCTATTGACTGCACTCATGTTGCCATAAGGGCACCGAACGTTAATGAAAATACTTTCATTAATAGAAAGCATTTTCATTCAATCAATGTCCAAATTATTTGTGAAGCAGACATGTTGCTCACTAATGTAGTAGCTCGGTGGCCTGGGTCAACCCATGACTCATTTATTTTAAGACACAGCAGTGTTGGACGCAGACTCGAGGCTGGTGCTATACGTGATGGCTGGCTTCTAGGTACGTTTGATTATAGACATTCACATTTTAATGTACTTCAATGTCTTAACCCTTTCACTATCCTTGCAGGGGACAGTGGATATCCCCTCAAACAGTGGCTGCTTACGCCTTTCCTCAACCCACATAGTGCAGAGGAAAGGCACTACAACATGTGCCACAGCCGAGCTCGCGCTATAGTGGAGCGCACCATCGGCCTGTTTAAGGGCAGATGGAGCTGCCTCGACTGCACTGGAGGGAGGTTATTGTACACGCCTGAAAAGGTGTGCCAAATCGTGCTGGCATGTGTTGTGCTACACAATGTGGCACAGCTTAAAAACGTGCCTCTACCCCCTGGCGCCGATTGCTGTGTTGGCCCCGACCCTGAACCCCATCCCCACGCATTTGAGCCAAATGCTGCTGCTGTGCGCCAGCGTTTGGAAGTGATGCGTCGCTTGTAAAGAACAACAAAAGGTGTGGAAAATATTATTTATTCAAGAATTCCCTCATCGTGCAGTTTATTTCAGTCAGGGCAGTCTTGATTTCGCCCAACTCCTTGGCCACCTCTCTGATTGAACTAATGACTTCCCTCTGCATTTCAAGGACTGCATCGGTGAGGACACGTCCACTGCTGGAGGGTTGAGAGCCGCGTGCCGTGGAGACGCTGGGTCCAGACGGCTGCTCAGCTGCAGCATCATAACCACTGGCCCCGCTGGAACACCCAGCAACTGAAATAAAATTGTTCTATATTAATAAACTGTAATTGTGTAGCCTGCATACATGTGACTTGACTGCATTCATTTTACTTATTTCTCTTACCTGTGTCACCCGGTGCATCTGGCGCATCAGTGTCCCCCTTCGCCTCAGTCACCACTCCACTTAATAGGGATTCCCCAATAATTGCCGCCAGTCTCTCATCAAGAGGGGTCAGCTCCGGTGTCCCCTTTCCCCCACCCGTGGCAGACACACTCTGGCGATGGAGCGCTAGACGTTTTTTTGCCTCGACTTTGATGTCCGACCATTTCTTTTTTATTTCGGCCACGGTCCGAGGTTGTGAGGCTACAGCATTTACGGTGTCTGCCACCGTTTGCCACTCAAGTGCCTTTTTGGCATTAGTAATGCCCACACTGTGCCCTCCAAACAACATTTTTCTCCTCTTTTCCACCTCGCCAACGATAACTTCTACTTCACATTGAGTGAAGTTACGTTTTTTTGATTTCCTCTCTGTGTTTGCCATGATTTCGCAATCAATGAATATTAACTTGTGGGCGTTTCACGGACTATTTATGGGCAACTATGGGCGTGTCATGAAGCCGCAAAAGCTGCGCTACATTTAGAATTGATTGTGATTTATTAAGGGAAAAATCCGTAGGATGTGCGTGCGCACGGTTTTATAAATCCGAATATTTCTGTGCGTACGCACGTCCTATGTTTCATCCGTACGCCACTTCTGACGCAAATCCTACGCAAAGTTTTATAAATGAGGCCCCAGGTCTGTCCCAAAACTTGGCCAATTGTCTATGAAACCTATATTACTCTTCCATTGAGTGCCATCGAGCAGGGCGTAGCAGTCTGGCACCATGGACGCTCGAGGCGGTGGGCTGGAGTGAGTTGCCAGGGACGGACGAACTCGCTGACGGCCACCCGCGATGTGGAGGGGCGGCTGCCGTCCGTGAGGGAGCAGAGGAGTCGGCGCCGTTTGCCAGGTGGCCAGAGCCTGCTGCCATCCGCCGGAATGGGGAGGAGCAGGGAACGGGGGACTCCTGCCGGCTGCCCAAAACCGGAGGAGCCATCGTGCCGTCCACCGAGGGCCATCCAGTGCCGCCGCCAGGCACCGCGGAAGAGTTCACCCAGCTGGTGGAAGGCTGAGCGGCAGTGTGTCTGGGAACCAGAATTTTTTTTTTCTCCTCTTTCCCCTCTCTCGTCTCTGTCGCTCCTCATCCTTCCATCTCCTTTTCTCTCGCCTCATCTGTCCTTACCCCCAGGTTCCCGCAGGTCACCGTGAGCGTTCCCCCCCGGAGGGAGGGGGGGGAGTAGTACCCCCCGGCCTGCGAGGGGCGATGGGGGTATGTGACGAGTGGGGCGGGGCCGAGAGCCGTGGGAATGGAGCGAGGTCGGTGGAGTGATTGGGAAATGAGCGACACCTACTCCACTCACCGGTCTCGAGTCCCACGGAGGAGATTGGGAGGATACAAAAGAGGAGCGACGACAGTGAAGGACGAGAGAGGACCAGGCCTGGGTTTTATTTTGGGTTTGGTTTTTGTTTGTGTGCGGCAGTCGCCCGTGAGGGGCTGTCGCGCTGTTTTGGGTTTATTTGGTTATTAAAGGTTTATTTGAATGTTCGCTGGTTCCCGCCTCCTTCTTCCCGTGACTATGGAGTTTTTATATCGTTACAAATACATTATGAAGAACGTGACAAAAAAAGAGTTCTCTCCGACTGATTTAAGCACATTAAATTTACATACCCCACAAAGATAAAGTTTATTCTGCACAGCAACAGACAGAGAGCCAATGATGTGGTGAGAAAGAAACAGTGGACATGTTAAAGTTGATTCTGGAAATTTAAAATATAATTGTTTTATTTTTTAGGGACCTGTCACTTAGGTTAGTCTAGTTCTCTATTTGGTGACGTGATCCTGACACTCATGTGGTTTATTGTTTTGTGTCTATGTGAGTGTGCAGCTGGGTGTTTGTTCCCACGCCATGTGATCTTTTCTAGACCTATGTGTAGATGTGTGTCGTTCTTGTTAACTTGTGGTTGTTTGCACAGGCCATGGGCTCTTGTATTGTCATGTAGACAGGGCAGAGATCAAGTGTTTTTTTTTTTGTTTTGTTTTGTTTTGTTTTTTTGTAATGGCATGTTTGGATACACAAACACACTAACACCCACAAAGAAGTTATGTAAATGTTTTTGCACAACAGTCTAAAGGCAATCAAACCAGATTGTCTCAAAACATTGTTTGTGTCAGAAACTGCAACCCTAAGGAGGTTTGACCATCCTAGTGTTTTTCATTCTGTAAGGCCAATCTGATCTCCCCATGAAACAAGTTCAGGAACTCTCACCAAATAGATGCCATGCAACAAAACAAAAAAACTCACTAATTTGGAGAGAAGATCTCAAAGAAAGAGCAAAGTACATTATGCCTTGCCCAAACATCTATCCTTGCTTATTTATGACCCCACTCTCCCCTCTTACTCTTCTCCCCGACCAGGTTTCACTATAGTTCATTAAGAAGGTCTGTATATCACATATGTCATATCATGTAAATCTATTTTTTTTTTTCCTTTTTCATGTTTGGTATCATTTTAAATATCTCAGTGCAGTTCACAGCATTCGCTTATAATGTGAGAATTTTGAAGAATTCTGTTCTGCTGCTGAGGAGTATGTTTTCCCATCTCAAGCCAGGTGTGATCAGTTGGTCATGGATCCTGACTAACCAAAAGGTATTTTATGGTTTTGCAACTTAGATTTGAAGATTTCTTTGTTCTGGTCTGTATATATAAAGAAAGTGGCAAAATAGCATTTTGGGGGATTCTGTAATCAGAAAACCTCCTGCACAATGCGTATGGTGTTGTGCACTGAGAGCTCTCACATGCTGCTGTGTGTTTCTCTGCTGTCAGGCATGCATTTTTTTGTATTTTCAAATCTGTAATTGGGTTAAACACATTGTCCTCATGGAACACACATTATAGTTGTTTGTGCTACATCTACACATAGACTAGTTGAGTTTATTCTTTAAAACACATGATTGTTTTACTGTAAGGGTTGTATGAAATGTCTTGTGTAAAATTAGAAAAACTGTAACAGTGACGTGCGACTATGTTGAATTTGTTTGTTTTCTATATGAAACACTCAACTATTTCCCATATAGCTGCAGTAATCAATGTACAGGAGCATAGAATTATGTAATTAGCATGATATCTTACCTGACAATCTTACCTGACAAATAAAATGTTATATTTGATATAAACGCTCATGAAATCATTATGACTAATAGATCATGTGAAGGTGGATGTTACCTCAAATATATGGCCAAGATGGAGCATACTGAAGGTGGATGAATAGAGCAGTAGGCATGTCATCGGAGACCTTTTGATTTCTATCTATCATTTAGTGAGTGTTATGGAAAAAGACTAGGTAAACTATTTGCTACACAATTTGCGATCGTGAGCTAATGTGACGTACAGCCAATGTGAGACTCAAATGCGACATCGGGTCCCTGATTAATGAATGATTGAAAGTGTGGGATATATAACATAATCAAATATCAAAATTTATACATTACCAATATTTGTGATCAGTACTTAATTAAAAATACAGTCTAAATTTAATGATAATGAATTGGAGTCAGATTAAATATGCAGCTAGAATCAATTTAAAGCTAAATCCTAATACATTAAGTGAACTTCACAGAAGCACAAGTAAAAGACCTACATGCATTATACCTTTAGCAACATTGTTGGATTCCTTTGTTGGGCCAATGGGTGGACTTTACAATTCTTAATAGTTTTTCTGTCCTTGCTTTTTTATCTGGACAGTTGGTGTGTGTTTAAAATATGGCTATCAAAGTGATTGTGATTAATCAAACCCTTTTTGTGCAATAAATCATGATTAATCACACACTTTTAATTAAGCATACACCATTTATCCTTTAAATCATTTGCTATATCTAACAAAGTAAACCATCATACTGAAGGGTGATTCTCACAAAACTGTATTTTCTGCAAGCTTTTTTATGGGAAATTTAGGTGTCTCTCCAAATACGTATACTTTGGACACTCCAAAAGGACACCTAATAACCAAATGATGTACAGTAGTTCACATAGTTTATACCAAACACCAAAGCACACATGAAAAGAGAAGCAGATCCAAAAAAAAAATTCAGAATTCACAGTGTACAGGATGTGGACAGCGCAACAGCTTGTTTAGAGGTTTTTGTGTATGTGCATATATACAATGTGCGATCAGTGCGTCAAAAGCACACATACACTAAACCAGTTCACAATTCAAACACACACACTCTAACACAAAATCTTTTTGTCTTTTTCTTCTTCTTCTGAATTTCTTATCTGCTCTACTTTGGCTTTGTGACAAATTACAAATGTTCCTGCATTTACTTTATATTTAAAGCATTAGCTATAATGCTTTTGTTCAGAGTGAGAACTAGTACTAGTACATTTATATTTATAACTGGCTGTATACGTAAAAACACTAGAAGTCTATGGAATGTCCCCATTTAGTATTAAGTAAATACACTAAGTACGTCACACATATATAATATTAGTTAAATTTGCATTTAGTCAGTTAGCAGATGCTTTTATCCAAATGAAGACAATAGAAGCAATCAAAAACTAACAAAAGAGCAACAATATGTAAGTGCAAATGACAAGTCTCGGTTGGTCCGACGCAGTACACGTAGCAAGGTTTTTTGTTGTTGTTGTCCTAATCCCCCAATTCAGATCATCAAACAAATTTAAACATTAGTCAAAGATAATACAATTAAACACAACATGCAGTTTTTAAATTAAGGTTTTTATTATTACTGGAAAACTAAATCCAAAACTACATGGCCCTGTGTGAATTAGTGTTTGCCCCCTGTTAAAACTGTGGTTTATCACACCTGAGTTCAATTTCTCTAGCCACACCCAGGCCTGATTACTGCCACACCTGTTCGCAATCAAGAAATCTCTTAAATAGGACCTTCCTGACAAAATGAAGTAGACCAAAAGATCCTCAAAAGCTAGACATCATGCCGATTTCCAAAGAAATTCAGAAATAAATGAGAAGGAAAGTAACGGAAATCTATCAGTCTGGAAAAGGTTATGAAGCCATTTCTAAAGCTTTGGGACTCCAGTGAACCACAGTGAGAGCCATTATTAACAAATGGCAAAAACATGGAACAGTGGAGAACCTTCCCAGGAGTGGCCGGCCGACCAAAATTACCCGAAGAGCACAGCAATGACTCATCTAAGAGGTCACAAAAGACCCCACAACAACATCCAAAGAACTGCAGGCCTCACTTGCCTCAGTTAAGGTCAATGTTCATGACTCCACCATAAGAAAGAGACTGGGCAAAAATGGTCTGCATGGCAGAGTTCCAAAATGAAAACCACTGCTGAGCAAAAAGAACATAAAGACTCGTCTCTGTTTTACCAGAAAACATCTTGATGATCCCCAAGACTTTTGGGAAAATACTCTGTGGACTGACGAGACAAAAGTTGAACTTTTTGGAAGGTGTGTGTCCCATTATGTCTGGAATAAAAGTAACACCGCATTTCAGAAAAAGAACATCATACCAACAGTAAAATATGGTGGTGGTAGTATGATGGTCTGGGGCTGTTTTGCTGCTTCAGGACCTGGAAGACTTGCTGTGATAAATGGAACCATGAATTCTGCTGTTTACCAAAAAATCCTGAAGGAGAATGTCCAGCCATCTGTTTGTGACCTCAAGCTGAAGCGAACTTGGGTTCTGCAGCAGGACAATGATCCAGAATACACCAGCAAGTCCACCTCTGAATGGCTGAAGAAAAACTAAATTAAGACTTTGGAGTGGCCTAGTCGAAGTCCTGACCTGAATCGTATTGAGATGCTGTGGCATGACCTTAAAAAGGCGGTTCATGCTCGAAAACCCTCCAATGTGGCTGAATTACGACAATTCTGCATAGATGAGTGTACCAAAATTCCTCCACAGCGCTGTAACAGACTCATTGCAAGTTATCGCAAACGCTTGATTGCAGTTGTTGCTGCTAAAGGTGGCCCAACCAGTTATTAGGTTTAGAGGGCAAACACTTTTTCACACAGGGCCATGTAGTTTGGGATTTTGTTTTCCCTTAATGAAAACCTTCATTTAAAAACTGCATGTTGTGTTCACTTGCAAACAAATGGCAAAGTGTGACAAACATGCAAAAGAAGAAGAAATCAGGAAGGGGGCCAACACTTTTTCACACCACTGTATATATATATATATATATATATATATATATATATATATATATATATATATTGGCTTCATACTTCTACTTCGTATATATCTACTTCTACATAGTTCTCATTTTGCTTACGGAAGATGATACCACTGTGGTAAAAACAGTTTTGAGTTTGGAAAGTATTGCGGTTGCCTTTTACTCTATTTACGCAAATGCATCATGTTATATTTGATATAAACGCTCATGAAATCATTATGACTAATAGATCATGTGAAGGTGGATGTTACCTCAAATATATGGCCAAGATGGAGCAAACTGAAGGTGGATGAATAGAGCAGTAGGCATGTCATCAGAGACCTTTTGATTTCTATGTATCATTTAGTGAGTGTTATGGGAAAAGACTAGGTAAACTACACTTTTTGTCAAGAACAAGCAGTAGGTAGCTGACTTAAAAGTATTAGTCAACCTACACCCTCTGACTAATTTGTGGGATTTGCTATATCTAACAGAGTAAATCATCATAGTGAAGGGTGATTTTCACAAAACTGTATTTTCTGCAAGCTTTTTTCATGGGAAATTTAGGTGTCCCTCCAAATACGTAGACTTTGGACACTCCAAAAGGATACCTAATAACCAAATGATATACAGTAGTTCACACAGTTTATACCAAACACCAAAGCACACATGAAAAGAGAAGCAGATCCAAAAAAAATTCAGAATTCACAGTGTACAGTATGTGGACAGCACAACAGCAACAGCTTGTTTAGAGGTTTTTGTGTCTGTGCATAAATACAATGAGTGATCAGTGCGTCAAAAGCACACATACACTAAACCAGTTCACAATTCAAACACACACACACACACTCTCTAACACAAAATCTTTTTGTCTTTTTCTTCTTTTCTGAATTTCTTTTCTGCTCTACTTTGGCTTTGTGACAAATTACAAATGTTCCTGCATTTACTTTATATTTAAAGCATTAGCTATAATGCTTTTGCTCAGAGTGAGAACTAGTACTAGTACATTTATATTTATAACTGGCTGTATATGTAAAAACACAAGAAGTCTATGGAATGTCCCCATTTGGTATTAAGTAAATACACTAAGTACTTCCCATATGTGTGTGTGTGTGTGTGTGTATATATATATATATATATATATATATATATATATATGGGAAGTACTTAGTATTATATTAGTTAAATTTGCATTTAGTCATTTAGCAGATGCTTTTATCCAAATGAAGACAATAGAAGCAATCAAAAACTAACAAAAGAGCAACAATATGTAAGTGCAAATGACAAGTCTCGTTTGGCCCGAAGCAATACACGTAGCAAGGTTTTTTGTTGTTGTTGTCCCAAATAAGAAGGAAAGTAACTGAAATCTATCAGTCTGGAAAAGGTTATAAAGCCATTTCTAAAGCTTTGGGACTCCAGTGAACCACAGTGAGAGCCATTATTAACAAATGGCAAAAACATGGAACAGTAGAGAACCTACCCAGGAGTGGCCGGCCGACCAAAATTACTGGGCAAAAATAGTCTGCATGGCAGAGTTCCAAAACGAAAACCGCTGCTGAAAAAAGAACAAAAAGAACATAAAGACTCGTCTCTGTTTTGCCAGAAAACATCTTGATGATCCACAAGACTTTTGGGAAAATAATCTGTAGACTGAAGAGACAAAAGTTAAACTTTTTGGAAGGTGTGTGTCCCATTACGTCTGGCATAAAAGTAACACCGCATATGGTAAAATATGGTGGTGGTAGTATGGGGCTGTTTTGCTGCTTCAGGTCCTGGAAGACTTGCTGTGATAAATGGAACCATGAATTCTGCTGTTTACCAAAAAATCCTGAAGGAGAATGTCCAGCCATCTGTTCGTGACCTCAAGCTGAAGCGAACTTGGGTTCTGCAGCAGGACAATGATCCAGAACACACCAGCAAGTCCACCTCTGAATGGCTGAAGAAAAACAAAATGAAGACTTTGGAGTGGCCTAGTCGAAGTCCTGACCTGAATCCTATTGAGATGTTGTTGCATGACCTTAAAAAGGCGGTACATGCTCGAAAACCCTATGTGGCTGAATTACGACAATTCTGCATAGATGAGTGGACCAAAATTCCTCCACAGCACTGTAACAGACTCATTGCAAGTTATCACAAACGCTTGATTGCAGTTGTCGCTGCTAAGGGTGGCACAACCAGTTATTAGGTTTAGAGGGCAAACACTTTTTCACACAGGGCCATGTAGTTTTGGATTTTGTTTTCCCTTAATAATAAAAACCTTTATTTAAAAACTGCATGTTGTGTTCACTTGTGTTATCTTTTACTAATATTAAAATTTGTTTGATGATCTGAAATATTAAAGTGTGACAAACATGCAAAAGAAGAAGAAATCAGGAAGGGGGCCAACACTTTTTCATACCACTGTGTGTGTATATATATATATATATTGGCTTTATACTTCTACTTCGTATATATCTACTTCTACATAGTTCTCATTTTGCTTACGGAAGCTGATACCACTGTGGTAAAAAGTTTAGCATGGAAAGTATTGCGGTTGCCTTTTACTCTATTTACGCAAATGCATCAGTGGAGTACAATGTTGTTTAAAAGCTACCTTAATTTTTTTTTTTTTTTCAATACTGGAGAAACAACTTTCTTGTGGGAAATAAATGTAAATATAAAGGCATCAAAATGTATATAGGAAAGTACTGTGTTGGTTTTTTGTTGCTATTTGGTGTTTAGGGATGAAAATAAAATTGCAATGTCCCTTTTACCACAAAGGTCCATTGTACCCTACTACTTGCAGTCTTTATTCAAGTAACAGGTGATAAATGCTTGCTTTGTGCTTTTAGTCACTCATCTCCCCTCACCAGGTTTCACTATAGTTCATTAAGAAGGTCTGTATACCACATATGTCATATCATGTAAATCTATTGTTTTCCTTTTTCATGTTTGGTATCATTTTAAATATCTCAGTGCAGTTGTAAAATGGTCTCAATTTCACAGCATTCGCTTTAAATCTGAGAATTTTGAAGAATTCTGTTCTGCTGCTGAGGAGTATGTTTTCCCATCTCAAGCCAGGTGTGACCAGTTGGTCATAGATCCTGACTAACCAAAAGGTATTTTATGGTTTTGCAACTTAGATTTGAAAATTTCTTTGTTCTGGTCTGTATATATAAAGAAAGTGGCAAAATAGCATTTTGGGGGATTCTGTAATCAGAAAACCTTCCGCACAATGCATATGGTGTTGTGTACCGAGAGCTCTCACATGCTGCTGTGTGTTTCTCTGCTGTCAGGCATGCATTTTTTGGTATTTTCTAATCTGTAATTGGGGTTAAACACATTGTCCTCATGGATCACACATTATAGTTGTTTGTGCTTCATCTACACATAGACTAGTTGAGTTTATTCTTTAAAACACGATTGTTTTACTGTAAGGGTTGTATGAAATGTCTTGTGTAAAATTAGAAAAACTGTAACAGTGACGTGCGACTATGTTGAATTTGTTTGTCTTCTACATGAAACTCTCAACTATTTCCCATATAGCTGCAGTAATCAATGTACAGGAGCATAGAATTATGTAATTAGCATGATACAATCTTACCTGACAAATAAAATGTTTTATTTGATATAAACGCTCATGAAATCATTATGACTAATAGATCATGTGAAGGTGGATGTTACCTCAAATATATAGCCAAGATGGAGCAAACTGAAGGTGGATGAATAGAGCAGTAGGCATGTCATCGGAGACCTTTTGATTTCTATCTATCATTTAGTGAGTGTTATGGGAAAAGACTAGGTAAACTACACTTTTTGTCAAGAACAAGCAGTAAGCAGCTGACTTAAAAGTATTAGTCAACCTACACCCTCTGACTAAATTCAGACTTTTGAATTTGCGATCGTGAGCCAATGTGACGTACAGCCAATGTGAGACTCAAATGCGACATCGGGTCCCTAATTAATGAATGATTGAAAGTGTGGGATATATAACATAATCAAATATCTAAATTTATACGTTACCAATATTTGATTAAAAATACAGTCTAAATTTAATGATAATGAATTGGAGTCCGATTAAATATGCAACTAGAATCAATTTAAAGCTAAATCCTAATAAATTAAGTGAACTTCACAGAAGCACAAGTAAAAGACCTACATGCATTATACCTCTACCAACATTGTTGGATTCCTTTGTTGGGCCAATGGGTGGATTTTACAATTCTTAATAGTTTTTCTGTCCTTGCTTTTTTTATCTGGACAGTTGGTCTATGTTTAAAATATGGCTATCAAAGATTTTTTTTTTTTAATTGTGATTAATCAAACCCTTTTTGTGCAATAAATCATGATTAATCACACACCTTTAATTAAGCATACACCATTTATCCTTTAAATCATTTGCTATATCTAACAAAGTAAACCATCATACTGAAGGGTGATTCTCACAAAACTGTATTTTCTGCAAGCTTTTTTCATGGGAAATTTAGGTGTCTCTCCAAATACGTATACTTTGGACACTCCAAAAGGATACCTAATAACCAAATGATATACAGTAGTTCACATAGTTTATACCAAACACCAAAGCACACATGAAAAGAGAAGCAGATCCAAAAAAAAAATTCAGAATTCACAGTGTACAGGATGTGGACAGCACAACAGCAACAGCTTGTTTAGAGGTTTTTGTGTCTGTGCATAAATACAATGTGCGATCAGTGCATCAAAAACACACATACACTAAACCAGTTCACAATTCAAACACACACACACTCTAACAAAAAATATTTTTGTCTTTTTCTTCTTTTCTGAATTTCCTATCTGCTCTACTTTGGCTTTGTGACAAATTACAAATTTTCCTGCATTTACTTTATATTTAAAGCATTAGCTATAATGCTTTTGTTCAGAGTGAGAACTAGTACTAGTACATTTATATTTATAACTGGCTATATACATAAAAACACTAGAAGTCTATGGAATGTCCCCATTTGGTATTGTAGCTCCCCCCAGTAATTTCACGAGCACAAGGATTCTCTGATGACAGGCGATTTATTGACTGGTTCACCATGAGGATAACCATCCAATTCAAGATGCCGTGAGAACTAAATATACAAAAATAAAAGTTACAATAAAGAATATAAAAGGACATAAATAAATCAAATAAATAAATAAATGTTGTCTTTGTAAACTTTCCAAACAGAGTTAAATTCACTTTAACAGCAAACTATAGTCTTTGTATATCACTCTTTTCCACACAGCAACACAATCCACATTAATCACATACAATATAAATGACAAACTTACTTCATTGGCTGCTTATTACCAAAGGAGAACTTAATCTTACATCTGGTAATATTTTCTGTAACTTCAGATGAGTAAATGAACTTAAATGCTCTTTAGAAACGTGGAATACAGCTTCAACTTGCCATGCGGTGTAGACAACAACTTCCTGAGTTACACTGTGCTTTTCATAATAAAAGTCTCCACTAAAACAGTTCTTTACAAAGCAGTTCAAATTAAAGGTCTTTAACAAAATAATAAAATAAACATGAAATATTAACAGACTTCTCTGTCAGTTACACTCCCACCAAAGCACTTTCTTGTGATTTTGTAACTTATTGACAGTACTTTTAATCAAAAATATTATGGACTAACCCAAGGAATGGTAGACACAAGGTAAACTTTTAATCTGCTTCAATCAGGGTAACTATTTTCTGGATGGGCCTTTCAAGGTAAGTCGGTTTAGTAACACGTTTGCCCTTTTTATCCAGTGTCGAATCACTAATCAATAACTTCACTGTTCTCACACAGCCATCTGTACCACTGTGCACTTCTGTTACCTTCGCTAGCTTCCACTGACTGCGTGGAGCTGTGTCATCTTTCAGAATGACAATGTCATTGACCTTTGCATTTCTACGACGCTTGTGCCATTTCTGCCTGTGTTGCAGGTTTAGAAGATATTCTTTTCTCCAACGTGACCAGAACTCATTCGCTAAATACTGCACCTTACGCCATCTTTTACGAAGATAAAGGTCTTCCTTGACAAACTCTCCAGGTGGTGGTAAAATTATTGAAGTCTTCATAGTCAAGATATGGTTAGGTGTAAGAGGCTGCGGACCAGATGGATCATTCAGATGCTCTGTGGTTAAAGGTCTGCTATTCACGATAGCCATGACTTCATAGAGAAATGTTCTTAGTGAGGCACTATCAAGTCTTTGAGCTGATTGATCCAGAATGGATGTCAAAACACTTCTTATTGTCCGAATCTGCCTCTCCCAAATGCCACCCATGTGACTGGCTGATGGGGTGTTCATGATGAATTCACAGCCAAACTCCTTTAGGCGTTCTTGGTTAATTCCCTTTAGTGCTTCAGCAAATTCTCGTCTTGCACCCATGAAATTAGTGCCCTGGTCAGATCTAAGTTGACGCACAGGTCCACGTATGGCAATGAAAGCACGCAAAGCATTAATGAATGCGTCAGTGGATAAATCATCCAGCATTTCTACATGGACCGCTCTGGAACACATACATGTAAGTAGAAGCCCATAGCGTTTCAACTCCTTTCTTCCTTCTTTGACGCAGAAAGGACCGAAACAGTCCATCCCGCAGTATGTGAAAGGAGGGGTTGTCTCCATACGTTCCTGAGGAAGATTTGCCATCCTTTGCTCTTCGGTGCATCTTCTCAGTTTCCTGCACCTAGTGCATTTGTAGATATATGAAGACACTGCTTTGCTACATCCCAAAATCCAGAAACCGTTTGATCGCAGTTCATTTATAGTCATTCCTCTCCCTTGGTGATACACTTGCTCATGATTATGTCTGATGAGTAATGTTGATATATGACTATGTCGTGGGAGAATTGCTGGGTGTTTCACATGTGGGTGTAATGCAGCATGTACTAAGCGACCTCCCACCCTGAGGATACCATGCTCATCTAAGAAGGGATTCAGGCGATGCAGTTTGTTTGTGCTGTTGTTGGACTCAATCTCCTTCTGTTGCCGGAGTCTCTGGATCTCATCACAAAAGGCTGATTTTTGAACCATTCTGATAATGGTAAGCTCTGCATCCTGTCTTTCTTCAATACTGGTGGCTTCATTAACCCTTGGACTTAGACCTTTGAATTCCTTGGAACATCTCTGAAGTCTTGCAATAGCTTTTACCACTCTTGTCCAATCTGAAAACTTGTGAAGTCGATCAAGCAATGATCTTTCTTCTTTTGTTTGAGTTTTATGAACTTGAGCTTTTCGTAGCTCTGGGTCATTGTCTATGATCTCTCTCACCTTAACATCTCTGGGCAGTTCATCTTTCCACAGAAACTTTGGTCCTGTGAACCAGTTGGAGGATATGAGCTCTTCTGATGTAAGGCCTCTGGACGCATAATCGGCAGGGTTCTCTTCAGACGTCACATATCTCCATTGCTTATAATCTGTACTTTGTTTGATGCGTTGAACGCGGTTGGCTACAAAGACATGAAATCTTTTGGCATCATTATTAATGTACCCAAGTACAACCTTTGAGTCAGTCCAGAAGTACTCTTCTAGGTTGGCTATCTCCAGCTCCTTTCTGAGCAAGTCACTTGTCTGTACAGCAACTACTGCCGCTGATAACTCCAGCCTTGGTATGGTTGTAACCTTAGTAGGAGCAACTCTGGCCTTGCCCATAACCAAGGAGCAATGAACATCTCCTGATATGCCAATAGCTCTGAGATATGTGCATTCTCCATATCCTGAAGCACTAGCGTCAGAGAAATGATGAAGCTCATAACGCTGAACTTCCTTAAAGGTCGACGGGAGATAACATCTCTGAATCTTCACATCAGCCAGGTTTCGCAGATCTGTAAGCCAAGCTTCCCACTTTGTCAACAACTCATCTTTAAGTGGTTCATCCCAGCCCACCTTATCTTGACACATCTGCTGCAGTATTTGCTTACCAACAAGAATGAAGGGTGCTGCAAAGCCAAGTGGGTCATATACAGAAGCCACTGTTGACAGGATTCCTCTTCTAGTGAGTGGTTGTTCCTTAACGAATACTCTGAACTGGAAGCTGTCAGATCTGATGCACCATTTCACACCAAGTGCCCTTTCCATGTGAAGCTCACCCAAAGCCAAGTCATGTTCCACAACACTTTTAGCACATTCTTCCTGAGGAATTGACGCTTTTACTTCTTCACTGCTTGACACAAATTTATGCAAACGAAGCTTTCCTGTGCTACAAAGTTCTCTTGCTTCCTTCATCAGTTTGATAGCTTCATCTACAGTTGAGACACTTGTCAACCCATCATCGACATAGAAATTCCTTTCTATGAATCGAATGGAGCTTTCACTGAAGCAACCACGACCTTGAGCAGCAATATGCTTGAGGCCGTAATTGGCACACCCGGGGGATGAGGCTGCACCGAAAAGGTGTACTTTCATCCTATAAACTTGTGGCTTGGATTCTAGATCTCCTTTCTCCCACCAGAGGAACCGTAAGTAGTCTTGATCTTCTTCCTTCACATGAAATTGGTGAAACATGCGCTCTATGTCACACATGATTGCCACCGGACCCTTGCGGAAACGACAGAGAACACCTACAAGGGTGTTTGTTAACTCTGGACCAGTTAGCAAATGGTCATTGAGGGATGAACCTTGGAACTTTGCTGAGCAATCAAAGACTACACGGATCTTTCCAGGTTTTTGAGGATGATAAACCCCATGATGGGGAATGTACCAAGCAGGGTTCTTGTCTGTTTCTTCAGCTGGGACCTTCTCAGCATCTCCTCGAGCAATTGTCTCATTCATGAAGTCTACATAGTCTCTATAGTATTTCTCGTCTCTTTTAAGCCTTTTTTCTAAGCTTTTGAGGCGATGAATAGCACATCCTTTATTATTGGGCAAATTTGGTCTGTCTTCTTTGAAAGGCAAAGGCATTTCATAATGACCATCTTCTTTGTGTCTGATGCCTGTTTCCATTTTTGACAGAAAACGTAGATCTTCTTGAGAAATACAACTTTCCTCTGCTGCTTTCTCATTAAAGTCAGACTCAAGAGCTTTGATGACATTTGGTGGAGTGATTACTTCCTTGATCTGCGTTCTGCATATGTACTGAACTTCACTTGTAAGATTGAGAGAAGACTGTAGACTTGGCAGCACTTGTTTCACTATAATGCGATGACTCACTCCAATGGCATCCCCGTAGTCTACAGAGGAATTGCCACAGCCAACAATGCTCCAGCCCAGATCCGTTCTTTGAGCAAATGGCTGATTTTCTTTACCAGACACAATTTCTCTAGGAAGAAGAGCTTGAGGGCAATTGTAGCCAATCAGAAGGCCAATATCACAAACTTGTTTAGGAGCAATCTTCTCAGCTATATGCATTAGATGAGGCCACACTCTTGCAGTTTTGGGTGTAGGAATGTGAGTTCTGTTTGCAGGAATGAACTCTCTAGAATAGGTTACTGGCAAAGAGATCTTCTTATCTGAATAAAATCCTCTCACCTTTAAACCAATTATCTTTTGGCATGGAACAACTGTACTCTTGGATACCATAGTTGAGAGCTTCAGCTGCACAGATTCCTTCTTTGTGTCAAGAGCTTGAGCTATCTCTTCCAGGATGAAGGTTGTATCACTCTGGGTGTCAAGAAGTGCATATACCAGAACTTCATGAGTTGGTTCACTGGTAGCTGATACCCATACTGGAACTATTGTAGAGGTGTGAGTATTATTTACATCCTGTATTACTCGGTTAGATGTTGCTTCACTTGCGCTATCTTTATTCTGTACCAACTCTGGGTTTCTTTCCTTCAACTTCTCCTTTGACTGACCTGACTGTGGAGTCCTCTTTGCTTCCTTGATACGATCCTCATGTAAACATGATGGGTGCTTCTTCTGACACTTCTCACAGACACTCCTGTCTTCACAGTTCTTTGAATGATGACCAGGATTCAAACATCCAAAGCATAACTTATTAATTTGGACAAACTTGACTCGCTCTGCAACATTCTTCTCCATAAACTTACGACATTTGTGAATACCATGTCCTGGTCTCTCACAGAAGGTACATTTTACAGCATCTGCTTTTTCTCTGGATTGTACCGTTAACACTTTTGCTCTTGTGTCCTGATTTCTTGATACCTTTCCCTTTCCAATTTCATTAGACTTCAGTGCATGAAGTGATGTCACTGGGTTACAAGCTATCTTAGCTTCTCGTGTTAGAAACTTTACAAACCGACTGAAGGTAGGAAATGTCTTAGTTTCTTCTTCAATTTCTATGACCTGACGATTCCATGCTGAGGCTAGCCAATCAGGAAGCTTGGAAAGGATTTTCTGGTTCTCATTACAATCATTGAGGACTTCAAGACCCTTAATCTGAGACATAGCTGCTTCACAGCCTCTGAGGAAGTCAGTAAATTCTCTCAGCTCAACACTGTCCTTGGAACCAATCTTTGGCCATGAATTAAGCTTGTCTCGAAAGGCTTTAGCAATGACGAATGGGTTTCCATACCTTTCTTCTAGTATGCCCCATGCTGCTTGATATGCTGACTCTGTGCCTAGCAGGAAGTAACTTTCAATGGCCTTCTTAGCTGGTCCTTCCACATACTTGCGTAAGTAGTAAAGCTTCTCATTCACTGGTATGTTTTTTCTGTCGATCAGAGTTTGAAATGAGATTTTCCAATCACTAAATCTGAGAGAGTCTCCATAGAATGTTGCAGGTTCAGGTATAGGAAGACGACTTGAGCTGATAGATTCTGCTAACACCTTAACAAGGTCTGCAGTGCTGGCTTCTTGATATGATTTTGTTGCACTTTCCTGTAGAGGTATGCTCTGTAACACGGAGCTGCTTAACTTTGGTACCTGCTTCCTTCTTACAGATGCACAGTCACGAAGTAGCTCTCTTGTTTCTTCCTTTGAGTCTTCATTCTGCTCGTAGACTTGCATTCGTGCCTTTGCAGCATTCAACCTTTTTAGTGTCTCCAAACGCTCAAGCTCTCTGCGCTTGTCTTCTAATGCCATCCGTCTAGCAGCATTTTCAGCTTCAATCTTAACACGTAGCCTAGCTTCTTCTTCTTCTCTTTCTAGTCGTCGCTTCAATTCTTCAGCTTCTTGTTCTGCTATTCTCCTTTTGTCTTCAGCCTCAAGTCTTTGTAGTGCTTCCAGTTCATGCTCTTGTTGCTGTAATATTTCTAATGTTGCTTCAGTTGCAGCAATTTCTGCAGCAGCCTCTTGTTTCTTAGCGGAGGAAAAACTTGAACCTCTGGAGCTCAAACTTGAATTGTCCATACACTGAGAAGACCTGGAATGTCCATAACTTGATTTTGAGGCTATGGATGAGAACACCGAACCTGTATCAATACAGCATGCTTCTGGTCTAATAGGATCTTGACCCTCAACTCCCTCACCTAGACGACTCCACGCAGACTCAACTATCATTTTTGTGACTGCTCCACAAGTGTCTACTCTACGGCGAGTATTACTGTCTGGATTAACATTTTGTCGCAACTCTTCATAAGCAACATTTACATCCTTTGAAGAATCACTAATTGCATCTATGAGGCTGCTCAACATGTCACTGGAGAGACGCCCCATTAGTCTTTGTCTAGCATCTCTAGCAAGAGTCTTCCATTTTTCATAAGAGCGTTGAAAGCAATTTTTAAGTTTAGTCAGCCTTTCATCATGTAACTCTTTACCTTTCTCGGTAAATTTGCGTGCTCTTTGGCTTCTTCGTGGTTCTTGCTCTGTTGTGTCATCAACAGCTACTAATGCTTGTGTGTCTACACATTCTTGGGATTCTAGCTGGTGCGGTGATTGCACAGTATCTGTTATATTTTCTTTGCCACTCTTAGCAGACTGACCACCTTCTGCCATTTTCTGTATCTCTTAGTTATACTGACTACTCTAATTTAATAATTGTACATGCAACGTGAACTGTACTGAACTTAGGTAAACAGATGTTCCTCTCTTAGATTATTAACTCTGGTTAAAGTAGTATTTTAACAGTTCAATCACCTTTAAATTAAACTTGTGACAAATTCAGTAACACTTAGATCAGGTTATTTTTTAGGCTTCTTCACAATTATTATCTTACTTGCAGCTTGAAACGTGCTCAAAAATGACTTAAACTTGAAAAGATAAATACATAACACCAGCACTTCTTTAAACACTGTACTAAACACTTAAAGAGTCATTTTTTAGCAAATGGCAAGAATAAGTCCACTTCAAGCACCTTAACTTGAACTTGGTTGTGCTTATCTTCTTGTCGGCCTTAACTTGACAATGCCTTTAAACTCTGTGCATATGCATGTCACTAGATTCTTGGTTACCAGTGTATACAATGCTTGTAGAATCCAGAATGATGGAACTTGGAGTTAACTTGATGCTCACTTGATGGCTGTTTGGAAATGTTCCTTCTCCTACCCGTGAAGAGCAGATGAATTCTCACTGTAGCTCCCCCCAGTAATTTCACGAGCACAAGGATTCTCTGATGACAGGCGATTTATTGACTGGTTCACCATGAGGATAACCATCCAATTCAAGATGCCGTGAGAACTAAATATACAAAAATAAAAGTTACAATAAAGAATATAAAAGGACATAAATAAATCAAATAAATAAATAAATGTTGTCTTTGTAAACTTTCCAAACAGAGTTAAATTCACTTTAACAGCAAACTATAGTCTTTGTATATCACTCTTTTCCACACAGCAACACAATCCACATTAATCACATACAATATAAATGACAAACTTACTTCATTGGCTGCTTATTACCAAAGGAGAACTTAATCTTACATCTGGTAATATTTTCTGTAACTTCAGATGAGTAAATGAACTTAAATGCTCTTTAGAAACGTGGAATACAGCTTCAACTTGCCATGCGGTGTAGACAACAACTTCCTGAGTTACACTGTGCTTTTCATAATAAAAGTCTCCACTAAAACAGTTCTTTACAAAGCAGTTCAAATTAAAGGTCTTTAACAAAATAATAAAATAAACATGAAATATTAACAGACTTCTCTGTCAGTTACAGGTATTAAGTAAATACACTAATTACTTCCCATATATATATATATATATATATATATATATATTAGTTAAATTTGCATTTAGTCATTTAGCAGATGCTTTTATCCAAATTAAGACAATAGAAGCAATCAAAAACTAACAAAAGAGCAACAATCTGTAAGTGCAAATGACAAGTCTCAGTTGGCCCAACGCAGTATACGTAGCAAGGTTTTTTTTGTTGTTGTTGTCCCAATCCCCCCTACCCCACCCCCCACCCCCAAGTATACATGATGCACTAAAATTACTAAAATTAAAAAATACAATTGTAAAAACTGGTTATGATTGACAGTTTATTTATCTACTTCATACAGTATGAGATGCACTAAGGTTAAAGGCAGTTTACTATGAAATATTCTGATCACTTTATATTTCCTTTTCATTCTAGCTTTAACTGTGTTTGTGGCTTGTTTAGTGGAGTGGCATCATTCTGTAAAAAACAATGACTTCAACAGAAAGGCTTATCTAAAATAAAATAACTAGTGATTGTTGTAATAAAACTGATTGCCAAGCTTGTAATAGCAATAATAGCATCACTGCCATTAAATAGTTTACCTAGTTTAGTAAAACATTGATGACTGTAGACTCGCTGGTAGTAATGTTGCTTGTAGCCTTGCAGGCAAATGCTGAGATACAGATGGAGATGATGAACTGAGGGATGGTGAACACCAGCATTATTCCAATGACCCGCAATTTCTACAGAACATTCAACATGCCCATATATGAAAGTAGTTCCAGAAATAATATCCTGTCAATAGGTCATCAAAAAAAAAAAAAAAAAATTAAGTGGAGATTTCTTTTGGTTTATGTAAGGAAAAGACCAATATGTATGTCTTTATTTACTTGATAATCTGCCCCTCCAGGGCGTTTTTCCTTAGACTGAGTCTTGAACCTTATAAACAGATGAGTTCAATTTGTGGAGAAAACTGAAATTGTTAAAAAACTAACTTTTTTTCATAAATAGGACAACACTACATCTCTCATGAACATGCCAAGAAAAGCTAGAGAGGATGTCATCATTTTTAGTGAATAATGACTTAAATTTCAGCCTGTTTCTCTCACAAAGCTCTCCTATGGCCAAGAATATAGTGCAGTGATCATATGGACTGCTTTTGTGATATCTTTAAATATCCCCAGTCATTGTAACTGTATGTTACAGAGGGACCAGTGTTCAGAATTTCTCCATTTGTGTTTTATGCAAGAAAGACAGTCATACAGGTTTGGAGTCATGTACAAGTGCGTAGATGATGACAGAATTTTCATTTTTGAATGAACTGTCCCTTTCAATAAATAGCAGCATTTAAAAACTAAATATTTAAATTAATACACAATAAACATGAATACAAAATACTACACATTATGCATGTAATACCTCAGCATGTAAACTTGGATGATCCATTGATATTACTCTTAATTGTATGCCCATCAGTACAATGGCTAGTCCTGCAGTTACGGCACTGACCACATTCATTCCAAGAGAGGCTTTCACCTGCAGGAATAGAATGTACTAATTTCATAAAATTATTCAAAGAACAGATCACTGAAAATGCTTGCATTTTTACTTTTAAGCATAAAATCTAGAAATCATATATGAGTTAACAAGGGGGGTTGTAACATTGTAACAGACTGAGGGCAGGACAGGAGGTGAACTCAAACGCAGGATTTACTGAACAACAAGGGGAGACAACTAGAAGGAATGACAGATAAGTATTCAGTGAAGGGTGAACACTGTGATTGTGATGATGATGAGGGAGAAACTGTGACAAACATGGCTTTCCCCATTTACTTCTACTGGACACTTAAAGAGTGCACAAATGGGACAATGTATAGCTGCCACTGACAATTGTGAAATTGTCTGTTGTATGAATATACAGTATAGCAGACAGTGTCATATGTATAACAGATATTTTTTAGGCCATAAATTGTAAGACTTTTTTTGTATTCATTCGTTTTTCTTGTTTGCTTTGTTTCTTCTAGAATAAAATAATGATTTTTTTTACTTTTCGAATAAAATGTATTTTTATAAATGGGGACTGTTGTAAAAATAATTTTGAAGTATAACTGATTTACAAATCTGATGCATGCACAAAATTGAATCTGATGTCCATGTTTTCAGTACAATACAGTAAAAAACTCTTTGTATGTGACTAATTTACACAGGAATTAAATATATATATATATATATATATTTAAAAACTTAAATATTGAGCAAAAAGTGTGGGGAAAACATATCCAAGTAGGGCAAGAATGAATTACAGATGTTAAATCAAAAAGTGTTACAGCCATCCCAGCCTTTCAGGTGACGCAAAATCAGTACTTTCAGAAAAAATGTGACAAAATAAATGTTAAAATGGGCTAAAATTGGTGGTAATACTGTATGTACATACCACACACGGATTAAGTTTTTTCTGCGCAGCAACAAACAGAGAGCCAGTGATGATGTACTGAGAAAGAAACACAGGAATTTCATTTTGGAAAATCAAATTAAAAGGGAAATAAAACAAAACCATTAAATGAAACTTACAATGAAAGATCCCCAGTAGGTGATGCCACTATAGACAACAATAGCAGGGTATTCATAGAAATTTGTGGTGTGTAGAATACCAAGTAAGAAGACCGTCACTCCAATCATTATCTGTACAGTCTAGAGAGCAGATATAGGTTAGATGTTTTATTTATGATGTTTAAACAATCTTGAAGAAATGTAATAAGAAGAAAATTCCTCAAACCATATATCATTATAATTCATCAGAAAATGCATTACCCCCAGTGCCTTTGGTAGTGCTTTGAAAAATTCTTTAAGCGTTGTATTGAGATTTGTTCCTCTGTCCCGCTGTCCATCAACAAAAATAATGCTGTCTTTTGCCTCCTGTGGATTTATTTGGATGACAACTGTAGCTTTGTCAGTAGAGATGACCTTGCTGCTTTCCATTTTAGACAAGTTTTGGTTTTTAGCTGTAATAATTATGTTGATGTTTTGTCAAGTAAATTAAGAAATGTGAACAGAGAACATTTTTAAAAATGACAAAAAGATCTGTGCTTCTCATTGATTTTTCATATTCTATTTTTTTTTTTTTTTTTTTTTTTTTTTTGTTCCTGATAACTACATAAACCTCTGTTAAAACATCGCTATTCAGATTCATATACTATACATATGATGATCATTTAATTAAATTTTTATGAGCCTTTGGATGTTTTGTAGTTCTTCTGATGGTTTTGTAGCCTAATATACAACATTTAAATGGAGTTTATAGTACCAAGCAATAAATGAGCAAGAACATACACTAAAACAATAATATTAGTCAAAATATTATTTTAATTTATGTATCAAAATTGAAACAGACAATACAACAAAATAATAAAAAAATAACACAGATGTTAATTTAGAAAATATTTTACCTGAAATGAGATTGGTTGACATCTGATAGATTTTTTGACGTATCTTTGTGTGTGTGTGGACTCTTTGAAGAACAGTTAGGAGGGGCTAGTAAGTTTTTTTTTTTTTTTTTTTTTTTTTTGATGGCCAAGCACCTTCCTAATACAAAGCACTTTACATATAAATGAAAAATAAACAAGGCAGAATGTTTCTCTGTCCCTCTAAATAGAGAATACATTAACATTACTACTACTACTAATAATAGTAACAACAACAACAATATAATAGTTAAACTGTCAAAATAGGAAATAATAATTTAAAACATTTAAAATGTATGCTCTGTTATCAGTGTGCTGGCATCTTTGTCTCACCAAAGCAGAATTATGAATGTTTCTATGCTGGATGTTACTATTGGCTTGTGCATGGGAGACAAGGACCACCACTAATTTCAGTGATTAATACATAATGATTATTGGTGGGTTTTCACTGATAAAACAAGACAAAAAAATGTATCAAATATTGCAACTGAGAAAAGCTGCAGTAAATTCAACCGTTTTGGGTCACAAAAATCCTTTTGAGACCATGAACTCATTTAACCTAATTAGACATTACAAATGTCATTCTGGTCTTTTTTCTATAACTGATGATGAGAACTTTTCAAAGAACAACAGCTCATGTGTTTATGTTGAAAAAACACAAACATTTAAAATGATTCATAATTTTTATATTTAAGGCACAAAGAGGAACTTAGTCCACAGTAGACTCATCATCAGCACTTTTAATTTTAACAACATCCACATGCCATATAAAGACTATTTAATGCACCATATTACAATAAACAAAGCTGTAAGGAGAGGTTCCTAGATCTGCACTGAACAGAAATCTAGCCTTCCTGCAGCTCAGTATAGCTTGGCACTATCCAGGTCATGGGTTCAGTTCTCTAGAAATGCAGGAACTGACAACAATGTTTACCTTGATGTAAGTCACTTATATAAGCTTAGACGACTACAGCAGACTGCTCTAGTGTCATGCCAATCAGGTTGAATGTTTTATCATGGAACATTTGTGGTTGACTTGCATTTCCTTTTCAGTCTGCTAGCTGTACCTTTGCAGCTTTGGGTAATGTGGGGTATTTATCTGTAAAGCCACATTAACAAAATCTTCCTTTCTTGTTTTCATCATTGACCAAACTGGAGTCTCTTGGAAGACGAGCATAAGACATGTGAGCAACATACATGCCATATCAAAACCATTGTTTAGTGAAAAATTTGTCAGATTGAAAGATGATGCAGATGATGAATTGAACACAAACAATGCTTACCATTGACAGAAGTGTGTGTGTGGTCCAGGTATTCTCTTCGTCGTTGGGAACAAATGTCCCTATAATGATAGTAAAAACAGAAATTAAGTTCACCGTCTAGTGCTTGCTCATAACAAAAAAATATTGTTTTTAATATTTTTATACAACTTGCTAAGTCAGTGTAGCCCAGTGGTAAACTTGGGTATTATAATGTAATGGGAACAGGGTGGGTTATGATTAATCTCACTTACTCTCAAAAACGAGTCACATGACTATAAAAAAAGTAAACGTTTATTTACTTTAAATGAATAATAGGGGACACCTGATTTCTAAATAAGGAACTATCAGTTCAGTTTACATAATTAAAAGGAGATCAATATTTGGTCATTTTATTTCATGACAGTAATTAAAACTAAAGTTTAAAGTTTATATTATTTAGCTGAATAATATTACCAGAGGTTTTATATAGTTAGCCTTTTATTACTTTATTCTTACTGTTTTATGTTACTATTTTTATTGGTCATTTGGGTATTCACGCTGTAAAATGTAAAACGGGTATATACACGTGACCTGGTGAGAGACGTGTGAGAAAGTGCTGGAAGTTTTTTTTTTTTTCTCTCTTCCCACTGGACCCATGTGGAGCACGGGATGCTGGCACGTTGAGAAGGAAAAAAAACGCTAGAAAGTGCTAGTAAAAGCCGATGAAACTGAGCGGGAGGCTCAGAGTAGAGGACCGCAGACTCTGGATGTTTGTGACCCGAGAGACTTAGTGAGAAACGAAGCCGGAGACCTGTCTGATGGAGCGGGAGAGAAGGAGCGGAAGCCGTGAACGGAGGTAGCCGAGATAGCTAGCCACGGTGGGCGTATGCTGGGCGGAACTGTCGGTTTGTCGCACCGCACCTGATCATCCGGACCAAAGTCTTTCCACGTTCTCAATTTGTTGCAAGTGTGCGTTCAGCACACTCAATGTTTTGCAAGACCAATACAGGCCTGCAACGTGTTTTTTTTTCCTTATTCGTTCAAAACGTTACCGTGAGTAAACTGGAATGTGTGTGAATGTGTGAGTGAGTGGGCCCACCACTGCATTTGCTAAGACTTGTTTCAGGACACTTGGGTTTTTTTTTTTTTTTTGTTTATTGTAAAGTTATCTGTGTATTCTCAATTGTTAGGAAAGAGCTAAGGGAGGGGGGCTTTTGGACCACTTATTCTGGTGTAACAAGTATGATTGAAACTATTGGGGTTTCTAGCTAAATTTAAAGGGGCTATTATTTAAGTGTGTGGGGAATCTGTTGGTTATTTATTTTGTATATTTGTTAATATTGAGTTTTGGGGAAAGCTTTTATATTCTATTTGCCAAATTCTTTTATTCAGTTAAACAAGGGCGTTACCCTATTTTTTTGCTAAAATAAAAACCATCTCTGGGTCTCATTGTTTTTAAATATTTTATTGTCAAAAGGTTTTACAACTCATTAGACACTTATTAGGTGCACCTTCGTGGTACCCACCTGAACTACACCGAACCCAAGCACCAGCATTCTCACGTAAGTAACTCACAGAGTGGTTGTACGGGTGCTACATAAATAAAATGGAGGCACCGCTGGGATTTGTTTTCTTCAAAAGTAGTTTTAAATCAGCTCTAACTTTAGTTTGACCCAGAGATTTAAATAGTTTGTTTAAAAAGCAGGCCTAGTTTAGAACCAAAAGCTGGCTAGTTGTTAACCTACATGTAAAACAATATTTAAGATTACCTATGGTGAAAACTTTAAAACTGCAAAAGTAGAGTTCTACTAAGCATCCTAAGTCAAGAAAACGCAAATTAAGCTTTATCTGTTTTAAAATTGAGCTAAAACCTACCAAATTTAGTTCTGACAAGTGATCACTGTAAGCGCACAACCTGTGGGGATGGCTCAGTTAAATAACTGGTGTGTTGGAGAAGGCATAGACCCGGTGAAAGCCTTGCTGGTTAAAGATGTACCTCCGGAAACTGAAGTTGGGTTCATTGAAGAAACGCTGCAGACTGTCAAAGCACTCAGAAGAGTCAAGGTGAGAGGAAGAATGTATGACCCACAGTCTCAAAGTTTAACCGTGCTATGTGAGTGCAGAGAGAATGTGAATACAGACACCATTCCTCTTGATGTTGTTCCTGAGGGGTTTGCTATGACCTGGAGAATCTTTGGGCCTTCTGAGGAGGAGGAAGAACCCCAAGCTCAGGCGATGGTGATGGTCAAAATGTGCCGCTGCCAGATTCCATTTTTTTTTTTCCCACTGCAAGCGTCCACTCCTGAAGCTATCATTCGAGCAGTTGGTGATGTCCTACAAATGACAAGCAAGCCCACACACGGTGACAACAATCTTTACAGAAGACTGCGCACTTTCTCAGGGGTCGTGCCCACACCCCAAGGAGAAGAACAGTTGGAAAACTGGGTTGAACAAGCCAGACTTATGATTGAAGAATATGATCACCCTGAAAGAGAAAAAAAATGAGAATAATGGAAAGTGGAAAGGGTCCCGCACTCGAAATTCTCCAAGCTGTCCATTTCAACAACCCATCTGCAACCTCTATGGACTACACTGACATTCTCGATACCACCTTTGGCAACCCTGAGAGCGGTGAAGAACTTTACTTTGCCTTCAGAATGTTGTGTCAACACCCCAACGAGAAACTCTCTGAGTTCCTGAGACGCCTTGAGAGAGTCCTAAATAAAGTTGTCCAAAAGGGTGGACTCCAGTCATCGGCGGCAGACAAAGCACGTCTTGACCAACTCATTAAAGGGGCCATCAGGTCTGACATTATGATACTAAATCTCGGATTGAGAGACCGCAGAGAAAGTCCTCCCACTTTTCTCGAACTGCTGAATGAGATACGCCTGGAGGAGGAGCATGAAGCTTCACGTCGCAGACTCCATCCACCCAAAGCCGTCTATGCCAAAAGTGCTACTGTGACCTCTGACACAGAGTTAAAAGATTTGAAAGCCGAAATACACCAACTCAGAGCACAAGTAAGTGAACTCTCTGCCCCCGCCGCCATGTCAAGCCACTGCTTTCAGTCACTCTGGCGGCAGAGAACTCAGAAGACAAGAACGTTCAAGCTTTAAAGAAAGAAGTTGTCAAACTCCGAAAGCAAGTCTCTGTCATGTCAATCAAGCCCAAGTATAGTCCTGCTACTGAGCCCTGCCCACAAGAGACCCAGTCAAGACCCTGGCAGCCCAGACCTTCTACAGCCAGAGAACGAAAGTGATTTTTTCTGCTATCGCTGCAAGGCCCTCTAGACCTCGTCTGTGTCGATTTTCTGTCACTTGAGCCAGACTCCCAAGGTTTTGCCAACATCCTTGTAGTGACAGACTACTTTACTCGATACGCCCAAGCTTTTCCAGCCAAAGACCAGAAGGTGGCCACTGTTACCAAGATACTGTCTGAGTGCTACATTGTACACTACAGACTCCCTGCCCGCATACATTCGGATCAAGGCCGCGATTTTGAAAGCAAACTGATCCAAGACCTTCTGATGATGTTGGGTATTCATAAGTCAAGAACATCACCTTACCACCCTCAGGGAGATCCGCAACCCGAAAGATTCAACCGTACGCTCTTGTCAATGCTTGGCACACTCAATCCAAAGCAAAAACAAAAATGGAGTCAAAAGATCAGTCAGTTGGTCCACGCCCACAACTGTTCTCAAAACGACGCAACTGGTTATTCGCCTTACCTGCTAATGTTCGGCAGAGAAGCTCGCTTACCGGTAGACATCTGCTTTGGTGTGACCGAGGACAACCAAAAGACAAAGTCCTACCATCAGTATGTTGCTTAGCTCAAGAAATATCTCCAAAGAGCCTACAGTCTTGCAACAGAATCGTCAGACAAAAACCACCAAAGAAACAAAAAAGCACACGACAAGCACATCAAAGAACAAGTCCTTGAGAAAGGCGACAGGGTGCTGCTAAAAACTTTGGAGTCACAGGCAAGCACAAATTGAAATGCAAGTGGCGATCCTCCCAAGACCAATACAGGCCTGCAACGTGTTTTTTTTTCCTTATTCGTTCAAAACGTTACCGTGAGTAAACTGGAATGTGTGTGAATGTGTGTGTAAGTGGGCCCACCACTGCATTTGCTAAGACTTGTTTCAGGACACTTGGCGGGGTTTTTTTTGTTTTTGTTTGTTTGTTTATTGTAAAGTTATTTGTGTATCCTCGATTGTTAGGAAAGAGCTAAGGGAGGGGTGCTTTTGGACCACTTATTCTGGTATAACAAGTGTGATTGAAACTATTGGGGTTTCTAGCTAAATTTAAAGGGGCTATTATTTAAGTGTTTGGGGAATCTGTTAGTTATTTATTTTTGTATATTTGTTAATATTGAGTTTTGGGGAAAGATTTATATTCTATTTCCCAAATTCTTTTATTCAATTAAACAAGGGCGTTACCCTATTTTTTTTTTTTTTTTTTTTGCTAAAATAAAAACCATCTCTGGGTCTCATTATTTTTAAATATTTTATTGTCAAAAGGTTTTACAACTCATTAGACACTTATTGGGTGCACCTTCGTGGTACCCACCTGAACTACACCGATCCCAAGCACCCCCATTCTCATGTAAGTAACTCACAGAGTGGTTGTACGGGTGCTACATCAGCAATAGACATAAATCAAAAGGACATTTCTACTGCTCCATTCATTCAAGACCCTTCAGTTTGTTCTCTCCTGGATCCACATATTATACTAGTAATAGTGAATTCAGGAGAGGTCAGAATAAATCAAATATAACATTTTATTTGTCAGGTAAGAATGTATCATGTCAATTACATAAACAATGAGAATTCAATTCAGAGTGATACATACATAACATCAGTTTTTCAAAAATAAATCTAAGAGTGAAAGATACATACCTGACAGCATAGGGACACACAGCAGCATGTGCGTGTTCTGAATGCTCCAGAGATCTAAGTGACACTTTTAAGTTACTTTACTTCTAAGTTTCTCATAATAAAAGTGACTGCTGTCATGGGGCTTATGTATAATTGAAGAGGCATTTGAGCAATCACCCCTTGCTCTCAAAGATGATTTAATGACTTTGGCTGTGCAGTTAATAGAATTGTAGTTTCCTTTTTTTCCAGTTTGGTTTCCAGCAATTATGAAAACGTGTTATGTTCCCCTTTCTACATAACATCCAAATCAGTCAAATCATGTAAATTGTCTGTTGAGCTCTTGCCGGATGTAAGGGTGAAGCTCAACTCCACAGATTCTAAAAAAGATGGACGACACATCTCCACTTGCTTTCACAATATAAAAGTGAAGTAAAAATGTCCCAGGTATGGCCACTCTCATTTTGCACCAGTGATGTCCTTTGGAGCTGAGTCTGCACAGTAGTAATCATTAGCTGGAGCTGCGGTATCAAAGTCTTGCCCAAACTCCTAAAGACCCAACTGCAAGTGCACAATCATGATGCCACATCCTGATTTAATAGCATCAAATAACTAACTAAAAGAAAAACTTAAAAAAAATGAACACTTGAACATATAATATTAACAAAATACCTTTGGGAAAAAATGTATTTGAAGTGTAATTTGGTGTTCTCACATCCCATTCGTAAACATGGAGAGAGCAGGGTTTATGACCTATACTTCAGTCAGCCACCAGGGGATGATCGAAACGGTTTGGCTTCACTTTTCCGGACATATGAGGCACACTCTTATTGATAAATGCTGTTCCCCAGGTGCTTCCTGTGCTCGTGATAAGAGATGGAGCAAAAATGGACAAGTTGGTTATAGGCTATGCTTGTGCTTCGGGTGTGTGCTTAAAAGGACAAATACACACAAAAAAAATTCTGTTTTGATGAGTTTTCACTTAAACACGGTGAACAGTATATCTTAAGTGAACATAAACAGTTGGAAAGTGAGTGCTTGTCAGTAAATTAGATCTGTGCATTTAAGTGACAGCAGGTCATTCAAAGTTACTAAAAAAAAAAGATATTATCTTTAGCAGCCTAAATTGTTTATTTCATTTGTAAATATTTTTTTAGCAGCCTAAATTGTTTATTTCATTTTAATAGTATTACTGAACGTTTCAAGCTGTTTATTAACTGCTCTGCTCTGAAAGAACAGATTAAAGGGTTAGTTCACCCAAAAATTAAAATTAGCCTGTGTTTTACTCACCCTTGAAGCATCCTACAGTAGGTGTGTATGACTTTCTTCTTTCAGACGAATCCAGTCAGAGTTTTATTAAAAATTGTCCTGGCTATTCCAAGCTCATTGCAGTCAGTGAGTGTCACAGTTGAACAGTCCACAAGTCGTCAAATAAAGCGCATGCATCCATAAAACGTGCCTCACACAGCTCCGGGGGTGAATAAAGGCCTCCTGTAGCGAATCAATGTGTTTTTGTAAGAAAAATTTCCGTATTACAAACCTAATAAACACTTTTCTCTCACTTCCGGTATCTGTCATACGCGGAAACCGTTCCGGCGGATGACGTAAGGTGATGAAAGCAGAGAGAGAACAAAACTCTGTACACGAATTAGAAGCACAAACTGAGGATTTGTAAAGAAAAATATCAGAGTATTTCGATATAAACCAAGAGGAAACTGGTTTTTCTTTGCTAAAGTAAGGAAACTTTGTTTCCTTTGCTCCAATAAACAAACTCGTGAGACTACCATATTTTGGAGGCGCGCGCTGCGCATATGTCCTACATCATCCGCCGGAACGCCTTCTGCCTATGACAGATAACGGAAGTAAGAGAAAAGTGTTTATTACGTTTGAAATACGGATATTTTTCTTACAAAAACATATGGATTCACTACAGGAGGCCTTTATTTATCCCCCGGAGTCATGTGAGGCAAGATTTATTATGGATGTACGCGCTTTATTTGACGACTTGTGGACTGTTCAACTGCAGCACTCGCTGACTGCAATGATTTTTAAGGACAATTTTTAATATAACTCCAACTGGATTCGTCTGAAAGAAGAAAGTCATATACACCAAGGATGACTCGAGGGTGAGTAAAACGCAAGCTAATTTCCATTTTTGGGTGAACTAACACTTTAAGGGGCTTCTTTTTTAAGTTTTTTGTGACTACCCTGGCCCCCTGACAAAGTTTTGCTTATGGCCTCCAGAAGCCTTGGCCTGGCACTGGAAAGTCCCCATAAACACTTCCCATGAAACCATGAAACTGTGTGTGTAAGTGTGTGTGTGTGTGTGTGTGTGTGTGTGTGTGTGTGTGTGTGTGAGAGAGAGAGAGAGAGAGAGAGAGAGAGAGATTACAGTTCAGTCTTTGAGCTACTGCCCCCAGATGGCACATTTTAGATAACACAAATGTTTTCACCTTGTTTACTGACTTAATTTAAAAAATGCTGTACATGTGCACACTGTTCCTGATGAAAGTAGAAGATTGTATTATATGTGGCTTTCAGTGTTTATATAATAGTTTGTTTTGTTTATTACTATCCACACAAGCCTTCTCCCTTTCTTGAACAAAAAAACAGTCTAAATGTGGACTTAGTTTGGCTTTCTTAATGAGCCCTATAGACCTACGGACTCTCATCAATGTTTTTCCACATTTCATTAAATGGATTTTATCTGTTAATTTTATGTACAGTAACCGTAAAAAAAAAAATACAAAATACAAATAAAAAAATAAATAAAAAAAAATTCAATACGGAAAATTTCTTCATATTAGTAAAGTACATGGTGCCCATTTTTTTAGAATGAAATTAAAATAAAATAATCACGTGCCATCCAATTATTTATGTCACAAAGCTGCAGATGGCAAAAGTTTAAAAAATGACAGCATTAAATCATTCATGTTTAATAGGGTACTTATTTACTACTTATATATTACTTATATTATTTACTAACATATAGATAAGGTGGCTATTATTCATGCATGATTCCAAATGATAAGTAAAACACCTGTAAAAAAAAAAAAAAAAAAAAAAAATCAATTATAAAAATTGTCAATATTTATAGAGTACATGGTGCCCTATTTAATTTTTTCTTTTTTTGAATGTAATTAATGTAAAAACTTTAAATTATAACAGCATTAATTCATTCGTGTTTAATTTAATGTCGGGGTTGGCCTACTTATTATTTATTCTGAAGGAGCATGTTTGATTTAGTTTATTGCTGAATGTTAATTAATGCTTATAAAACAGATAGTTACAATCCTTGATTCTGATTGGCTGAGCCACGTTCGAAGCTGTTGTAAATTACTTTCCAAACATACACCTTTGTTTACGTTAACCACTTTGTTGCAACCACAACTGATTCTGAGGAACGTCTCGGTTACGTATGGTAACCCTCGTTCCCTGAAGGAGGGAACGGAGACACCACGTCGGTGACCGACGAAAATGGGATATCGCTTCGATAGACCAATCTACTTCGAGTGTAAACTAAACGAGCCAATGCACATTGGCATGCAATTATTGCATCCAGCTGCCGCTGATCACAGCGTGAGTATAATAAGGCAGCAGGTGCAATCCATACCAGGTTTTCGCTGAGGAGCCGAGCCGGAGACCCGGCGGCTCAGCGGTGGTACAGCAACCATGGCGACGGGACGTGGCGTCTCCGTTCCCTCCTTCAGGGAACGAGGGTTACCATACGTAACCGAGACGTTCCCTTTCAGTCGGTCACTCTCGACGCCACGTCGGTGACCGACGAAAATGGGATCCCTACCAAAGCGCCATGAGTGCTGCCCCTTCCAGTGCCCTGTGCGAGCCGCCTGCGCCCCTATTAGGTGTAGGCTGGGGCTCGGAACAAGTAGCTCCACTCACCATTGTCAAAGCACTACCTCACTGGGTGAGACTGGATAACACTGGGAAAACGTACCCGTTCCACTTGGAACAGGGACGCTGCGGAGGCTCCATCCTTCCCGAAGGAGGTCTCGGGAGCAAATACACATATAGCATCCGTTTAGGTGTATATGGAGAAATTTGAGGTGATTCAAACCCTCCTGGAAAGGCAGAAGTCTGCTGGGGAAACACGGGCTCTAAGGCTATACCGTGGACTATACGCATACGAGTACCGCTTAGGTCTCAATATGGAACCCAGCCTTCCATGGTTCTCACGGATTCATCATGAAGGCCTGGCGCCGGACGTTCCGCCGCATCCAGCTGCCTAGGGTGATGGAGGATCTCAACAGGGTCTACAGTACGGACACTCTGGAGCGGTTTTAGCAAGCCGACACTAACCGGGGCCTCTCGGTGCCACTACCAGTTTGAGGTGAGAACACAGGAGGATACCGGCTCTACACGAAGGCTATAGAACCTAGCGAACGTGTTAGGGGTCGCCCAGCCCGCAGCTCTACAAATATCTGTCAGCGAGGCGCCACGAGCCAGCGCCCAGGAGGATGCAACACTTCTTGTTGAGTGAGCTCGCAACCTGAACGGGCAGGGCACACCCTGTGCCTGATAAGCCAGGGCTATGGCATCCACAATCCAGCGGGCCACTTAGAGACGGCATTCCCCTTCTGCCGGCCTCCGTAACAGACAAAGAGCTGGTCTGAGGTCCTGAAGCTTTGTGTCCGGTCTACGTAGCATCTCAATGCTCGGACGGGACAGAGCAAAGCTAGGGCTGGGTCTGCCTCCTCCAGGGGCAGCGCTTGCAGGTTCACCACTTGGTCTTTGAAGGGTGTAGTGGGAACCTTGGGCACGTAGCCGGGCCGGGGCCTCAGGATTACCTGGGAGTCAGCTGGCCCAAACTCTAGGCACGAATCGTCGACCGAAAATGCATGCAGGTCCCCTACCCTCTTGATGGAGGCCAGTGCAAGCAGGAGCAGAGTTTTCAATGAAAGAAATTTTGGCTCGACTGAATGCAAAGGCTCGAATGGGCCCTGCTGTAGTGATTTCAGCACCAGAGTCAGGTCCCAAGAGGGTATGGAGGGGGGCCGGGAAGGATTTAACCTCCTGGCCCCTCTAAGGAACCTGATGACGAGGTCATGCTTACCTAAAGACTTCCCATTCACGGGGTCATGGTACGCAGCAATAGCGGCAACCTGGACTTTGAGGGTGGAGGGAGACAGCCTTCGCTCCAGCCCTTGGTTCCACTTCAAGGCGTAAGCGTGTCTCGTAGACGGTGCTCTTGCCAAAGTGATGGTGTTCACTACCTCCTGGGGCAGGTCACCTAGAACCTCCGCGTCCCATCCAGGGACCAGACATGGAGTTTCCAAAGGTCTGGACGCGGGTGCCAAATGGTGCCCCGTCTCTGAGTCAGTAGATCCTTCCTCAGAGGAATCGGCCAAGGAGGGGCTGTCGCGAGGAGCACTAGTTCGGGGAACCAGGTCCGCGTGGGCCAATACGGCGCCACTAGCAAGACTTGCTCCTTGTCCTCCCGGACTTTGCACAGTGTCTGTGCAAGAAGGCTCACTGGGGGAAACGCATACTTGCGAAGGCCCCGCGGCCAGCTGTGTGCCAGTGCATCCCTGCCGAGAGTTCCCTCGGTCAGGGAGTAGAACAACTGGCAGTGAGCGGTCTCTGGAGAAGCAAACAGGTCTACCTGAGCGGCCCCGAACCATCTCCAAATCAGCTGGACCGTCAGGGGATGGAGTCGCCATTCTCCTGGGAGCATTGCTCGTGACAGCTCGTCGGCTGTACGGTTGAGCAGGCCTGGAATGTGAACGGCACGAAGAGACCTCAGAACCTTCTGACTCCAAAGGAGGAGGTGGCGGGCGTGTTGTGACATGCGACGGGAGCGCAGACCACCTTGTCGGTTGATGTACGCAACGGTCGCTGTGTTGTCCGTTCGGACCAGCACATGCTTGCCTCGTAAGTGACCTTTGAGACGGTTCAAGGCAAGGTGCACTGCTAACAACTCTAGGCAGTTGATGTGCCACTGCAGCTGTGGGCCCGTCCAAACCCCTGAGACTGCATGCCCGTTGTACGTGGCCCCCCAGCCGGTGGTGGAGGCATCCGTGTAAACCACAGCATGCCTGGAGATCTGCTCTAGGGGCACCCCTGCCCTGAGAAATGCAAGATCTGACCACGGGGTGAGGGTTTGGCGACAGGCCGGTGTAACTTGGACCCGGCGAGTGCCGCGCTTCCACGCCCACCTCGGGACTCGGCCATAAAGCCAGTGCTGGAGCGGTCTCATTTGTAACAGGCCGAGCGGTGTTAGTGCCGCTGCGGCCGCCATATGCCCCAGGAGCCTCTGAAAGAGTTTCAGTGGGACCGCTGTCCTGCTCTTGAATGTATTCAAGCAGGCTAGCACCAACCGCGCATGTTCCTCTGTGAGGCGTGCTGTCTGTTCGACCGAATCCAACTCCATACCGAGAAAAGAGATCCTCTGCGTTGGCAAGAGTTTGCTCTTTTCCCAGTTGACCCGAAGGCCCAACAGGCTGAGGTGCCGGAGCACCAGGTCCCTGTGTTCACACAACTGATCCCGAGATTGTGCTAGTATCAGCCAATCGTCTAGATAGTTGAGAATACGAACACCCTGCTCTCTGAGGGGAACAAGAGCCGCCTCCGTGACTTTCGTGAAGGCACGGGGGAGGCAGGGACAGCCAGAAGGGCAGGACCTTGTACTGATATGCCCGTCCTTCGAACGCAAACCGCAGAAAAGGTCTGTGGCATGGAAGGATCGACACATGAAAGTACGCGTCATTCAGGTCGATCGCTGCAAACCAATCTCGGGGATGGACGTACCCGAAGATCTCGCAGATCCAAGATCGGTCGTAACCCACCGCCTTTCTTGGGTACAATGAAGTAGGGGCTGTAAAACCCCGTCCTCATATCGGCTGGAGGGACCGGCTCTATCGCGTCTTTTGCCAGTAAGACTGCAATCTCTTCCCGCAGAACAGGGGCATCGGACGCTTTCACTGTAGTGAAGCGGATACCGCTGAACTTGGGGGGACGCCGGGCGAACTGAATCGCATAGCCGAGGCTGATGGTCCGCAGGAGCCAGCGAGACGGGCTGGGTAGCGCTGACCAGGCGCTTAGAAACCGTACAAGCGGGACCAGCGGAACCACAGCCGTACCCGCAGTGGGGCAGCGAGGTGGAACACAGGGACCCATCTCGGGCGGCTTGTGAGCAGGCCTGAGTGTGGTGCGAGTGTGGGGTGCAGGGCTCACCTGGTTCCACGGGTTGGCAGAGGGTGCGTGAGTAGGGCCTTTGTTGACGCTCTCGAACCGCCCGCTGCTGCCATCTGGCGAAGGAGGAGGATGAGTGAGGTCCGGTGTTTGGCCGTCCGCAACTCTCCGTGCCCTCCTGGGACCCAGAGACAGAGAAAACCGCTCTCTCGTCGAGATTTCCAGATTCTCCCCTGGCCCTCCTCCAGGGGAGGGAGAGGTGCTTTCACCATCCCCCAGAAAGCGGCTACCTCTCTCTGGGCCACCCGTCCCGGGGCATCTTGCTCTTCCGCTCACCGCCAGGTTTGACGGGGGCCAGGACGGGTGGGGCGGCCTGCCTATGCCCAGCTCTACGGCGCCACTTGCTGGAGGCTGCTGCGGATGCGGCGCGGGAGCTGGTGGAGGCAGCAGCTGGACCGCCTCAGTCTGCTCCCGTGCAGCCAAGAACTGCTGGGCCAGGTTCTCGACCACGTCACCGAAGAGGCCGGTCTGGGACACAGGCATTAAGAAACTGAGCGAGGCCAGTGGCGGTTCTGAGTTTTCAGAACTTCTGGATCGTGACCACCCTCGTGCAGGTCCTTCAGTGCCTTGGCCTGGTGCACCTGCAGTAACGCCACAGCGTGTAAGGCAGAAGCAGCTTCCCCGCAAGCCATATAGGCACCGCCGGTTAGACCAGACGAATGCCTATAGGCCCGGGAAGGAAGCACCGGGTCTCCCCGCCAGCAGGAGGCAGACTTAGGACACACTTGCATCGCTACCGCCCGCTCCACTGGGGGAATCACCGAATACCTCTTCGCTGCACTGCCATCGAGGGTGGTGAGGGAGGAGGAGCCCACCAGCCAGTTTCTGGCAGTAAAAGGTGCCATCCACGACCTGGTGAGCTCGTCATGCACTTCCGGGAAGAAAGGCACCAGGGTGGGGCACTGAAAACCAGCGCGCGCCACCTTGAGAAACCAATCATCCTGCCTCGAGGGCTCGGGACGCGGTGGAAATTTCCACTCGAGCCCTACCCTCTCGGCGGCCCGGGAAAGCATAGCTGTCATCTCCGGATCCAATTCAGGCTCCACCACCATCCCAGAGGGCAGCAGCACAGCTGAATCTTCATCTGACAGCTCTCCCTCCGATGCTGAGATCGACATCTGGTCAGGGGGAGGCCCACTGGATACCACTGGTACGCTCTTTGAAGAGGGCCCAGCGCGTTCCGTGGGTTACTCCTCTGGATCGGAGATGCAAGAGGAGTGATGGTCCCCAGAGGGTTGGTTCCCTGCGGGGTTTGCCACCACTATAATCCTCAAACCGCCCGTGCTACTGCTGGAAATGGTTTTCGTCTGTCAGCCGCCAGAACGAGCCCCAAATTGCGGCAGCAGCAACGGGACTCCGCCCCCTTTTTTGAAGGAAGCAGAGCCTGGTTCGCAGCTCCGAGATGGTCATCTTCCCGCAGAGAGAAGATGACTCATCCACGAAAGCTACCTCAGCGTGTTTGCCCAGACACGTGAGGCAGCAATCGTGACCATCACCCGTTGCCAGTTAACGACCGCACCCAGAAACGCACTAGTGAAACGGCATCCTTATAAGGACGATCCGTCGTCTTTACAAAGACGCACCCATGAAGCTCTTTTAGAGAAATTTGCTCTTTAGGAAATGCTCTTTTAGTGCTGAGGCGCACAGGGGAATTGGCCGCTTGCAACACGACAGGGGGTAGTGCAGCCTGAAGTGTGCAATCCACTCGACGCTGGAACGACCACCGCTGAAGCGCCGTCTCGCCAACACACGAAGCTTCCGAGAGCGTGCTGAACTCGTAGTTCACAGCAGACACAGTTGAGCAGAACGATACTAACGCTCGGCTCCGAAGCGAAAAGCTGGTATGCATTGTACCTGCTGCCTTATTATACTCAAGCTGTGATCAGCGGCAGCTGGATGCAATAATTGCATGCCAATGTGCATTGGCTCGTTTAGTTTACACTCAAAGTAGATTGGTCTATCGAAGCGATATCCCATTTTCGTCGGTCACCGACGTGGCGTCGAGAGTGACCGACTGAAAGGGAACTACCTTGTTTGGCGGAAGAATAATGTTTTTATTAATATCATTAGACTTTATTTGCTCTGTTTTATTGTGTGAAACCTAACTACGTACTGTATATACTACTTATATGGAAAAACACAATAAGCCCCGTGAAGCCGTTGTTTACAGTGAATTTATAACAGCTAACAACGCCCCTTAGCTGTTATAAATTTACTGTAAACCACAAAAAATCCTAAAGGATTCCAATAAGAAAATTGTTCAGGATTCTAATTGGAATTTCTATCATATTTTGGAACCGTTCCTGTAGGATTCTGATAGGAATAGTCTTATAGGACAAGACATAAATATCCTGTAGGATCATTCCTATAGGATTTTAATGGGATCCAGTTGGGTGACTGTTTATATGGGATTTCTATTTTTTTATTTTATTCTAAAGGTACACTTTTCCATTGTATTTGTTTTATGAACAAATAGTACTTGCAGTTTGTTTAAACTCACCCTGATGTAAACATTGTTCATTGTATGTTGCACAACCTTCAGTAACATTGTAAACAACATGAGAGGTGATTTGTGCAGCACACAGCATTAGTGCAAAAATTTCTAAAGCACTGATAATGGATTGATCACACACACACACACACACACACATACACACACACATAGTATGTAGCACTTGTGTCCTCCAATGTAAATATCCCCTGGACCAGTTCTAGACTCTAAAGGAGTGAGGAGGAATATATAAAACGTATACAGGAGACCAGAAATTGAATATAAAAATAACACTTTACTGTAACAATAATTATAATAGCATATACAATCACATCACAACACAGAACAATAAAACATCAAACAATATGTAGAATTTGATATAGTAACTCAGTTTTAATTCTCTTTAAGTGGTCCATTAAGTGATTCAGACTAAATTCAGAGTTGCAAAACTACAACAGTAACAAGTCTGTGTTGACTGAATATATTTAGCAGCTTTTACAGTTAAAGATAAAACTTTAAAAATGTAGTTACTAAATTGAATCTAAAAATATTTCAAAATATTTAACGCATTATTTAATTGTTAAACCATTAATATTTAACTTATTTCATTTGTAGTTAACTAGTTCTTCCTTATACGCTGTTGGTGTCGGGGCATATTTTTTTTTATTAAATGACATGAGACTTTGTGATTCCTGCACTTGCTATACTTTATACTTCAGTACAATAAAAGTACACAAATTTGGAGTTAAAATCTTTAAAGTGAATTGTACTGCACAGCTATAGAGTTGAGAGGGCAAATATTATAAGTGTTTAAAATGTGTTCATGACTATGAAGGTAAGTAATTGATTATCAATCAAACCATTATGATGTCATTTGGGAGATAGCATCTCTAATGTTAGCCTAAACCAGTGGTTCTCAAAGTGTGGTACAAGTCCCTCTAGTGGTACACAGAGGAATCACTAAGTTAATTATAAATTAATGTTAAAACACAATACATTTTATCTTAAAGGAGCTATGTGGAGGTTTTTACTTAAAAAAAATCTTTAAGATAGAGTTTTCATTTGTACATGTATGAGCCAACCATGATGTAAAAAAAAGAATGACACCTCGACTGTCCACCACGGTTGCCTCTATCAGCCTGTAGGCTCAATTGTGTGTGGAGTCGGGCCCGAATTGGCGTGAAAATTCACAAAATGTCACGTCATGCGCGTTCTCGTCTACTTGGGCTTACAACCGTACGGCACGCCAGCCATTATAGTAAGCAGCGGCAATAGTGTTTTCAGATGGACTCTGTGGATGGAAAGAAGCGACCAGCCTCCGGCAGCACAATTCAGACACCCACGGACACTCCTCGTAAGTTAAAAAAAAAAAAAAAAAAAAAACGTATCTAGTGTGGCAAAAAGAGAGAGCGTGCGCACTGAGAACGAGCATGAGACTGGCTGCAGTTCCTCTAATGGCCACTGGTGTCAGTAATGGTTAGAAATTTCAGAACCTACGCAATGCTCCTTTAAATGTAAAAACAACTTTATTCAAATAAAGATTAAGTACAATACAGTTTTTATTTAACTTTTAAGTACAACACATTTTAATTTAATCATTATTTACGTTTTTTTTATTTACCTGTATGTAAGCACAGTGCAGTGTTAATGTTCAAACTGTATATTTACAATGTTGAAGTGGCTGACAACAGTAAATATTCTTATTAGGAATAAAACTGTCTGTTTTTTTTGTTTGATTGTTTTTTTTGTTTGTTTGTTTGTTTGTTTGTTTGTTTGTTTTTACTGTGCAGAGCTGTAGTTGAATAGTTAGGCCTACTATGCTACTGAATTTTAATGCTGGTTAAGTTTGAGCACCACTGGCCTAAACAGTTACTATAGTGTTTAGTTGGCAGCATTTTAATGTCATTACATGTCTAGGTAATCACCTGGGATTACCAGGCTCGGCATATAAAAATATTTGTTGTTAAATAACATAAAACATAATGCCATCATCTATCATTATTGTTATGCTATCATTATTTATCATGTTGCAATGTTTTGTGTATTTTTTTTTTCTTTTTTTCAATTTCTGACAAGAACTAGGCAGGAGAGGTTTCTGTACCTATAAACCACAACATTAAATCAGCTTTAGCGGAAGTTTACGAGCTGGCTTATCTTTATGCGGAAGTTATAAAGAGCGATCCGTGCATATGGTCAATTGTAGGGCTGTTCGATTCCACAATTTTTGGAATCGATTCCGATTCCAATTCCTGGTCTTTGAATCGATGGGAATCGATCCCAAGAATCGATTCCTCACTGTTGTTTTCGATTCTTTTCCAATTCTTGTTTTTTTTTCTTTTTTTAAATTAAAGGAACCTAATCTCATCATGATGACTGCAGGATAGGTCGTATAATGTATCCTTCATATAATATGAAGCTGAAAAAATGTGTAAAAAAATTATGATATGAAAAGTTTTGTTTTTTCAGCTTTGCTCGTGAAATTAGTCATAGCCCAGCTCAGCAGGGACATGCGTTTATCGCATGAATTAAATAAGACATGAAGTGTCTAAAAGAAATGTGCACAGTTCAGCTGAATGATGAAGTTTACTTTGTATACTTTGCACAATATTAACAAACTGTACACTGAAACAAAATAACCAGAACATTAATAACTTATAGAGCTCATGGTTTATCTGTCAATCAGATGTGCTCTCGGCCACTGATCTGTGCTCGTGACGTGTTCTTTTATAATTACCATTGGCTGATAGAAATGTTTTAAAAAATAGTATTTTAGATGGTAATAAGATCAAGACCCTCAATGACGTCATGATCTCTTCTGTCATGAACCGCTCAAAATTGTGGACAAGCCAGTTCTACCATAAAATAACCTCTAAATCGTTTATATATATATATATATATATATATATATATATATATATATATATATATATATATATATATAAAATTGAAAATAATCTTTTATCTCACAACTGTTGTAATTATGGCTTTGGTGAATTGTGCTTCTGAAACGGAAGGCTACATCCTAAAATTCAACTGATCAGTATATGACTCGTTTTCTTTCTGTTTTTTTTTTTTTTTTCTCTTTTCTTTTTTCGTGAATTTAAATGTGTGCAGCCTTTGTCGGATGTAGCCTTCCGTTTGAGAGACTCCCACTGATAAGCTTTGTTGAACTGAAAAAGACTCTGAATGAGGAGTCGACTCCCCTTGATGGAATCGATTCCAACCTCTCCGGAATCGAAGAATCAATTCTTTTTTGAATCGACTCCCGGCCCTAGTCAATTGGTTACCAGGCAATGCAACAGGTCCTCTCGCTGACAAAGGCTCGCCATATTATTCTCTTGTCATGCGCGTCTTCTCCATGTACACACACACATATCACGGGACAATTGTTGTCCCATGTCAAACTTTTTAACTGGAACATAAAACCTGACCTGGACAACAGAACATAATACTCCATCAATACAAATAATTTAAATATAGCGCAACAAAAAAACCTAAACCACAATTAAAAACAGCTCAAAATGGTGTCCGAACAGGCATTTTGTACTCACTACTCAAGTGTTTTATACAATTAAATTTTATTATAAACAGCATACATTAATATTTCATTAATATCAGTTGTTAAACAATTTTGCTATGTAATGGCAGACTCCTATACTAATCAGCAGATACAGAAACAAGATCAACAACTCACCAACAGATATAGTTAATTCACTCAAAATTGTTTGTTTAGGATGCAGCTCAGATAAGTATCGTTATTTCTTCCTTTTTACCATCTTTAAATAAACTTTTAACAAGTTAAACAACGTTAATCACTCGATTTCTCAGCTTCCTCTCCTTTTTGACCGTTACTGTTAAAATTCTTCCATCCACTGAAGTGAGGTTTAACCATTAAAAACTTATATCTATGAATATAGTATTTGCACAAAGTAATTAAGTTATTTATAAAAAAGTCTAGGATCTTTTCCTTCAACAACACTCCAACCTTAATTGAGATCACAGTCAAAGGCTGTATTGATATATGTTTGGAATGAAGCCAGTTTTGAAATTCCAGCCAAAAAGTCTGTACACACTGTCAAGTTCACACTGGAAAAACATATGTTCTACAGTTTCAATATCTTTCTCACAGAACCTGCATGAATTGTTCTCCCAATTAAATCTTTCATGTAGGAAGTTATTAGATGGATAAATGTCATTTAGAATTTTAAATGTCACTTCTTTGGCTTTAGGAAGAACTGGATAAGTAAAATAACGCTTCCTTATTTTCTTTGCATCTCCTTCACTAAATTCTTGAAGAATATACTTTCTTTTCAGTTGACTGGGGAAGTGCTGTTTGGATAATACATTTCTGATAAACTTATTTGTAAATTGTTTGCTCTTTAAATTTTTACCTTCAGTACATGACGGATAGCATAGGTGTAACTTAGGTTTTGGTGGCTTGTGTTAAAATGACATAGTGAATAATGAAAGGACACAATCGTTTTGGATGTGTATGCCTCTAGCATTTGTTGTATAATGTTAAAAAGGTCATATAATTTTAAATGTATGTTGCCACCCTAGAAGTCAAAGTCATTTTACACGTGACATCAATGTACATATTTATTTTTTCTATTTTGTTGTTCTATTATTCTATTGTTTGACTTTTTTGTTTCAGATCAAATGTATATCAAGTGTTATCCATCCTCATAAGACCTAAACAAATAGAGCACTTCTGGAGAGGCAGTTAAACTCTGGACAGTGACTGGAACTTCTGAGCACCATCACCTTGTCTGCTTTGGGACTGTCATAGGTGAATGATGCAGTACTTTTCTGTGTTGAATTTACATAACGTCAGTACACAGACATAGTTTTGTTCCAGTTTTGCTGTGCTCATGTCTTCTTTGTGTCCCCAGCCCAGCAATCAGATGCATCAGAACAACAAAGCACAACTGAGGTGGCTCAGGCACCTTCAGCAACAAGTAAATTGCTTTAACATTAATGATAATGCAATGTCAGTATTGTAATTAAACTTGTTCCCATTTGACGTAATTGTTCATGCCAGAGATTTAATAACATTGTCAGTCAGGAGCATATTTAACAGGAGGCACACTTCAACTGGCTTGATAGTGACTTCAGTAAGTGTGGTTGACCCTCTTGTTTTTTGTGGGTATAACAATTAGGCAAAATAATCTCACTCTCTTCCATTTCCCTAACATGAAACTTTTGACTGAAACATGAACATTTTTTGTCTGAATTGTTACTTAATGTGCTGTCATAATTTTTTGTTGTTTTTGTTGTTTTGTTTTGTTTTTTGATACTGAACAGGTGCAGTGAAGATATTTAAAGAGACACTATCACTATCAAAAGTACAGAAAGCCGTACATCATCTCTAGGTGCAGTCGCTTACGGTGCAGCCAGCTTCACAAAGACTGTGGGGCTGGTCACCAGGGAAATGGACAACATGGAGTGCTTTTGGGGTTTTACTCCTCAGATGACCACCCTGGATACTGTAGCTGGGATTGCTTCACAGGCGATAGAGGTCTTGAAGAGTAAAGTGTGTGTGCGTGTGCACACATTGTGTTTTTACTGTAACAATTATGGTCACTTGCAGTTCATGTGTTTTCAGTGTAGTTTAAGATGTGTTTATTATTATTATTATTATTATTATTATTATTATTATTAATTTATTATTATTATTATTATTATCACTCAAAAACAATTAAAACTGTTAAATTGAGGAAATGATTCTTCATTATTTTACTTTGGTTTATTTGTATACTGTATGTTGTTATTTTGCTTAAAATACAAAATTCAACACACAAAATTCTGGTTGAGGTATTATTTTAATAATTTATTTAATATTTCATTTATTTTTCACTGCTAAATATCACAAACATGGTTTACTTTCTAAAATGTAAGGAATGTTACACTGGCAGTTGTACATTGGTAAAACAAACATGAACAAAAGGCAGAAGCCCTCAAAATATGGATTGTGGATGTCTGTAGTGCAAATTGCTGGGGGGGGGGATAAAAAAAACGCTGCCGTCATAAACCGTTAGTATATATTATTATTTTTCTTATTATTTCTACAAGGTAAAAGTAACAAAGATAAAAGTACAGAAAATATTAACATTACGTACAAAGAGGTGACATAACTTGCAAAGCAACCTTTATACATGTATATAACAATAATACAAAACGAAAGTTTGGTGGAGGTGACGTATTTCCGCTCTTGAGTGGAGCTCCACTCGCCCCCCATGGAGGTGACCTAACTCTACGGAAAGTGTTGCCCGGACCAACATGGCGGCCGCGTCATTGGTGGAGGTGACGTAATTCTACGGAAAGTGTGGCCCGGACAAAGATGGCCGCGGGGGGGCGGTTCAAGATGACGCTCTAGGAACATGTGAGTTGATGTGCTCTGCAAACTCAAACAGTGAAATTTACTTTTAGTGCCATCAGAATAAGACTAAATTACTTTCTTTTAACTTCAAATAGCAATTTATAAACAAATGTTCTTCTAGTAAAGAGTGACATAATGGGCAAGTCCGAAAAAAGGAAAACAAAGAGCGCTTCACAGGCTACCACTAGTCCTGCTACCAAAACGCTGCAAGCCTCTAATAATCTTGCGACAGAGAACCTGCATGATTACGTCAAGACAGACTTACAGGTAGATGCAATTTCTGACAAGTTCATGTTGTGCGAGGAGGAATTTCCTTCACTTTTAGACACGCCATGCAAATCTCCTGCCGCCAAACAACGGAAGACTAATCAATCCGAGATTGCTGACGTGCTCTCTCAACTTGGAGCACTTTCTCAGTTAATAAACACTCGGTCTGATTCCCTGGAGAAAATGATAGGAGAAAATACACGCGCGATTACTAACATGAAGGAGGTAATAAATGAAAACACAAAGCAAATCACAAGTGTCAAAGAAGCTATCGAATTTATGAGCGAGGAGGTTAACTGTCTGAAAACCAAGTGCGGTGCAGTGGAGTCCAAGATTGGCAAAATGGAGCAGACTACCTCTGAGCAGGAGAGAAGACTAGCACATCTGGAAAGTTATTTGCGACGTTGGAATTTAAGAATTTACGGAGTCCCCGAGAAGGAGAGAGAAGATGTTCGACTACAGGTGATCCAGTTGTGTCAGCGACTCCTGCCAGAGGACAGAGACAAACTTCCGAACGCCATTGATATTGTACATAGACTTGGTCGCAAGCAGCCGAACAAAACTAGAGGAGTTATTGTTGAATTTGCCTCCCGATTCTATCGTGACACTGTGTGGCGTGCAGCAAAGGAGTCTACTTTTCTCAGGGAAAACGGCCTGAAAATATCTGAGGACTTATCTCCAGCAGATAAAGAGAGGAGGAACAAATTATGGCCGGCAGTGGAAAAAGCAAGACAAAATAACAAGCATGCTTACTTTATTGGAGGTAGGGCGTTTGTAGAAGGAATTGAAATATTCCCTCCAGCCTGAAACTTAATTTAGCTGACCTGATATACATGAAACTTGTTTCACTATGTGCCGAAACCGTGGGCTAATGAGAGGCTATTTAATTTAGAGATTGTTGCCCTTAAGTTTTATTTATTTTTTTCCCTTAAAAGAAGGCGAAGTCCAAAAAATATATATATATATTTATTTATTTTAGTTGGTATTTTGAAGGAATTTATTATAATTACTGCCATGCTAAGTTATAATTGCTTATATAATTTTGAGAAAAAGATACTATGGAGTTTTGTTTTGGCAAACTTTTTTTTTTTCTTCTTTCTTTCTTATAACTTAGAAGGCTTTCTAATCTCAGGAATAAGTTTTTGTATTTCTCCTTGTGGAAAAAAAAAATTAAGACTAACATTGATGGTTTTATTATTATATTGGCTGTATTTACACTACATAAATAAGAAATTTGAAGTTATAAGATAAAAGATTACTCATGTTCTATAGATGTTGATGTCTAAATTCTGAATTGCACTACTTTATTTGTATTAATATAGAGTTTGCTGTTCTCATCGTTTTACGTGTTAACACATTTTCAGAGACCAATACGCTCTACTTCTATAGTAGACTTTTCTTTTTTCTTTTATGTCTCTATCTATAATTTCTTTCAACACTAGAGGGTTAAGAAACATTACAAAAAGGAAAGCAATTTTTTTGTTTCTTAAACAATTTAAGTCTGACTTTTGTTTTTTGCAAGAATGCCACTCAACCAAAGAGGATTGTAATTTCTGGAGATCTCAGTGGGGATCTGATTTGTGGATGGCTCATGGAACAAGTAACTCAGCTGGTGTCTGTATTCTTAAAAATCGTTTTGATGGGAAGATTGTATGTTCTAATTGTGATCCTGGTGGACATTATATTTGTCTTTTATTGGAAATTTCGAATGTAACCATTATTATTGTTAATATTTATGGGTTTAATCAACAAAAAGATAATGAGAAACTTATTGATCAAGTGGAGGAACGTGTTAAATTTGCTAACCAAATATCCAAATTCTTATTTAGTTTTCGGAGGGGATTTTAATGTGGCTTTGGACAACGTCTTAGACAGATGGCCTCCAAAGTCTCCTGATAATTCTAGTTTGTACTTAAAGAGGTTTATGCAGCGATTTTCTTTACTTGACAGTTGGAGAGAAACTCATCCTTCTCAAAAACTATTTACGTGGAACAATAATTCCTTCTCAAACCAATCACGTATCGATATGTGGCTTATCTCTAGAGATTTAAACAATGTATCTTCTGATATTATTCCATCACCACTTTCTGATCACAAATGCATCTCTATACGCATTCCTCTTTCAGATACTGCTAATTTACAAAGAACTACCTCATATTGGAAGTTGAATATTTCATTGCTTAAGTATAATGAAGTAAAGGATAAAATTAATTTCATAATCACTAATTATTGGGAAAAAGCTAATGAGGAAAAAATTTTTGTAGTAATTGGGAATTGATGAAACATGAAATTGGTAAATACTTGCGTACTTTTAGTAGTAAATTGGCTAAAAAGAAAAAAAATGAAGAGAACATTATAATATATAAAATCTCAAATCTTCTATCTAAAAAGTTCTGTCTGATGCTGAAAAAGTTGAGCTTGTTCATCATCAAAATGTGCTAGATGAGTTTTATAAACAAAAGGCTCAGGGAGCATTTGTAAGATCACGAAAAAGATGGATTGAGGAAGGTGAGCAAAACTCTTCATATTTTTTTAGACTAGAAAAACTACAAATGAAAAAAAATTTGATTGGAAAGCTTCTAATCAATGGATCTCTCTGTGAAGACCAAAAGGCCATTGCAAATTTCTGTGCTAAATTCTATCACGATTTGTACATCTCTAAATTTAACAAACAACATGCTCATGATTTTTTTGAGTCATTATTTTCCATTAATCAATTAAGTAACACTGATCAAGCCATTTGTGATTCTCCCATTACCTTAAAAGAAATCGAGGAAGCAATTAAATCTTTAAAAATGAATAAGTCCCCTGGTACAGACGGTCTAACATCAGAATTCTATCATATGTTCCGTAAAAACATAGCCCCTTTTTTGTTAAACGTATTTAAGGAAAGCATAAATAAATATTTTCTTCCACCCACATTATGACAAGGGCTGATCACTTTAATTCCCAAGCCAGGTAAAAATATTACTTTATTAGATAATTGGTGTCCAATAACGTTGTTAAACAATGATTATAAAATAATTGCTTTAGTACTGGCCAAAAGATTAAAGGGAGTGTTGCCTTCTATTATTGATGAAACACAATCTGGCTTTATGCCAAATAGACACATATCTTATAATATAAGATTAATATTAGACATTTTAGATTATTCTGATTTAATTTCTAATGACAGCTTTATCTTTTTTTTAGATTATTATAAAGCATTTGATACTTTGGAACATGGTTTTTTATTTCAAGCACTTAAAAAAATTGGTTTTGGTGATTATTTTTGTAAGATGGTTAAAATGTTATATGTAAATGGAAATAGTTCAATTAAACTGAAAAACGGTACCTCTCCCAGGTTTTCTCTAAATCGTGGTGTTCGTCAAGGATGCCCAGTGTCTCCTTATCTGTTTTTAATTGCAGTGCAATTTCTCAATATACATATTAAAAGCAGTAACCTGAAAGGAATCACTGTTGGAAAGGCAGAATTAATCATTAGTCAATTGGCTGATGACACAGCATTGTTTTTGGAAGATTCCTCTCAAATCTCAGTAGCCTTAAATATCCTTCAGTCATTTTCTAAAGTTTCTGGTTTAAATCTCAATATTGATAAATGTGAATTATTTCCCATTAAAAGTTGTAATCTCTCTTTAATCTGTGGCATAGCTGTTAAAAGCACTGTTAAATATATTGGTATAGAAATAACTAAAGAAAAAAATAGATGTGCAACAAACTTTAATCAGATTATTGAAAAAACTAAGAAAAAACTTAATTGCTGGCTTCAAAGGGATCTATCTATTAAAGGAAGAGTTTTGCTCACTAAGGCTGAGGGACTTTCACGCCTTTCTTATGCGGCACAATCTCTTTATGTAGATAAGCCTACATGTAAATTGATTGATAGAGCTCTAACAGATTTTGTCTGGAAAAATAAATGCCATTATATGAAGAAATCTGTAATTTTAAATTCTTACAACAAAGGTGGTTTAAACTTTATTGATTTTAGTTCCTTAAATTACACTTTCAAAATAAATTGGCTTCATCGATTTTTGAAAAATCAAGACTCCATCTGGAATATTTTCCCTCAACAAACTTTTTCATATATTGGAGGTATAAAATTTTTATTGATGTGCAACTATAACTTATCAAAAATTCCTATTAAACTTTCAAATTTCCACCAACAGGTTCTTTTGGCATGGGCTTTAATATATAAACATAATTTCACTCCCCATAAATTCTTTATTTGGAACAATCAGAATATTTTATACAAAAATAGAACTTTATTTTTTGATCGGTGGTTTAATAATGGATTACTTTTAGTTTGTCAGCTATTTAATGACAAAGGATTACTAATGAATTATGCAGAATTTCTTTCAGAATACAACATGCCAGTTACTCCCAAAGAATTTGCAATAGTTATGGGAGCAATACCATCAGGAATTTGTATGCTTTTTAAAAATTACACCCAAGCTACTACTATAACTACTGCTTTCCCTGAGCCAGTAGACACTCCAATAGGTCAAATATGTTTTTCAGGAAAAAAAGATAGAAATAAGAAAGTTAGATCCCTGTTTACTGAAGATATTATCTCAATTTCTCCTGCAATCTCTTACTGGAATAATTTATTTAAAAATTTAAAGTGGAAAAAGATTTGGTCTTTACAACAAAAATATTTTCTCACCAATAAAGTGAAAGAAGTATCATTTAAAATAATAAATAAATTTTACCCTGTTAATTTTTTTATGATTAAATATAAAAACAATATTGAGACAAGATGCTCATTTTGCCAAGTTCACACAGAAACTGTTTATCATTTATTTTGGACATGTTCCTATACTGAACAACTATGGAAAGATATGGAAACATTTATTAAAAATAATATCCAACAAGACATATCTGTTACTTTTAAAGATATTATTTTTGGACACTTTGATTCCGATTTAAATAACAACAAATCTTGTTTTGTTATACATTTAATTTATTTTCTTGGCAAATTCTATATCCATAAATGTAAATTCACCAACAACAAACCAATTTTTCTTGTTTTTCTGAAAGAATTTAAAATGTATCTTAATACTATTTCATCCTCTGTAAATAAGAAAGCGAGAAAAACAACCTCAATTTGTAATTACTTTAATTTGTATACTCTACTTGAAATATAAATCAATATCTTACCCTCATGTTCTTTTTTCTTTTTTTTCTTTTAGCAATTGTTAAATTGTTTGTATGTTTGTTTTGTATATTCAGATGGCATGTTGTTGATACATATTGTGTACTCTACACAAAGTTGTATATCATTGATGTCATCTTTGTATTGTTTGCATTCATAAAAAAAAAAAAAAAAATGGCCGCGGTGTTGCTAGTGGAGGTGACGTATTTCCGCTCTTGAGTGGAGCTCCACTCGCCCATATGTCTGTAGCCAGGCCCTCTTGGGCTAAATCCGGAGGCGCATATACTTACTTGCCGATCATCCGCCAAAATAAAAGCCTGCTGATTTTAAGTTTGAAAATTATCAAAACGCATTTGTTTTTTGTTTGTTTTTTTTAGACGATTTTATCCAGAAGGGCCTTACAATTGGGGAATACATAAACTGATTCTTCTTAAAGAGGCAAACAAATAAAGTAGTAGTAAATATTAGCATTTTATTTACTAGGCATACCTTTTATTTTTAATAATATTATCACACATTACTATTTAGTTTATTATTTTATTTTAGAAAACTAAATAAAAAAAGTGCAATAATAGTATAACTATTATGAATAATAGTTATTATTAACACAGAGCTTTAACTTTTCAGCACTACAATCTGGGAAATTCATTTCTGACTGCAGTGATACATACAATACTAGTGTAATAAAATCTTACTACATTCATGTTAATGTTTTTTTGAAGAAAATTTAATGCACTTTAGCACCACTCACTGGATATTTCACTTTGAAAGAGTTGTGTAACATACATAAACCAACATAAAATCACTTTGCAGAAACGTTGGCATTTAATGAGTTATAACAAATTGCAAAATGATTACAATAAAACAAAGTATTGCACATTATACATTTAGTACCTCAAAAACTGAACAGATTTGATCTTCAGTATGAACATAGCCATAGAAGCAACTTCGATGCTTGCTGGTCTCTGAGCCAAGGCCTAACTCCATGCCTATCAGAAGAATGGCAAGTCCTGCAGTTATGGAACTGAGCACATTCATTACAAGAGAAGCTTTCACCTACAGGGAGAAAAGCTACAAATTAAAAAAAAAAAAAATGACATACAGGAACAGTAATGGCATAGACTTGCAAAATATTTTAAATTTTTACAATGATTTTTTTTTTTTTAAATGGTCTTGATCTGGTCATAAAAAGAATGTCTTACTGAGCTAAGTCAACAGAGATTGATGTCTAGAGAAAAAGCATCAGCTACACCAGTGGTTCTCAAAACCAGTCTTGGAGTACCCCCAGCCCTGCACATTTTATATGTCTCCCTCATCTATTACACCTGATTCAACTCATCACCTCATTAGTGGAGACTGCAAGACCAGAAGTTGGTGTGTCAGATATAGGGAGGCATACAAAATGTGGAGTGCTGGGGGTACTTCATGGAGAGGTTGGAGAACCACTGAGCTACACAATTTTCACTTTTTGATACATTTATGTTAGTAAGTTGTTAGTATACTCTTAGAAGAAAAGGTTCCTGGAGATTGCAACTGTGGGGGAATTTACAGATAAGATTAGATTAGATTCAACTTTATTGTCACTGCACATGTAAGGTACAAGGCAACGAAATGCAGTTAGCATCTAACCAGAAGTGCAATAAGCAGTAAGTACAGAATATACAAGGTCTACAATATGTACAATAACTATACAGATAAGTATTATGGACATAATTTACAGATTTTAAATACTATCAGCATGATATACTGATAGGTGTACTATGAACATACTATACAGATGGATTATGTAAAAGTGTATGTACACTATAGGCAGAACTATGAACATATGAACATAATTTACACTATGGCAAGGAGACAGCTGTAGGGAAAAAGCTGTTCCTGGATCTGCTGGTCCTTGTCCGGAGGCTCCTCAAGCACCTCCCGGAGGGCAGGAGGTTAAACAGTCCATGGTCAGGGTAAGAGGAGTCCTTAAGAATGCTGCGAGCTCGACATAGACAGCGTTTCCTCTGGGTGTCCTTAATAGCAGGAAGTGGTGTCCCTGTGATGCGTTGGGCGGTTTTCACCACCCTCTGCAGTGCTTTGTGGTCAGCCACTGAGCAGTTCCCATACCAGACTGTAATACAACTGGTCAGGATGCTCTCGATCACACACCGGTAAAAGTTCACCACGCTGGTGTTAAGTGTGATGGTGGTGGAGTGTGTGTGGCCTGACCTAACATGCTGAGGCCTGTTGGTCAGAAAGTCCATAATCCAGTTGCAGAGGGAGGTGTTAATGTCCAGGTCTCTGTGACGAGCGGGGCCGAGAGCCATGGGAACGGAGTGAGGCCGGTGGAGTGATTGGGAAATGAGCGGCACCTGCTCCACTCACCGGTCTCGAGTCCCACGGAGGAGATCGGGAGGATACAAAAGAGGAGCGACGACAGTGAAGGACGAGAGAGGACCAGGCCTGGGTTTTATTTTGTGGTTTGGTTTTTGGTTTGTGCGCGGCAGTCGCCCGTGAGGGGCTGTCGCGCTATTTTATGTTTATTTGGTCATTAAAGTGTAACACTATAAAACTCCATAATTACGGGAAGAAGGAGGCGGGAACCGGCGAACCTTTAAATAAAACTTTGATGACCAAATAAACATAAAATAGCACGACAGCCCCTCACGGGCGACTGCCGCGCACAAACCAAAAACCAAACCACAAAATAAAACCCAGGCCTGGTCCTCTCTCGTCCTTCACTGTCGTCGCTCTTCTTTTGTATCCTCCCGATCTCCTCCGTGGGACTCGAGACCGGTGAGCGGAGCAGGTGTCGCTCATTTCCCAATCACTCCACCGGCCTCGCTCCGTTCCCACGGCTCTCGGCCCCGCCCCACTCGTCACAGTCTCCAAGTTTTGTGGTCAGCTTGGAGGGAATGACGGTGTTCAATGCTGAACTGAAGTCAACAAACAACATCCTAACATACGTGTTGTTATTGTCCAGGTGTGTGAGTGCAGAGTACAGCACTGTGCATACTGCATCCTCTGTGCTCCTATTTCTGCGGTAGGCAAATTGGTGTGGGTCCATTGTGGGTGGAAGGCAGTCTTTGAGGTGTGCTAGAACCAATCGTTCAAAGCACTTCATAATGATGGGTGTGAGTGCTACGGGGCGATAGTCATTCAGGCACACTGGGGAGGAGTGTTTCGGTACTGGCACAATGAATGTGGACTTAAAACATGTTGGCACAGTTGCTTGGGTGAGGGACAGGTTGAAAATGTCTGTGAAGACCCCTAATTAAGATTATAACCACAAAACTTAGTGGCTGCACTTGTAGCAGGCCTTTCTCTGCTGAACACTCCAATATATATATATATATATATATATATATATATATATATATATATATATATATATATATATATATATATATATACATACACACATACACACACGTGTATATATACACATATATATATGTAAACATATATACACACACATATATATATATATATATATATAAACACACACACACACACACACACACATATATATATATATATATATATATATAAAAAATTGTTATAGGCGGGGTAGAAATGAAGAGTTTCATCACTCCTCCTGAAAGGACTGGTTCTGTCGATGTAAACCCGCAGGGCATGAACAGGACATAAAGCATTTAACCTCTGATCCTCAGCAGGGGAGAATGGAGGAGGGTGAAAAGCAAAAAGTTCAAGCACCTCACAAGTGATAGCTGGGAAGCATTTTGGCATAAAGGCCGGGTTAGGCCTGAGAAAGCCCTTATATCCACAGAGAGAGAATTTAGTGCATGAGGGATGAACAGAGAGTGTGTGCAAATCACTGACATGTTTGGCTGACACCAAGGCCAGGAGCAGAGCTGTCTTGAAAGACAGAAGCTTAAGGGAGATATCTCCCAGGGGCTAAAAAGGCTGTTGAGACAAGGCACCCAGCACATGCAGCGATAGCCGCTAAGTAGACCTTGTTAGTCAAAAAGGATATCCCACCATCGATAAACTCTTGCAAAAAATTAAATAAATGTTAGCAACTGAGCACTGATTTGATATCAGCTGGCGCCCCTCACACCACTCCTCAAACACACGGCACTTGCAATCATAAAGAAAGCTTGTAGAAGAGGATCTATCATTCTGAACCCATGGAGGAAGCCCCAGTGTGTTACAAAGGACATAAGACAATGGGTGTTTTTGTATGTACTGAAGAGATTGATAGCCACCTGTCTGAACCTCTTCCATAGCAGCCCCACTATCTGAAGGTGGAGGCACCACTCTTTGTAGAGTGGGTTCCCCCTCGAAAAAAAGTCTGCGCCCCTGTTCAGAATGCCCAGGACATGGGTCGCCTATAATGACAGAAAGTGCCGGCTGCTCCATGCTAACAGCTTGTGAGCTAGAGCTTGAAGCTTGGAGGAGCGCATCCCTGCCTTGGCGATTGATATGTGCCACGACTGTGGTGTTGCAGGTGGGCCAGAAAATGTTTTAGAGCCTTCCAAATAGTGAGGAGCTCTAAATAATTTATGTGGGCTGAGTGGAGTGTTCACGCGGTTCACACACCCTTCACTGTTCTGCCCTCTGGGGTAGCTACCCATTTTGTTAAGGACGCATCTGTCATTACCACCTTCCGCAAATTGATGGCCCCGAGGGGGGTCCCCTGAGTGTAAAACTCTGCTGTGCATGAGCATGTAACTGTAACAGATAAACCCACTTCATGAACACCCTCATTCTCAGAAGGCCCAGAGGCAGGACATGCACAGCCAAAAGCCATAAGACCCTGTAGCCTGAGACATGTACGATTCTGTACCCTCGCTCCTTACCTGAATTGCGAGAGGCATTTCATGAAAGAGTGAATGCGCTCTTGCGACAGGTGCACAAGCATGCTAATGAAATTCAGCTCCAGACCCAGCTCCAGTAATATCTCATTCTGGGTAGGAGAAAAATTGCTCTCGTTCGCATTCGCTCTAAAGCCACACTTTGTCTTTTGCAATGGCTATAATTAGCCAATTGTATAAAATGTCAGGATCCTGAGACACGCTATTCTCAGCAGGACCAGGACCGCCTCTGCATACAGACAAAAAGTCCTTGGGCTTAAAGTAGCACACACCTTAGTAGGGATCAACTATGCTGAGAGCTGGCATATCCTTTACCTCGAGGCCTGCGAGACTGTGTTTGAGGTTGAGCGGGTATCCCCAGTGATATTTCATATGCTTAGAGCACGCTGGGAGGACAGGGAAGAGTTGTTTCCTCACCTGGTTGGTGGCACTCTGTGGAGCCGGCCACTCAATGTTGAGGCGAGCAGCTGCTGGTTCACACACATCCAGGAGGATGGACTGTGGGGGCATTAGGAAGACATTTAAGACAACATCATCAGAACTTCTTAGGCAACATAAGGCAATGGTTACAATTCTCCGGGTTCTCCAAAGCCTCTTCTGCATGCTTTAGACCCAAGCAGACCACGCAGAATGGGTGAGGGTCCTTACTGGCGATCAGCACACCACACACAGCTGGACAGGCCCGTGATAAGCTGATCCCAGGAGAAGCTGCAGTTTTTGAGAGCGACATACTGGCAAACCACTGATTAAACCATGGCGGGCAGCCGTGGAAAGGGGATCAGGTGAGATAATGAAAGAAGGTGGGCAGCCTGAAGACAAGAGAGAGTGTGGGCAGCTCAGGCTGCGAGACAACTAATCTAGGCTGAATAAAAACACTGTTGTGTCTAGCGGAGGATGATCTGGTGATATGTCCTCCTGAAGACACACAAAGTGGGCAGCATTAATCCAGCTGAGCTGTTAAAATGCAGAGATCGTGAGAAGCAAATGTCAGTTGAGGAAGAGTAATGTGTGCAAGGCCTTTATGCTCTAGGTTAAGGGGTGCCATTGGGCATGCGTTCCTGTCTGTCAAGCCAGACTTGGTACAATTGGATGCTTCGGCAGAAACAAGGCATGGAAGCCCTTCCCATAGGTGGATCTCTAACATGAGATGAAAGAGAAACATTACACAAAACTTACAACAAGGGATCCCCAGTAGGTGATGCCATTAAACAAAGCAACAGCAGGGAAATTATAGACATCAGTGGTGTGTACAATACCAAACAAGAACACCGTCACTCCAGTCATTATCTGGACAGCCTAGAGAGGGGACGATAAGGGTCTGTTTAGAAAGTCTGTTTTACAGTAGATCGTGGATTAAATGGATGGAGGACAGATGACTGCACACACCTCAGTGGTAACTATAATATACACTCGGAGACTTGGAAGGAAAACAAACACTGGACCAGAGAACAGGAGAACACACGGGAGAAAGCACAAGCGGTAATCACAAGGAGCCTGCTGGAGAATCTGGAGTAACATAGAGAGAGTCCTCTTCATATGAATGAGATCAGACACTGGAGTGACGTGAGGTGTGTGCTTTTGAAGCCAGCTTGATAAGGGTGCAGGTGTGCGTGATTAGTACAAATGAGGCGATGGTGTGCGCTGGGACTGGGTGGTGGGTGAGCCTGGCAAATCCGTGACATACACAGCTTAAAATATTGTCACTCTAATACTGTTGTGGTGTTCATTCACATTGTTTCTAGATTATTGTGTAGAGTGATCAAATGCATTGTAAATAATTGCTAAAAGCTTCATTGGGCAAAAAAATTACATCACAGTTTTTTGATCCTGACACAAAATGACCAGCTAACATTAACTGACTAATCGTATCAGCAGCACATGTGAAAGTTTGAATGAGTACTAGTCAGGTGAAATCACTATCATACTGTTTAGATTGTAAGAGAAGACTGATTGGAGAGCTTGCTCAGGAATGGCAACAGGTTGGTGTGAGAGCATCTGCACACACAGTGAGGCCAAGACTTTTGGACAGCGGCCTGGTGTCAAGAAGGGCAGAAAAGAAGCCACTTCTCTCCAAGAAAAACATCAAGGACAGACTGAAATTCTGCAGGATGAACAAGGATTGGACAGCAGAAGACTGGTGCAAAGTTATTTTCTCTGATGAAGCTCCCTTCCAACTGTTTGGGACATCTGCAAAATCGATTGTTCGGAGAAGAAAAAGTGAATGCTACCATGAGTCCTGTGTTGTGCCAACAGTGAAGCATCCTGAGACCATCCATGTGTGTGGTTGCTTTTCAACCAAGGGAGTGGGCTCTTTCATAATTCTGCCCAAAAACACTGCCATGAATAAAGAATGGTATCAAAATGTCCTGCAAGTACGGCTTCTTCCAACGATCCATGAGCAATTTGGTGATGATCCGTGCATTTTCCAGCATGATGGAGCAACATGTCACAAAGCAATTGTTATAATGAAGTGGCTCGAAGATCATTACATTGAAATTTAAATTTTGAATCCTCGGCCAGGCAACTTCCCGGATCTCAATCCCACGTGTTCAGTCCTCAAAAGGCAAGTGGACAAGCAGAAGCCCACAAATTGTAATCAACTCCGAGAACTAATAAGGCTTTTTAGACCACGCGCCGTGAGAGTCGACCGTTTTTCCTGTCGTTATACTAGCAAAAGTGGATTCGGAAACGCCCTAAGTGCACCTGCGTCGTGCACTTTAGACCATGCGCTTAGATCATTAAAATAGGGCCCAAAGCCCCTAAAGTCAATGGCTCAGTAGGTTTTTTGTTATTTAGCGCGTTAGTATAGGCGGGTCCACAGCGCACGTACACTCTGCTTATTACACACCCAGGGATGCACTGCAACACACAAACATGCCAAATATTAAAAATAAAATGATTGCCATGTAAAAGATTTTTATTGTGTAGGCTACATAAATATTATAATGCCTACATGTCATAATGGATAGTCAATGCATTTTTCAGAATCAGGCTACCTATTTGCTCCGTTTCATCTCTGGAGGCGCATTCTGTCTTTGCGCTTGTAAATTCCGCAGTGTAAATAGCAAATCCGCCATGGCACGAGTGCAACTGCCTCTTAAAGGTATTGATTGGTTATTGAGACACGTTATGCCAAAAACACACCCATTACTCACACTTACTTTTTAAGAAAAGGGACAACCTTTTTTAGCCCATGCGCCGGGCGCGCCGACCGTTTTTCTCGTCCTAATGCTGCGTTCACACCAAATGTCTACCGCGTCTAGTTTGCCGCTTGAACATTTTGAATGCATTCGTCTAGAGTGAAATAGACGTGTGAAAAAAGCAAGTGTTTGAAGAGAAATTGATGCGCTTTTCGAGGCGAAATCAGCTTCTTGTTAGAGGGGCAAGTGCTAGGCGGTTGTCTGTTTGCAAGATAGCTGATGTTGATCGAGCATTCATCGAGTGAGTTACCGCTTTGTATTTGCTCTGAAGAGCTGAACAGCAGCGTAGGGGTCAGCGTCACTGTACTTGGGTCCACCAGACCTCCTCACCGACACTCTTCCGAGCGAGGTCCTTTTTATTCCTGTCTCTATATAATTATGAACTTGTGTCATATAGCTCCGGGTGACTGCTCACTGACAATATCAGTCGTTCCTCCATGTTGAATGAGTGACTCCGGACGGGCCTGCCGCCACAGCAGCTAGCAGGCTCCTGATTGGTTAACGCGGCGCAAATTCAAAAGTTCAAATTTTTCAACTCCATCAGTTTGAAGCAAATTCTGGAAATGAAAATAAGAAGCTAGAAAGCAAAGCCATTAAATTAAACTTACAATAAGGGATCCCCAGTAGGTGATGCCACTAATGACTGGGTAAGGATAACTGTAGTTATTGGTGGTGCGTACAATACCACACAAGAAAACCATCACTCCAAACAAGACTTCCTGTTAATGAAGTATCTGGAAAAGATCTACTCTATGAACAATGCATTAAATTACATTAAATAAAGACAAAAATAAATAAAACAAGCAAGTGAAATGATAACTCACATGTATCTGGTCCATTGATGAAGCCATGTTTCAAGTCAAGTGAATTATTAATCATCTTATAATACTGACTTCAGGAAAAGGGGAATAACCAATGACATTTGAGATAACAATTAAAACAGCAAGCCCTGCCCCACGACTGACAAAAATAAAAGTGTTCGAGCGAGCAGGTGAGAAGATCGAGCGCGAGCAGCTGGGGAATGATCATGCGCGCGCGAGGGCTTGTATTATGCGCAGAAGACACAAATGTTACAAAGCTGTGATTAAGTTGAAGTTATCACACAGTCCTGAAGTCCTCTCTCAAGCCGCTCACTCGATCTGTTTGGTTTCATTACAGTGTGCTCCTTAACACTGGGAGCTCCCTCTGCTGTCCATAAGGTGCCTCTGCGCACCAGCCATTTCAAACCCAGCCTCCTTTATTTGGGCCATGCCTCCTAATTTGCATACACTCCTCAATCCTCAAATGCCCAATCCTAAATCCCCAAATCCCCAATCCTCAATCCTAAATGGCTAAATGATTAAATGCCCAATCCTAAATACCAAATTCCCAATCCTTAATCCCCAAATGCCCAATCCTAAATCCTAAATGGCTAAATGACCAAATGCCCAACCCTAAATAGAAAATGCCCAATCCTAAATACAAAATGCCCTATCCTAAATACCAAATGCCAATCCTAAATACCAAAATAATTTTCGACTTGGACTTTAAGTTTCAAATTTAGATTTTTAGTTTTGGTTTAAGACTTTTAGTTTTAGACTTTTAGTTTATAATCTGACCCAATAATCCCTCCATAAACAATAGCATGCAGAGGGATAATCATTGGCATGCGAGCAGGAGAGAAAACTGCATACGGACAGACATTTTGGGGTAATAACTTCTCATAGTCACACAGCCTGTTAGGAGCTATAAATACTATTAAAGTGTGAGAATTAACTTGTGCTAGTCTACGGATGCACGCGCACAAACTAGGCACTTAAGATCAAAGCCTCAGTGCTCTAAAAGCACTCGTCAATGTCAAAATGACGGAGATGGCCAATCAAATCAAAGTAGGCAGGGTTTACTGTTCACAGAAGCAGAGCGTGAAGCGTCAGTTTAGTTTAAAGGAGTCATATCAAGTTTTCCTTTCTCTTTGGAGTGTTACAAGCTCTTGGTGCATAAAGAAGATCGGTAACACTTTACAATAAGGTTCCATTAGTAAATGTTAGTTAATGTATTAACTAACATGAACAAACAATGAACAATACATTTATTACTGTATTTATTAATCTTTGTTAATGTTAGTTAATAAAAATACAGTTATTCATTGTTAGTTCATGCTAATTCACAGTGCATTTACTAATGTTAACAAGCACAACTTTTGATTTGAATAATACATTAGTAAATGTTGAAATTAACATTAACTAAGATTAATAAATGCAGTAGAAGGATTGTTCTTGCTTAGTTCACGTTAACTAAAGTAGTTAACTAACATTAACTAATGGAACCTTATTCTAAAGTGTTACCAGAAGATCTTTAAAGTTGCAAAGACTAAAGTCTCAAACCCAAAGAAATATTCTTTATAAAAGTTAAGACTCGTCCATGTCCTCCTAAAATGTCTCATTTAAACACACCCCCACATGTCTACGTCACGATGTAGGAAGATTTGCATAACGCTGCCCAAATGGTCAAGCAAAGAAAGAAGGCATAACCTTTAATTCTCACTGTTGCCGCTGCCGCCATGTTGTGGAGATGCTGTTTCATTGTGAAAGCGATAATACTTCGTTTGGCCTTCCATAAGAGGACACAACTAGAAATCAGTGGTAAAGTTGTACTTACAACACTGTTCCAGAACAATTCAACCCAAATATTCAGATGTTTGCAGCACATTTTAAGGAGGACTGTTTCCTGATCCTGGGAAAGAAGACTGCTGTTCTGACTCACAGTCTGTAAGTACGTTTACATATGTAAAGGATTTGCCACTGACGTTTCGAATGCGAGTTTTGAGCAGTGTAATAAGTAATTATGTCCCCACTGGATGCAACAAATGGCTTGTTTGTAATGGGTTTTATTGTTCTTGTCACGCCGGTGTTCTGACCGGGACATGCATCACAGTATGGCAAGGGGTATAACATTTCCGTCACACACTTGAGGCATTCTGCCAATCACAAAGCACTAGATAGCTGGCCAATCAGAGCACACCTCGCTTTTCAGACCGATGAGCTTTGTAAAAAACAACGTGTTTCAGAAAAGCGGGGCATAGAGGAGAAACAGTAATGTACAGTATGTGGCAAATAATGTGTTTTTTGAACCTTAAAGCACATAAACACATTTCATTACACCAAATACACAAAATAATGTTCTTTTTAGCAGAGGTGGAAAGAGTACGAAAATATTCTACTCAAGTAAAAATACCATTACATGAATGAAATTTTACTTAATTACAAGTAAAAGTACCAGTCTAAAAATCTAAGTACAAGTAAAAAGTAGCCTGTTTAAAATTTACTCAGAGTAAAAATTACTTACACATCTGATCCAGCTAATCTAATCATATAGGCCTTTAAATCTCAAACCAGTTGAAGGAATCAGTTATTTATAATCAGTTATTTATATACATTTGGGCTGTTATTAGTATCAACAAAATTCATCTTTTCAATGCAGAGAAGCTGCATCTGAAGTGGCATTTAGATGTATTCACACACTGTTTAATGCAGGACATGAATGCATTTAACCTGCAGTTACACACATGATATAGAAGACATAAAATGTTGAGTACTTATTTGAAATTATAAAAAATAATAAAATAATACATTAAATGTGAAATTAAATTCGCCAGTGGGTGTCAGCAAGTCACTGTTAATAAGTGAGTCATTGCTATTGAACCGAATCGTTTAAACGATTGATTCATTCAGGAACGAAACACCATCATTCCTCAGAGACGCAAAACTGTGCTATGGTGGCTGGGTGTGCTGTTGTCGAAAAACAAGCAATATGGTGTCTAAACCGCAAGTCTCTTAATTAATGTCTTGTTTATTGAACTGTTGTTAATATATATATATATGTTATATATATATGTTAATATAATATATATATATATAAAATCATGCTGATTTTTGAAAGAAAAAAAAACACACTCTCCATGTTATAATGATTTACTATATGAAATTATATAAATATATACATTTTCTGCCCCTATATCTTCAATTTTGTGATCATTTTAAATGCATTTTAACAGACTGAATCAGGCAGAACGAACTCTAAATGCGCGCGCGCACTAGTCTCTAATCTACTATAGGCCTACATCGCGGAACTCTGTAGGAGTGTTTGGTTTGGTTTTTGGCAAAATACTGATTATATTAAATTGCACATCGTTAAAACAGCAATTACGATATTATCGCAGATCGCACACCCTGCACAACTGTCTTTTTGGGCTACACTGCATAATAGAGCATAAATATGGCCATGGGGTTCAGTTCATTTCCTTCGAGCTCAACTTCAGCAGAATACTACGGGGTTTCGTTTTCAGCGGTGTCTGCACCATTAACGCCTCCCTGATAGCATACACTTCCGGGCCTTATCTGGGCCAAATATGGCACATATGGCTGAGCTCTGGCAGTGGCGGAGGTCATTTGGGCCAGATTTGGCCCACACACATCAAGCCGGTTTTAGTATCAGTTATGGCATGTTTTATGTGGGCCAGATCCGGCCCATGTGTGACAAACCGGTTTTAGGTTGAGTTCTGGCTTGTTGCGTGTGGGCCAGATCCGGCCCATGTGTGACAAACCGGTTTCAGGTTGAGTTCTGGCTTGTTGCGTGTGGGCCAGATCCGGCCCATGTGTGACAAACCGGTTTCAGGTTGAGTTCTGGCTTGTTGCGTGTGTGCCAGATCCGGCCCATGTGTGACAAACCGGTCTTAGGTTGAGTTCTGGCTTGTTGTATGTGGGCCAGATATGGCCTATACCAGGTGACCAGATGTGCCATTTTCTGAAGACACGTCCTGGCAGATCACCTTACTTTACCAGTCAGTGGTTCTAAAACTATTTTGAGTACTGGACGCCCATAATATTTCAGGACATGTAATATATATACATATACACATTTATTTGTCCTACACGGACCTGTTATGAAGCTGCAATGTTATTCGATTTTTTTACATTTTTGTACTATGTCCTCTGGTGTGACACCATGTCCTTTGAACTTTTTTGGAACCACTACAAATGTTTTATGCTTTGTTGTGCATTAATATGACACCCCTAAATTATATTTTTTTTAATTAAAAAGTGCATGTTAAGCTACATAATCACAGAAAATTTAGCAAATGTGTCTTGCTTACCACTAATGACAGGTTAGCTTGGAATAGCAAGGTCATTAATTGACAGAAAAGGCTGAAACGTCCTTTGGTGTGATTAAAAAAAAAAAAAAAAAGTCCTCCATTGTGACACCTTTATTGTCACACCACAGGACAAAGTTTCTTTAAAAATCATTTTAAATAATATTTGTTTAACTCCTTTTTTATACTTTTTTGATAATTTTCAGTGTCCTTAAATGCAATAATTACATTCATTAAATTAAGCTCTAATCATCAAAAAAAAAAAAAAAAAAAAAAAAAAATTATGAATCTATAGAATATATGAAATATATACTTTAATAAAAAAAGTTAGAAAAAATGAACTTTTTTCATGATATTCACATTTCTTCAAGACGCACCTTACACACACACACACACACACACACACACACACACACAAACACACACACATATATATATCCAAAATAAAAGTTTTGTTTACATAATATATGTATGTGTACAGGGTATATTTATTATGTATATATAAATACACACACATAAATTATATATTTAGAAAATATTTACATGTATATACATTTATATATTTATATTCTTATATTTTATATTATATATAAATATATTTAATATATAAACATAACATATTCTTCTTAAATATATACATGCATGTGTGTGTATTTATATATACATAATAAATATACCCTGTACACATACATATATTATGTAAACAAAACTTTTATTTTGTTTGTGATTAATCGTGATTAATCATTTGACAGCCCTAATATATATATATATATATATATATATATATATATATATATATATATATATATATACACACACACACACACACACACACACACACATATATACATATATGAGTGTTCGTAAAAGCAACAATACAAAATCTTAAACTATAAAAGTGCCACTTTGTCCCACTATTATGTACAGGCCTGGCATTTTGCACTGGGCTATAGAACTACAAAATGAATTTTAAATTAGCAATATCATAATTGAATGACATTTTGAATTGTTTATGTAGTGATCTAATTCTATCCACCAAGCAATTGTATGTGAATGTGTGAGACTTATGGTCATGGTTATAGGGAAATAACAAGAAGAACAAAGTGCAGTAAACGCTAAAACTGTTTGCACCACAAACCAGTACGTTCATAAATAAGACAATACATTAAAAATAACATGGTAAGATAAACAAGTTTGCAACAGTAAACAGCAAAACAAGCTGTTTGTACAGCTAATATAGCTGGAATGACACAGACACATTAAATTTACAAATGGCCGCGCCCCCTCTTACAGAAAAAAAATAAGGGGCATATGTTTATTCATATGTTTATTTATGTAACGTAAGCGTGTGACTTTTAATGCGTGACGTGCTTTCATGGGCGTGCGCGCGGACCGGATGGAGTTGCCATGGAAACGGAGGGCAACACTGCAAATGTCACGAGGAAACACCCCGTTTCTCGCTGATTTCACTGTTTTCAGGTGAGTTTAGTCCATAAAATCACACAAATATTACTTATAACTGTTGTTGACACTTCTCTTACTTGTATTTGACTCGCTTCTGTTGTTTATTTACTTTATAGGAATGGTTTAATGTCTTCGAAAAAGTCCGTTAGCATTTCTGCCGTTTTCAGACGACGTATCGTCAGGTATGATAACTCTATTGTGCTCTTATTTATGAAAGTTTGGGCTTTCAATCAAATCTTTATCTGTAGATGATAGCTTTTGACTGTTTTGTTGGTAATCTTTCAATGGATAATTGGAAATTGCTTAATTTATTTAACCTTAACATTTACACTTTACTGTTTATCGATGACGTCACGTTATCAAGGAGCGCGAAAATTGGCTGAAAACTAGAGTTGTTTTGATCTTTTATGGTAAACATAAAACTGTTCTGCGATTTCAAGCGTGACAAAATAATCCTTCTACAACAGAAGGGAGTGTCCAAGATTTCAATATTTCTGAAGGGAGCTGCTGACAGAGATGTAGGAAGCGCTGAAAAGGTTAAGTAACCTAATATGCATTTTTTCACAACATTTATCACAACGAATCTGTTATTTTATTTATTTATTTTTTGCATTTCACCTGCTCTAGCTTGTTTCCATCTAATAAACCTGGAACTGCAGACTAAATATTGTTGGCTCTGTGTCAAATTGCTTGTTTTGTTCCTAGATTCTTCAGTGCTGATGGCCTGCTGCATCCAGCAGAGTCGGAGTGAACCTACTGTAAGACAACATCTCCAAGATGCTATTGACCACAAGACTAGTACAGTAAGTCAAACCTCAAATATACAGTACACTAGTGTTCAAAAGCTTGAAGTTGATACAATTTGTAATAATTATCTTCTGCTCACCTCTGTAGTAATTATTTGATTAAAATATGTAAAAAGAGTAATATTGTGAAATATTATTACAATTTAAAATAGCTGTTTTCTATGTGAATACATTATAAAGTAATTTATTCCTGTGATGTGCAGCTGTATTTTCAGCATCATTCCTCCAGTCTTCAGTGTCACATGGATCCCTCAGAAATGCTGATTTGCTGCTCAAGAAACTTATTACCAGCATTGAAACAGTTGTGCTGCTTCATTTTTTGTGGAAACCGTGATGCATTTTATTTTTCAGGATTCACAGATGAATACAAAGTTCAAAAGACCTGCATTTATTTGAAACAGATGATTTTGAACAATTTGATGCATGTAACACTAACATTCAAATGTTTGGAGTCTATGTAACAACGAATCCAAAAAAAAAAAAAAATCAGCACGTCTGTATTTTAACATTGATCATAATCAGAAATGTTTCTTGAGCAGTAAATCATCATATTAGAATGATTTCTGAAGATCATGTGACACTGACGACTGGAGTAATGATGCTGAAAATTCAGCTTTGATCAAAGGAATAAATGAGTTGTTTTGAATTGTAATAGTCACAGTGTTACTATTTTACTGTAATTTGATTCAATAAATGGAGCCGTGGTGAGCATAAGAGATTTTTTATAAAGGCATAAAATATCTTACAGACCCCAAACTCTTGAATGGTTGTGTAAATTACAGTTATGATGTTCCTCCCAGTTAAATTTGTATTAAAATGTATTAAATGTTACTCTGGCATATGCAGTCCATTCTATAGAGACTGTGTCTGTTCCCCAAAAACAGACAATAAATAATATGTTTATTAAGGGATCTAGAAAAATTATTTCAGTTTAAACCTACTAGATTAAAAATAGTACTCAATGTACTCCATTGATGAAATAGTAAAAAGTGCACATTGCCTGAAATGATATGAATAGCAGCTATGCTAATCTTTCTCCCTTTGCCTTCCTGTTTCTGCAAATGTCCATCCCAGGGTTATTAGAAACTGCACAGCATAGGACTTGCAGGACTTGTGAGGACTTCAGATGTATATAGAACAACAATAATTCATATTGGAATAATGCCCTAAACACACTACAAAAAGTAATTTTGTTATTGTTTTAATGGAAACCATAAGAATTTCTGTGATGGTTTCTATTGTTTTTTTGTTTTTGTTTTTTTCAGCAGGGTAACGAAACCCATACTGTGCTGCACACTATTGACAATATTAAGCTAAAGCTTGACTTTGCAAAATTAAAATCACAAATCAAATCGCAACTGCACTATCTGTCAAAAAAATCACAATTAGATATTTGCCCCAAATCGCATGTTATGTGATATACGTCATGTGTATATGTTGTCTTTCATTTACTAACTGCTTGTTTTCTTAAAAAAAAAAAAAAAGAAATAATACTAGCTTCTCTAATCTTTTTGTATTAATTTATATATATATATATATATATATATATATATATATATATATATATATATATATATATATATATATACACATACACACACAAGTAACAAAAGCAAAAAAAAAAGGGCCTCTAAAACTAGCTTGTTCTTTTCTTTTTTTTATACTATCGGGGTTTTATTATTTATTATGTAATAAAATAAAAACTTGCTTTGTGTACTGTTTTAAGCTAACAGACTTGTTAAAACACTTATATATCATTGCTCTTTTGTTGATTTTGATTGCTTCCATTGTCCTCATTTGTAAGTTGCTTTGGATAAAAGTGTCTGCTAAATGTAAATGTAAAGTTAATGTGTATTTAAGTATATTTATAAATATTTATCTGTATTTTTTATTTTGTAATAATGTAAATGTATTTGTTTTATATCTATACATGCATTTGTATTCATGTATGTATATTTATTTGTCTAATTTTTATATTTTAATAAAGCAGTTTAGACTACATGAGTGTTTTCTTTATTCTGGATGAATTACATATGCTTTTGTGTCTAGAAAGGGTAAATATGGGCCATATCTAACCCAGAAGTCAGCCACAACTGGGACGGATCTGGGCCACATCTCAGAAATGGCGTGGGTGACATCTGGGCCAGGTGTCGCCCATGCCATTTGTGAGATGCGGCATGGATCTGGTACAGTTGTGGCTGATTTCTGTCAGACAAAACTGGGCCAGATCTGGCCCAGATGTCAGCCAGACTCAGGTTGAGTCATCGCCGTCATTCCGCGCGGTATGTGGGCCAGAAGAATGTGGGAGATGTGGGCCAGAACTGGGCCACATGTCATTTGCTATCTGGGCTGTCTGTCCGTCTGCATCTTTCTTGTGATTTTAGCGCCAGTTTGCTCTCCTGACCATTATTTACTGAAGTAGTTTCCAGGGAGCGATTTTTTTACTCAGTAATAAATGCGTTTTAAAATGTAGGGAAGTACAATACTTCGAACAAAATATACTTAAGTAAAATTACAGATTTTAAAAATTACTTGAAAAAGTAGAAGTAGGCTACACTCAATTACAGTAACGCGAGTAAATGTAATTCGTTACTTTCTACCTCTGCTTTTTAGAAACATCATATGAACCCTTGAACGTTAAAGAGAGCCAGGGAAGATGAAGCTGCAAATCATTTAATATTAGTCAACTTTTAACAATACTGTACGTTTTACGACCGAAATGTTAAATGACCGACAGCTATATCCAGTGATGCAAACTACTCAATTTTTTATTTTTTTCTCAAATATGGCCATTATGAAAGAGAGAGAGAGAGAGAGAAACAGGTGTAAATTGACTGCGTCTATGTCTCTCTCCACAAACAATGAAGTTTAGTTACTTAAAAAATAGCGATTTTACCCCCCTCGTTGCGAAATATGATGTAGCGATTCAGTATCGATTAATAAAAGTTGCATGGCAGCGCTGACAAGTTTATGAGCTTCCGAATGTTACTTTTTGCACAGTGCAATCTCTGATTTCTGTGTGCAAGCGGTGTGTGTGTGCACGCACATGCATCAATTAAAGCAGCACATTAATATAGAGCGGTGATTAAACTGAACGGTTTTAATGCAGTGGCCTTGTCAGTAGAGCTGTAGTCAAGTCCAGCTTTGTCAAGTCCAAGTCAAGTCCAAGTCCAAAAGTTTCGAGTCCAAGTCAAGACCGAGTCCAAATGAGAGAAAAAAAAGGATCCTCTTGAAGACCACATACTTAACTAATGTATGTGATGCGAGAGACAGCATATTTCCTATTCTAAGAAAAGAATTTTACATTATTATTTGTAATGATCAAAAACCATGTGCAAAGTAACAACTCTGTAGGACAGGGGTCTCCAAACTAGATCCTGGAGGGCCAATGCCATGCAGAGTTTAGCTCAAACTGGCCTTAACACTATCTGGATGTTTCTAGTGTGTCTAGTAAGAGCTTGATTAGCTGGTTCAAGTGTGTTTAATTAGGGTTGGAGCTAAACTCTAAAGGACACCGGCCCTCTAGGACCGAGTTTGGAGCTGTAGGGTCAAATTATTTTTATGTACTTTATTTACATATTATTTACTTTATAATGCTGCTGTTGCTGACATTATGTCTGTGGTCAAAAATTAAAATGACTGATGCCTTGGCGCAGCACACACACATGCAAAGCTCAGGATATGACAGTTAAGGCTAGAAGGGATACATTTGGCTCTACTGGGCATGCGCACATAAATACAGCGAAATTTTTGTCATACTGTTCTAGCAGGGCTTGCATAAACTAGTCGAGCTCTGTTGGAAACAATCGACTACTCGAGCATGTATTAACCATAACGGAGTAATACAGCCCTACTTGTCAGACACACATACAGTGGTCTTCAGTACGGTTATAATATATATTGGTTATTCAAAAAACTTTTGAAAAGTTTAAAAAACAGTTTATGAAAAAATCCTCTGATACTATTTGCACGAAAATCAAAGAGGCCTATTGTTTTTTATCATATCATTTAAAAAATGTGTATGTACTGTATAAATACAGAAAGCATTAAAAAGGAGGGGGCAGTTGGCACAGTGGTTAACCAGAAAAATTTTAAATGGCACGTCATGCTGAAAAGGTTGCCGACCCCTGTCATACAGAGATAACATCACCAAATATCCTAGTAGAAAAAAATAATGTACTGACCCCAAACATCAATTAAACTTAATTTGTATGTATTCATTATAAGTTGTATTATTATTTCAACTTAAAGAGGACATCTGATTAAATTTTCACTTTTTCTTTTTTCAGCCTTTTTTTTTTTTTTTGCATTTAGTTAGGTATCTGGCATGTCTACCAGCTCAAAAAAACTGAAAAGAAAACACAAAGCCAGTTTTTATAGGCTGTAGGCATACTGAATCTGAAACGGTGTCATCCAGCGAGCGATTTCAATTTGCAGCTGGTTTCTATATAGATAGCTAGCACGCTTTGAATAAGACCACCTTAGAGCCGGAATGGATATTTCTTATTGCATTGTTCTTGGTTATGGCATTATATCCAATGGCTCCAAGCCATATACGGAGCCTCCTTATATGACTTCCCATTACGTTTTACCAGTCGTTGGACACACATCGACAATGAAGTGATCCTGTTATGCAACCTGTCTTCGTATTAAAGTTACTGAAGTTATTCAGTCAAGAGCAGTGAGTGATTTTCTGTTTTCATTTTATTGTTTGGGTTCAGTTAACAGCATAGACAGCAGTAGGTACTATACATTACACTGCTGTCACACAGATCTAATATACACATGCAATTTCTTTTTCAGTTGTTTACATTTACAGACATAACCGACTGTTTATGTAAACTTTTTTTTTTTTTATTAAACATTTTTGATTTAGAGCTATTTACACTAGAGCCAGAGATCTGCCCGTATACATAAAAAAAAGAAGAGAAAAAAACAACCAGGGGGTTACAATACAATGTTACAAAACAATATTAACGGGATATCAGGTACATCTCAGGATTTCAATAACTTTGTGTGTTTTTGACATAACCATATGTGTACTTAAACTGAGTAGTTTAAACTGATATGGTTTTAAAACACATGAAGATACTAAGATTTCATGACGTAGAACTGCAATGTCGTGTGAGTGCGATATGACAATCAAAACCAGTCTGTTTTGTTTCGGCAGAGTATCCGAGGCACAAGCTGTAAAGGCACAGCCCTATACTGGAAAAGGGGCAGGAAAACAGCAGCTCTTTTGCATTTAATAGTACATGCTCATATTGTAGCATTGCATGTTTTTGCTTCCACTCAAAATGGGCATTTTCAAAATGGTATAATAAATGTTCTAATGGGTATTTTGAGCTGAAACTTCACAGACACATTCTGGGGTCACCTAAAACTTATATTACATCTTGTAAAACAGGGCATAATAGGTCCCCTTTAAAAAAAAAAAAATCATTTATTGTACATTTAATTCTCAATCCAATTTTTTTTTTTCTGTTCAGTTCCTGTAACATTAGAACAGATTTAACTTGTTTGGTGTTGTTTGGTCATTTTCGATGAAAAAAAAAAAAAAAATGTGTTTTGAATTTTTAAAAATGTTTATTTTATCAGAATGGTACAAAACTTTTGGACACTAAAAAAAAAAAACACACAAAAATGGATGCTAAACAGACAAACACACACACACACACACACACACACACACACACACACATACTTGTATATGTGGTTCACGGGGAATCTTCATAGGCATAATGTCTTTTATACTGTACAAACTGTATTTTCTATCCCTTTACCCTAAACCTACCCTCACAGAAAAGTACTGGCAAAAAAAAAAAAAAAAAAAAAAAGTTTAGTATATATATTTTTAAGCCATTTGGTTGACAAGGACACAGGAAATGTCTTAAAAAACTATGTAAATATTGTAAATACCCATAAACATTTGTGTCGTCATAGACCACGGATTCAAGCCAAAACACATGCACAGACAGACAGAGTTTGAGACTGTTTACCAGTAAGTGACTCAAGTTTTGATCAAGCATTCCTTTTGGTTATTTTACGGTGTCCTTGTTCCAGTGTAATTATACATATAAGTACTGATTTTAATTAACTACATGTACTTACCACATGGTTAGGGTTATGATTAGGGTTACTTGCATGTAATTATGCATAATTAATTGTTATTATAATAGTAAATACATGTACTGTGTAACAAGGACACTTTAAGTAATGTTAGGGGCAGGTTTGGTGGAATATTAAAGGGTCGACTGTAATTATAGATGTAACTAAAAAAAAATTACAGATGTAATTGCATGATGGCATTTTCAAACATAAAATGTAAAAACATGTATGTACACAATAAGTGCAATTTATCAAATGACTAATTTAAATAAGTACATAGTAGTTAAGGACAGCTAATATAAAGGGGGTCCTATATTGACTTCGTATAGAAATAAATGGTCCATAATTTAGATGTGAATATTGTTTAGTAACATGGAATCCCCTCAAGATATACCAAATAATAAAGAAAAGAAGAAAAAAAAAACATTATTGAGTCACCAAAAGCAAAAATATGAGATAAGTCTTTGAACAGTAGGATCTCCTCACTGTAACTCAGTATCCCTGGGAAGTAACAGACAAGATATGTTAGTACAGAAGAGACTTAGGCTCAGTATTAGTTTTCATTTTACTAGCAAGTTATACACACTGTACCAATTATTATAAAATGCCCACTTTCACATACTTGACCAGCTAAGCAAAATGAAAAAGTCTGTAGTTTTCAATAAAGCATGTTGTTGTTTTTAAATTAGTAGTAAATAATTTATATGTAGCATAACTACATTTCAAGAGTGTACGTTTAAAAAAAAGTTGAAATGATTCAATATTTAACAGTTTAGACTTGATTTTCCTAGTTTCAGACCACTGAGGTTAAATAGTTTATAGTGGAACATATTCTGGTTGCTTTATATTCCTTTTTCATTCTGCTAGCATTACTTGTGTGGTTGTGGTTTGTTTAGTGTAAATTAAAATACCTTTTGGAATAAAACTGACTACCACCTTGATTATAGCACTTACATTATCATCACCACTAAATCATTTACCTGGTTTAGTGCCACATTGACCATTGTAGAGTCTAAGTTGCTGGTGGCTTTGCAGGCAAATCCTGAGATAAAGATGGAAATGATGAACTGAAGGATGGAGAACACCAGCAATATTCCAAGGATCCCCAAATCAAGTTCCTAAAAAATACATTTAAAAAAAAAATATATATATATATATATATATATATATGAAAGTAGTTTCACAAATAATATCTGTTACACATAATATCAGTTATATTAAGTGATTTTCTAAATACTATTACTTTACATTAAATACTATTACAGTTGTGGCCAAAAGTTTTAATAATTACATAAATATTAGTTTTCAAAAAGTTTGCTGCTAAACTGCTTTTAGATCTTTGTTTCAGTTGTTTCTGTGATGTACTGAAATATAATTACAAGCACTTCATATGTTTCAAAGGCTTTTATCGACAATTACATGACATTTATGCAAAGAGTCAGTATTTGCAGTGTTGGCCCTTCTTTTTCAGGACCTCTGCAATTCGACTGGGCATGCTCTCAATCAACTTCTGGGCCAAATCCTGACTGATAGCAACCCATTCTTTCATAATAACTTCTCAATGGGATTAAGATCTGGGGAGTTTCCAGGCCATGGACCCAAAATTTCAACATTCTGGTCCCCGGGCCACTTAGTTATCACTTTTGCCTTATGGCACGGTGCTCCATCGTGCTGGAAAATGCATTGTTCTTCACCAAACTGTTGTTGGGTTGTTGGAAGAAGTTGCTGTTGGAGGGTGTTTTGGTACCATTCTTTATTCATGGCTGTGTTTTTGGGCAGAATTGTGAGTGAGCCCACTCCCTTGGATGAGAAGCAACCCCACACATGAATGGTGTCAGGATGCTTTACTGTTGGCATGACACAGGACTGAAGGTAGCGCTCACCTTTTCTTCTCCGGACAAGCCTTTTTCCAGATGCCCCAAACAATCGGAAAGGGGCTTCATCAGAGAATATGACTTTGCCCCAGTCCTCAGCAGTCCATTCACTATACTTTCTGCAGAAGATCAATCTGTCCCTGATGTTTTTTTTTTGGAGAGAAGTGGCTTCTTTGCTGCCCTTCTTGACACCAGGCCATCTTCCAAAAGTCTTCGCCTCATTGTGCGTGCAGATGCGCTCACACCTGCCTGCTGCCATTCCTGAGCAAGCTCTGCACTGGTGGCACTCCGATCCCGCAGCTGAATCCTCTTTAGGAGACGATCCTGGCGCTTGCTGGACTTTCTTGGACGCCCTGAAGCCTTCTTTACAAGAATTGAACCTCTTTCCTTGAAGTTCTTGATGAACCTATAAATTGTTGATTTAGGTGCAATCTTAGTAGCCACAATATCCTTGCCTGTGAAGCCATTTTTATGCAACGCAATGATGGCTGCACGCGTTTCTTTGCAGGTCACCATGGTTAACAATGGAAGAACAATGATTTCAAGCATCACCCTCCTTTTAACATGTCAAGTCTGCCATTCTAACCCAATCAGCCTGACATAATGATCTCCAGCCTTGTGCTCATCAACATTCTCACCTGAGTTAACAAGATGATTACTGAAATGATCTCAGCAGGTTCTTTAATGACAGCAATGAAATGCAGTGGAAAGGTTTTTCTGGGATTAATTTAATTTTCATGGCAAAGAAGGACTATGCAATTCATCTGATCACTCTTCATAACATTCTGGAGTATATGCAAATTGCTATTATAAAAACTTAAGCAGCAACTTTTCCAATTTCCAGTATTTATGTAATTATCAAAACTTTTGGCCACGACTATACATACATGTCTGTAAAAGTAATGGATAAATCTACTTTTTTTTTTTTTTTTGGTACTGTGTACTCTATAAGGAGACACTAGAAGGAACGCTTGGGACATAGTGCACGAGTCACATGGACTATTTTTTAACTATTATGATACTTTTGTGGTGCCATTCATTTTAAAGCATGAAATCTCAAGTGCCATCTAACTGTATGGAAAGAAGTGACCAGCACAGTCTTTATTAGTAAAAAAAACAGTTTCAATTACTAAATAATGACACAATTGTCATTGTTGGATTAAGTATTAATTTAAATTAATAAAACTGCAATAAAAAAAATTCAAATTGAAACAGATCACATTAATATAGTACTGCACATTGTACATTTAGTACCTTAAATTTTAAACACATGGACTCATAACTGCATCTGTGATAAGGCTCTGAAATGAGTTGTAACTCTATGCCCATCAGAAGAATGGTGAGTGCTGCAGTTATGGCACTGATCACATTCATTACAAGAGAGGCTTTCACCTACAGGGAGAGAAGCAGAAACATAAAAGGTGACATAATAATAGTAATGGTGTACACATGTAAAATGTTCTGAACTATGTAAATTGATAATAAGTCAGAGGTCTTTTTAGTCCACATCCTTTTAAATAATTTCAGACTACCATGGTATGAGTGTTTAAAGTCCTGTGGTTGTTTTTTGTTGTTTATGCAAATATACCAGTGTGGCTAAAAGCCCCTATGAGATTTGTATTATTATTATTATTATTATTATTATTATTATTATTATTGGTCCCTAAATATATGGCAATTGAAAGATTATTTATTTTTTCTTGAATATTTGAACAATAGTTGACAGAGAGAGTTTGAGACTGTTTACCAGTAAGTGACCTGAGTTTTGATCAAGCATTCCTTTTGGTTACACTTTAGGTGTCTTTGTTCCAGTGTAATTATACATATTAGTATACTGATTAATATTAATTAACTACATGTACTTACTACATGGTTAGGGTTAGGATTAGGGCTTGGTTTGGGGGGAGGGGGTGGTTATAGTTTTCATTAAAAATCATGTAAATATAAATGCAGCATATATATAGGAAAAAGTTAGGAAAGTGCTGTGGTTTTTGTTGCTGTCGTATTTGTTTAGTGGTGGAAATAAAATCACTATGGCCTTTTACCTTGTAGCCCCACTGTGCCCTACTACATGCAGTCTTTACTCAGTGAACAGATGATTAAAGGGGTTTAAGTTGCAAAACAAAGTAATGTGAATTAGTGTATGAATACACTGGAAACAATGCAACAGAAGAGTTCTCACCCACTGACTTCAGCACTTTATATGTACATACCACACACAGATGAAGTTTATTCTGCGCAGCAACAGACAGAGAGCCAGCACCAATGTACTGAGAAAGAAACATTGAACATGTTAAAGTTAATTATGCAAATAAAATTAGAAGCTATAAAGCAAAGCCATTAAATGAAACTTACAATAAGGGATCCCCAGTAGGTTATGCCAGTAACAACAGAAATAATAGGGTATCGGTAATTGTACTCATCAGTGCGTACAATACCAAATAAGAAAACCATCATTCCGTCATTATCTGGACTGTCTAGACAGGACAGATATGGGTCAAATGTTTGTTTGTTTGTTTGTTTGTTTGTTTTCTAATGGCATATCATTCATGTTTGGATACACACACACACACACACACACAAGGGAAGCTACAGTATACAGGTAGTAATGTTTTATGCACTACAGTCTTAAAGCAATCCAACGGGGAAATCTCTTCACTTATGACAATTAACTTTTTTTTTTAACAAGGAAGAAAATTAGATAATAAAAGTATTCCGAAATCATTCATAATTATAATTCATCATTAAACACATTACCCCTAGTGCCTTTGGTTGTGCTTTGAAAAATTCTGTAAGAGCCGTATTATGATATGCCCCTCTTGTCTTCTGTCCATCATCAAAAATAGTATCTTGTGCCACCTGTGGATTTACTTGGATGATAACTGTAGCTTTGTCATTTGAGATGACCTTGCTGCTCTCCATTCTAGTTTTCACCTGTAAATGAGCATTAAGTGTTAAATTTCTGCTTTTCACAACTCATTTAATGTTGTTGTTGTTTCCTGTTTTTCTAGTACAGTCTATTTGCATTTACAGTATATCTAAAGCATGAGCTGATGCTCTTATCTAGAGTGACTTACAAAACTGTGATACCGCTGGGGTTTCTCAAACTAGAACATTTCAAAGACTTACATTAGTATGCTCTGCAATAAAAAAGCAAAAAAAGAGACTGCACAGCTAAAAATTTTGTTACTCTAACATATTGTGACGGGACGAGCCAACGACAGACACAGTGGGCGTGGCGTCAGGCCTCGGAGAGGTTTTTATTTAACAGAAAAACCAAAAAAAAGGGGGAATAAAGTGTCCAAAAGGGGAAGAGTGTCCAAAACAACAGGGAATCTGGTGTCCTCGTCGTGCTGCGGGGTTCGTGGGGGTCTGGCAGTGTTCACGGAGGGAAGGGTCCAGGTAAGGGGCGGAGTCCGGTGGCCGCACGCGCTCCCCTCTTGGGTCCGGGGCGCGAGGGGCGGCGGCTCCTTCTAGCGGCCGCATCCTTCTCTTTGGCCGCGGCACCTTCAGGGGATGGACGGCCTGGCATTCTGGCCTGATGGCCGTGTACACGGGTGCGGTCCTCATCCGGACCGCGGGTCCGGCAGCTCACGTCTCCGGTGGCGCTGGAGTCCCTCAACGCACCCTTCCTGGACCCACGAGGACACCAGTGTGCATGCACGGGGAAGAGACCGGTCTCCCGAGGAGAGGCGCATTGGGCTTTTAAACAGCGGCGGTGATGAGGCTCCATTTCCTTCAGGTGTGCCCCATCACACGCCGCCAGCCCTGACTCGTCCAGCGCCCCTCCTCTCTCCCACACCCACTCCTATCGGGAGCCTGGTGAAGGGCGGCGATTTAGGACGGGGTGCCGGTGATTATCAGGGAGGAGGCAGCTGACTCGTCACAATATACTTATATCATAATCATTTGATAATAATAATCATAATATTTTTGGCAAGGATATGTACCAAACTGTGTGCACGTATATATGTATATATTAAAATAATTGTAGATGTTAACAGCTGCATAAAATATTTTACCTGAAATGAAATGAGTTGTGTTGATGGATGTCTGATCGCTCTACTGGTGTATCTCTGTGTGTGTGTGTGTGTGTGTGTGGGCTGTAAAGAACCACTAAGGAGGAGCTTGTGTCTTATGAGCTCGCTTTGTACTTTTAAGGATTATGTAACATTCTTCCTCCTACAATTTAAAAGGCTTTATATATACTCCGTATAAAAAAAATAATAATAAACAAAAACCTCTGTCTTAAAATTTTTATCTATTTTTTGTTATTCTTTTTTGTTGTCTGTACAATTTATAAAAAAAAAGTTATGCCTACAAAGAAAAAAAAAATGAGTTGAAATGACATTTTTTTTTTACAGTGTACAGTCGTGGCCAAAAGTTTTAAGAATTACATAAATATTAGTTTTCAAAAAGTTTGCTGCTAAACTGCTTTTAGATCTTTGTTTCAGTTGTTTCTGTGATGTACTGAAATATAATTACAAGCACTTCATACGTTTCAAAGGCTTTTATCAACAATTACAGGACATTTATGCAAAGAGTCAGTATTTGCAGTGTTGGCCCTTCTTTTTCAGGATCCTGCAATTCGACTGGGCATGCTCTCAATCAACTTCTGGGCCAAATCCTGACTGATAGCAACCCATTCTTTCATAATAACTTCTTGGAGTTTGTCAGAATTAGTGGGTTTTTGTTTGTCCACCCGCCTCTTGAGGATTGACCACAAGTTCTCAATGGGATTAAGATCTGGGGAGTTTCCAGGCCATGGACCCAAAATTTCAACATTCTGGTCCCCGAGCCACTTAGTTATCACTTTTGCCTTATGGCACGGTGCTCCATCGTGCTGGAAAATGCATTGTTCTTCACCAAACTGTTGTTGGATTGTTGGAAGAAGTTGCTGTTGGAGGATGTTTTGGTACCATTCTTTGTTCATGGCTGTGTTTTTGGGCAGAATTGTGAGTGAGCCCACTCCCTTGGATGAGAAGCAACCCCACACATGAATGGTGTCAGGATGCTTTACTGTTGGCATGACACAGGACTGATGGTAGCGCTCACCTTTTTTTTTCCGGACAAGCCTTTTTTCAGATGCCCCAAACAATCGGAAAGGGGCTTCATCGGAGAATATGACTTTACCCCAGTCCTCAGCAGTCCATTCACTATACTTTCTGCAGAAGATCAATCTGTCCCTGATGTTTTTTTTTTGGAGAGAAGTGGCTTCTTTGCTGCCCTTCTTGACACCAGGCCATCTTCCAAAAGTCTTCGCCTCATTGTGCGTGCAGATGCGCTCACACCTGCCTGCTGCCATTCCTGAGCAAGCTCTGCACTGGTGGCACTCCGATCCCGCAGCTGAATCCTCTTTAGGAGACGATCCTGAAACTTGCTGGACTTTCTTGGACGCCCTGAAGCCTTCTTTACAAGAATTGAACCTCTTTCCTTGAAGTTCTTGATGAACCTATAAATTGTTGATTTAGGTGCAATCTTAGTAGCCACAATATCCTTGCCTGTGAAGCCATTTTTATGCAACGCAATGATGGCTGCACGCGTTTCTTTGCAGGTCACCATGGTTAACAATGGAAGAACAATGATTTCAAGCATCACCCTCCTTTTAACATGTCAAATCTGCCATTCTAACCCAATCAGCCTGACATAATGATCTCCAGCCTTGTGCTCGTCAACATTCTCACCTGAGTTAACAAGATGATTACTGAAATGATCTCAGCAGGTTCTTTAATGACAGCAATGAAATGCAGTGGAAAGGTTTTTTTGGGATTAAGTTAATTTTCATGGCAAAGAAGGACTATGCAATTCATCTGATCACTCTTCATACACTGTTAAAACTGTTACTTGGATCTAACTCAATAAAATTAAGACAACATTTTCCAACTACTTTTTGCAAGTTTAGTGAACTAACTGATATTTTGAGTAAGGCCAACTTAATAATAAGCATTTCAATGTATGTAAAAATATTAAGTAGCACTTTCAGAAAAAGCCAATAAATTGAGTACAATCAATGTAAAAAATATCAGCATATTACACACATTAGGCTTAATTAAAATAGGTAACATTTAAATGAAAAAATACTGGTTAATGGCTTCTGATTTATTAATTTTAACCAGTTTGCCCTTTCTTGTTTTGGAAGTGTAAACGGCTTCAAATAATTAGTTGCTTAGATACTGTGTCAATTTCCAGCATTTATTAATTGCCATATACAAACAGCAGCAATGAGCTGGACAGTGTAAACAACCAATAACATCTGCATCAGCTTACAAAGTGCAGGTTAGTAGAACACCTTCACAGTATTTTTTACTGTGTACATACATAATATTAAAACATTTTAATATCAAGTTAACAGGCACTTTTGTCACAAGCCATATACAAACAGTAGCAATGAGCTGGACAGTATAAACTATCAAGAACATCTGTGTTCTTGCATTAAAGAAAGCATAACCTTAGCTTATAAACTGCTGGTTAGTAAAACACCTTAACAGTACAGTGTGTACATAACATTGAAACATTTAACACTAACATTACAGCATGTCACAAGCATGAGCATCACAAGCATGAGCATCTGACCTCAACTTAAAAAGTGCAGCTTAGCATAATACCTTCACAGTGTGTGAATATTTTGAAACCTCTTTAGTTAAACATCTCACTGATCCCACTAACTGACCAGTTTTTAAAGTGCAGCTTCACAGCAGGGCTATTTTGTGTGTATAAAATATAAACTTTTTTGCACACCAGAATGACCTGCAGCATAGTATAACACATTACAAGAACAAACCATTAGAACATCCTGAAAAATTCAACATTATGTCCAGTGTACAATGATGTTGAACAGACAAAGAAAACAGCTGTTCACAAGTGCAGAGTGACAGTCATGTCTGAGTGCCTAGGCGAGGAGCTTGTTTTTCAGAGTCATGAACTTGGGGCTTGGTTTTGGGCGCAGTGTGTCAAGTCCCACGAAAAGTCTTTGAAACACCTCAAATGTTTTGGAAACCTTGGATGGATACTCAAGATTAAGTGCATATGTCAACCCAAGCAGCAAGCAGCATGCTTTGGCCAGATTTCCAAGATTGGTAAGGACTGGTATTCCCTCTATGATGATTCCTACTGCACCTGGCTCACGGCAGACATAGATGATCATATTCTTCATTTTCAGGTCCTCATGAACAGTGGTCTCTGCAGCCCCCTTTGAGATAAAAAAATAAAGTATTTAAGACAATCTCATTTCTTGATGAAAAACAAATACTACACCACTACCTGCTAAATGCTGGTTCAGTCAGTTCACAATTTAAACCTGTTCACCAGACTGACCCAAACCTGCTTTGAAACAATACTTACAAAGTAATCAGAGATGAGCTCTTGTCCACTCTCTCCCATATACTCAAAGAGGCATCTCAGAGTGACATCTCTCTTCTTCACTGCAGTGGCACTTGGGTCCTAGTTAATAGAACAATAATTAATAAATTATTTTTTGTTGGTAAATTCACTCCAACCATGTAATGCCATCATTACCCTAGGTCTGTAATAGTTTTTCTTTTTTATTTATTATAATAGATAAATAGTAATAACACTTGAGACAGTTTTTCTTCTAATTAGTCTAATTAACAAAAAAAAAAAAAAAAAAAACAGCAAGATAACTGAAAAACAAACTACTGAATTGATTAATATTGTATCTTTTAACTTAGTAACTACTTTTGACCCACCTGTATCAGTTCCATCATCAAGTTTTTGATGCGTTGACCAGTTGCTCCACCCTTGGCATAGAACATAGAACATTGTTACATTGTGAGCGTACACTTTTGTGAAAGAGGAACTATGCCAGATATTTGCCTCAACTATGCTTTACCATAATTAAACAGCTTTGGACTAATTGATAATCACTCAGCTAACGTTAGCTGTGGCTTTGAGTGTAACCTTAGTGCGTCAGCGTCCACTACCAAACTAATGTTATATCGAAGCCACGAAAATGTTTTTGAAGTTACAAACACCTCTGAAACATTAAACTGTATCACACAAAGACAACATTACGTATACAGTGCACACACACGTAGATTTATACAGTATGTGGTTCAAGTTAAGAGCTGTTTGAGATAGAGCACATTCGAATTTGGCGGTCGCAGATGTTTGTAGGAAACAGAGCGGTGCTTTTGCAGATTGCACAACACAAACACGTTAATTAGAGTAAAATCAAACTTTTAAAAATACAAAGAATTACTTACATGGTACGGAAGTTCTAAGCGGCCATGCATTATGATTTTTTTTCTTTTTGTTTTCTCGTTATAACGACTTAATTTTCTCGTTATCTCGACATAACGAAGTTCGTTTTCTCGTTATAACGACTTAATTTTCTCGTTATCTCGACATAACGAAGTTCGTTTTCTCGTTATAACGACTTAATTTTCTCGTTATCTCGACATAACGAAAGTTTGTTTTCTCGTTATAACGACATGAAAGTTTTACTGTTGCTATAGTAACGAACTCAACTTTGACAGGCATCTGATGGACAGCCATGCAGGCGCTCTTACTGTAGCCTATATTTCAGCAAATTTTGCTTCGCCTAGGTAATAATAACGTCTACAATACTGTATAAATAAAGGCTGATCAATCACTGTTGATTTTTTCCAGAGACAGTACAACGAACGTTTTGTTTTTGTAATTAACATGTTTAAATGGCAACACCGCGCCATTAGAGCTGCTTGGATTAAACTCACTTTTAATTTTCCCTTTATATGAAATAAAATTATATATAATTTGTAATTTGTAGTAGTCATTATGTGGCAGATATCATGTGTGTTATAAGCTTCTGTTTGAAAAGAGCGTTCATGTGTACGTGTAATGTATGTGTGTGTGTAGAAAAAAACCATTACAACATTACAGAACAAAACTGAATTAAATTAGCCTATGGATTTTACATATACATCACATTTCTCATCAATATGGTTAACAATAAAGATTAGTAATAAGGAAAAGAAGCACATCAGCCTACATCGTTAAATCCCGTCCTACTGTAAATAAACAGAACATCTCCGCTTATTAACTACCTAATCATTAAATTAAAATTAAATTTAAATTAATCATGAGCCTAAAAGAAGCACAAATATAATATATATTGGTGCAAACAGAATACAGTGATGTCAACCTTGGTTTTGATAAGCAGTTATTGATGAAACAGAATGCGTTGGTGAAACTCATGCATCTAGCAGGAACTTAATAAACAAAATATTCATATTGATTCAAGCATTTAACATTTATGAATTAATTAAATGTCAGTAATAAACAAGACTGCACAAATTATAGCGATCACGAGGAAGGTCCGCGTACAGTAAAGTGGATAGTATACAACACCCCATCAGTTATATTCAGGTCTATAGTGCCACCTGCTGGCGCAGTTTTGTAAATTCTTAGAGAAAATTAAGTCGTTATAACGAGAAAACGAACTTCGTTATGTCGAGATAACGAGAAAATTAAGTCGTTATAACGAGAAAACGAACTTCGTTATGTCGAGATAACGAGAAAATTAAGTCGTTATAACGAGAAAACGAACTTCGTTATGTCGAGATAACGAGAAAATTAAGTCGTTATAACGAGAAAACGAACTTCGTTATGTCGAGATAACGAGAAAATTAAGTCGTTATAACGAGAAAACGAACTTCGTTATGTCGAGATAACGAGAAAATTAAGTCGTTATAACGAGAAAACAAAAAGAAAAAAAATTATAATGCATGGCCGCTTAGAACTTCCGTAACATGGGGAACTTGAAGTATAAATGATCCGGCTCCGTGGAAAACCTTGTTCAAATAAACTCATGAAACAGACGAGCGTGAAGGACTTGCCCGGGCTTGTTCTTCCGTTGCTGCAGGTGGGCGGGTCGTGTCTTTTTACGTCTGGTATAAACTTTTAAAATGAGTTTTGTAAAATCAATTTATGTTGAAGTCCAATTAAATTAATTTTATTATAGAAAATATTAAGTTACGAAAATATTCACACTTTTTACTTATTGATAACTCAAAAAAAACAAAGAAAGAAAAATAAATTAATTTATTGGAATAAATATAGTTTTTAAAATGAAGTCATATGGACAATAGCACTGAACGACTTTTTACAGTGTAACATTCTGGAGTATATGCAAATTGCTATTATAAAAACTTAAGCAGCAACTTTTCCAATTTCCAATATTTATGTAATTCTCAAAACTTTTGGCCACGACTGTAGATAAACACTTCAGGGAACCATAAATTATGGCCATTGATTGAGGACAAAAATATCTCTTATTAAAATCAAACGTGTTTGTGTTCAAAACACACACACAATAATCCTGTAGCTGACCACTCATTTATCAGTAAAAATGAAAGGCTTAAATCATTAATAAATTAAATTCAAACAGGACTTACATCTTTGTATGGCTTATTCAATTATCAAAACTCAATCAATCTGAAATACCAGCTGTGAGCGATGACTGTAACATTAATTAGAGGGACACTGGAGCCTGAGCTGGCTCTAGGCATAGGCAGGATGAGCCCACCCAATGTGAATTTAGGCAAAGATAGAAGTGCTAATTTATTATTTACGATTTGTGCATTGATTAAAAGCAATCTGGGGCAGGCTGTTTGTCATTTTGTCCACCACTAAAATGGCTCATTCAAGAACATGAATCTATCTATCTATCTATCTATCTATCTATCTATCTATCTATCTATCTATCTTATTTAAACAAAAAAAACAGCAAAAGCAGTAATATTGTGAAATATTTTTACTATTTAAAATAACTGCTTTCTATTTGAATATATTTTAAAGTATAATTTATTACTGCGATCAAAGCTAAATTTTCAGCATCTTTACTCTAGTCTTCAGTGTCACGTGATCATTCAGAAATCATCTATCTGGCAGAGCTGAGACTTAGCACCAAACTTTAGAAATAAAAAATAATGTGATGATAACAGCTCTCTCTCTTTCTGTGTATGTGTGTGTGTGTGCGTCTGCGCATGTGTCTGGTAATGCAAAAAAAAAAAATCTTGCTCCTGTTCTTATTTTATATGACATGGTTTTCAGAGCTGTTCATATTACAGTGTCCCTATAGAAAGAAAGAAAGAAAGAAAGATATGATTAAATAATGGGACAAATAATAGCAATTTAATAACTAAAAGCAAAATACTACACAATAAATATGAAAGCAAAATATTGCACATTGTGCATATAAATACCTCAACACATAAAGTTGGATCATCCATTGATATTAAAGCTAATTGTATGCCCATCAGAAGAATGGCTATCCCTGCAGTTACAGCACTGAACACATTCATTCCAAGAGAGGCTTTCATCTACAATAACAGAATCTACTAGTTTCAGACCACTGGAAGAATTTTTGTAAATTTGGATGTAAATTTATCGATAATTAAATTCAAAGTAAATTTCAATTTACAAAATAAATGCATGCACAAAATTTCATCTTAAATCCATGTTTTTAATTCAATCCTTCAATCTACATAGGAAAGCGTTGAAGATTTAAAAGCAAAATAATTAATTTGGCCTAGATAAATGTTATATAAAGTTCGATATACATTGGGCAAAACATTGGAAAGCAAAAACTGTTACAACCATCCAGTTTTCTTGGCCCTTTTACCACCAGCCTAAAGCCACAGTGTGACAACCAATTTTTGCTAACAGATGATGTCTTTTTTAAATGCATTAAAAACGTCTCAGGTTACGAATGTAACCATGGTTCCCTGAGTAGGGAACGAGACACTGCGTCCTCTAGGGGTCGCTATGGGGAACACCTCGTCGTGACCCGTGTCTGAAGCATACAAATGAAAAAACACCAACGAGTTGGCCGGCGACAGCCTCTGACGTCACTACCGGTGCGACTATAAAACAGGCACCGGGAAAACACGTCATTCACTTCTTCGTCTGAAGCTTGCGTCCGAAGCATGGCAGGGAGCTAGAGGACGCAGTGTCTCGTTCCCTACTCAGGGAACCATGGTTACATTTGTAACCTGAGACGTTCCCTTTCAAGGGAACTTCGAACTGCGTCCTCTAGGGGTCGCTATGGGGAACAGTATACCCACGCCGCCATGCTGAGGGGAGTGCAGGCCAGAATCATGGCGAACACTAAGTACCAACTCTACCATTTCAATGGGAGTTGCCCCCGGGACGTTTAGACGGCTGTCTGTGACAATACCCCTTACCAAAGGCCTAAGCTACATACCCAACTTAATTGTTAGGGCCTCGGCCCGGTGGTAGAGCTAAAGGCTTGGAATCAGGAAAGATTCCTTTAAAGGGATACGGCTAGGAACCTAGCATTTTATACTAAGTCTTGCCTGTCACACAGGGGCTACAGCTTGCTTCCGCAAAAGCTTGCTGAAGGAGCTGTCTCAACAGATCTCCAGTAGCAACACCCTGTTTAGATAGGTATCTGAGGATACATGGGTGGAGTGGCGCCCAAGATGAACGGGGCTTTTACCAGCTCAAGAAAGGGCACGAAGCAACCGCGCGAAGCCCTCACCATATAGGATTTTAGAAAGAACGCAGAGTACTAGCGTGCGAACTTACCACAGTGTGGATTTCAGAAAGTGTGCAAAGACTTCACGTGCACACTTACCATATCATGGATTTTCAAATACTGTTCTAAGGAAGGGCTCTCGTGGCACTCTGATAGAGCAGCTCATAGATGGAATGGTGCATCTCAAAAAAGTATGTTTGAGAGTCATCAACTCGATCTGTGGAAATAATGCTGGAGCGCTCTGGGAAAAACAGTGAACTCAGTCTCATATGAGAGGAGAACTCCTGAATCCAGAGTAGCACGCTCATAGGCGACCCTTCTTGGAAAAGGGGAGCGCTGCTAAACTACCACGAGAATCGCCCGAATAGCCCCTCATGTTGAGGGAAGCGATGCTTGAAGTGTATAAACAAATACACTGGCTGAATGGAGCCCAAGGAACCAAGGTCTAATCATCTCAAGAAAGGGAACGAGGCAAAGCGCGTAACCCTTACCATATAGGATTTCAGAAAGTGCGCAGAATCTTGCGTGCACACTTACCAATACGTGGATTTTTAGAAAGTGCGCAAAGTGTTCACGTGCACACTGACCACCATGTGGTTTTCAGAAAGTACACAGAGCTTAGCGTGTGTACCTAAAGGTTCCTAAGCATCGCAGAGGCGCTGAACCGCACGGGAGAGGCCAGCTCGAATTTTATAAACCTCTAGCGAGGGGAGCATCACCTGAGGCAGCATATACAAGAAGACTTCTGTAACTGCCACCTTCACTTCCCGCTGGATGCGACAGCACCTAAGCGGCCAGGAGACCCCTCGGGGTGACCTGGCCGGACATCCATGAAATTCCCTGCAGTGCTGTGCCAGGCCTGATGATCAAGGAGGCTCCCGCAGAAACCTGTGATCTCAGCAGCCTAATACCGGAACATGAAGCCGGATGGCTGGTGCTGACGAGTGTTTAGTAAACACTGTAACTGAGCACTGCAAAGGAAACTCACAGAGTTTATTAGTAGACACATAACCACCAGCAATTTACACAAGTATATACAGAAAGGGTTATTTCCCACCCTCCTGCGCTGGAGCCCCGCTCAAGGGGCGCCTCCTTTTAGTCCGGACCATCAGTAAGGTGGTTGCTATGAACATAGAACCAGCCAAAAACATTATAGGTCCAGCATAGGAGACTGTTATGCGTTAGAGGTTTCCACCTAACCTCGATCAGGTGGAGAGCTGGTGGTTATAGGGGAATTAGGAAGGGGAGGATAAAAGCAGAAGTTAAAAATCCCTAAAGGGAACGAGTAGATACCTCAGTATCACTCTGACTCAGACGAGAACGCTGCCTCGTCTGGATCACATCCCTTAGGTCCTGATTACCCCCTTATGACCCACCATTCCTCTTAACCCTGCCCGCAGGTGGGGGAGGAGCGTGAGCCGCGACACTAGCCTTCTGTGCCCGTCTTTGATCCTCAGATCGAGACAGGCCAGGACCCCTATGTTGTTCGGGCTCAGACCTGGACCTTCGTGGAACGAAGGATCTGAAAGCAGCGGAGTGCGCCTTCGTCTCCCCGAACTTCTCGATCACCGTCTCAACGGAAATACCGAAAAGTTCAGAAGGCGAAACCTGAGCATCGAGAAGAAAGCCTTTTCTTTCTTCCCGATGTCTGCCAGGTTCATCCACAGATGTCTCTCCGCCACCACCATGGCCACCATAGTCCTGCGCTTGGCAGAGGCGGCCTGCTTGGTAGCCCGGAGAGAGGCCTGTGGTGCGGCGCAGCTCGGCTACCTGATCAGGAAAAAGGCCTTCGCCTCTATCCAGGTCTCTTAGCAGATCAGTCTGATATGCTTGAAGCATTTATTTTGTAATAAAGCCACAGCCTGACCTGCTGCTGTGTATGCCTTGCCATTTAAGCAAGATGCATTGCTTGAAGGGCTTAGATGGCAAGGAGGGAGATTAAGAGAGGATGTCTCCCCCGCAGAATGAAAGCTCTTTCTGCAGGGGGCATCCTCTCATAGCCGTTTTCGTGCATCGCCTCGATGTCGGCAAAACTCTTATGCTGAAACCGATGGATGCGAGAAGAAAACGGCCTCTTTCATTTCCTTTCGATCTCTGTATGGAGATCAGGCAGAAATGGAAGGCTCACCTGAGCTGGAGGGCTATGGTCGGAAATATAACACTCATCGAGGCGCGATCCATAAACTCCAACAGCTCTACATACGCAGGGCAGGACAATTGAGAAGGCTCAGCCTCAGCTTCTTCACCATCTTCAAATATCTCCTGCTTTTCCTGGGTACAAACCCAGCAGAGCACTAACCTCAGTATCAGAAAGTGTTAAAGATATAACATCATCCTCCCGAGGCTCTCTCTCGTCCGCCGCCATTTTGAGCGCGAAAGGGAAAGTCCCTTTTTAAACCATTCAGACAGATCCACCTGAAATTCTCACGAGCTCATTCTCCTCCGTGCCTCAGCAGCGGCGAGTCCTGAACCGCGGGAAGCAGATGGCTGCCTTTTTTTTTTTTTTTCGGAAAGAGAGACGAACGAGAGCGGAGCTTTTTCCTTGAAAAAACGCTCGCAATGCACGCAGATTGCCTCCTCAAAGACATCGCATGCGTGCTCTTTACCCAAACAAATCACGTAAAGATCGTGTGTGTCATCGGGTGTCAAATAACGCCGACACGGATGCATACATTGTCTAAACGCTTGCTAGTAATCGCCATGATAGACAGAGAAAGAGCGCTCTTACCGGTTCTTTCAGATGCACGCTTCAAACAAAACAGTCAGTGAAGACGAAGAAGAGAATGACGTGTTTTCCCGGTGCCTGTTTTATAGTCGCACCGGTAGTGACGTCAGAGGCTGTCGCCGGCCAACTCGTTGGTGTTTTTTCATTTGTATGCTTCAGACACGGGTCACGACGAGGTGTTCCCCATAGCGACCCCTAGAGGACACAGTTCGAAGTTCCCTTGAAAGGGAACAAATGTTTTTTTCTGACAAACAGAGTTATAATGTGTTGAATTGGTGAGGAATATGTACATACCACATATGGATGACATTTATTCTGTGCAGCAACAGACAGAGAGCCAGCACTAATGTACTGAGGAAGAAACAAAGGACACTTAAAAGGTAATTCTATAAATTTAAAAGAGAAGCAATAAAGCAAAACCATTAAATGAAACTTACAATAAGGGATCCCCAGTACGTTATGCCACTACAATCAAGAATTGCAGAATAATTGTAAACAATGGTGGTAAGTACAATACCAAGTATGAAGACCATGGCTCCAATCATTATCTGGACAGTCTAGGGGGCAGATATACAGGTAGGTAAGGTATTTTATTCATGAAATGTATGTTTGGATACAGTGATGTAGAATAAATGAAATACCCAGTACATTCCCTAAATGGTTGGTTATCATTATTATTCATCATTAATTACCCCCAGTGCCTTTGGTTGTGCTTTGAAAAATTGTTTAAGAACTGTACTGATTTTTTCCTCCGGCCTCATGTCCATCAACAAAAATAATGGTGTCTTGTGTCACCCATGGATTTACATCAATGACAACTGCAGTTTTGTCAGTTGAGATGACCTCGCTGCCTTCCATTCTTTGGATTTCTGTAGTAAACATGTTTATCATGTTACTCTTGATCAAAGTTCAATAAAAAAATCTGAGCAATGTACTTTGCATACAGGAGAAATGAGTGTTTAGAGAGTATAAATACAGTATAATAATAATAAATACATTAATTTTTAATAATAAAAAAATATGGTAGCAACATTTAAGGTTTTACAGATTGATTTAAAAAAAATTTTTTACTGATTTAATATTAAAATACCAACCTAATGAAGTACTAAAATCTGTTTTATATTTTTGTAATACACTAACAACCAATAAACACAGATGGTAATGAGAAAGCCACAAGCCACAGCTCATCACAAGTAGCTTTTCCACAAGTTGAGATATATATTAATATATAGTAGGTGCACAACACTATCATGGACACTAAAATAATGTGATAAACATTAATTTAACAACATGAGATGTAACATAAAACCCTAATGTAAGAAGAACTAAGAAGAAACATAATTTCAGTGTAAAAACATTGAATGTAAGCTGTCACACAGGCAATTCTGGAAATGTCAATTTACGGTCTTTCACTGTTAAACTACTGTATAAAATGCCTCAGTCTTTTTCACTTCCATAAATTGGACAATTAGTTACTGCAAAGCTACATGAAATGTCCTGTTAGATTTATTACAGTTTTTCATTGTATATAAGGGAACTTTTTTGAATGTTTTTTTCAATCAATAATTTTTTTATATATTTTTTTCGTCCTTGAACCGCTAGTTATTGTATTCCCTAAGCAAGTGTTTAATTAAAAAAAATAATAAATCAATCTAAATTGTTACGAGAGCGTCAGCGAGTGTTTTATGCTTATGGTCGCTGCTGAGGATCACTGAAAAAATTAAATTGATTCCTTTTGTTGTTGTTGTTGTTTTTGTTTGTTTGTTTTTTTAACGCCTTTTTGTGTCCCATGGCAAACAAAGTAAATATTGGCTACATGATAAGTAATGTTTAAACGATTGCAGAAATGTTATTCATTTTAAGGGTTTAAAGTGTAAACATGTATCTTCAGAACGATATGTTATTTCTATTTCATATATAAGTAAATGAGTACCTTTCAGACGTCTATGCAAACTTAAGTTTTGTAGAACCACATTTTAACATAAAATACAGGTCATATAATTAGAATATCATCAAAAAGTTGATTTATTTCACTAATTCCATTCAAAAAGTGAAACTTGTATATTATATTTATTCATTACACACAGACTGATATATTTCAAATGTTTATTTCTTTTAATTTTGATGTTTATAACTGACAACTAAGGAAAAACCCAAATTCAGTATCTCAGAAAATTAGAATATTGTGAAAAGATTCGATATTGAAGACACCTGGTGCCACACTCTAATCAGTTAATTAACTCAAAACACCTGCAAAGCCTTTAAATGGTCTCTCAGTCTAGTTCTGTAGGCTACACAATCATGGGGAAGACTGCTGAATTGACAGTTCTCCAAAAGACGACCATTGACACCTTGCACAAGGAGGGCAAGATACAAAAGATCATTGCAAAAGAGGCTGGCTGTTCACAGACCTCTGTGTCCAAGCACATTAACAGACAGGCGAAGGGAAGGAAAAGATGTGATAGAAAAAAAGTGTACAAGCAATAGGGATAACCGCACCCTGGAGAGGATTGTGAAACAAAACCCATTCAAAAATGTGGGGGAGATTCACAAAGAGTGGACTGCAGCTGGAGTCAGTGCTTCAAGAACCACTACGCACAGACATATGCAAGACATGGGTTTCAGCTGTCGCATTCCTTGTGTCAAGCCACTTTTGAACAACAGAGACCGTCAGAAGCGTCTCGCTTCAAAAAGGACTGGACTGCTGCTGAGTGGTCCAAAGTTATGTTCTCTGATGAAAGTAAATTTTATATCAGGGTCCCAGAGTCTGGAGGAAGAGAGGTGAGGGACACAATCCACGTTTCTTGAGGTCCAGTGTAAAGTTTCCACAGTCAGTGATGGTTTTCGGTGCCATGTCATCTGCTGGTGTTGGTCCAGTGTGTTTTCTGAGGTCCAAGGTCAACGCAGCCGTATACCAGGAAGTTCATGCACTTCCTGCTGCTGACCAACTATATGGAGATGCAGATTTCATTTTCCAACAGGGCTTGGCCCCAGCACACAGTGCCAAAGCTTCCAGTACCTGGTTTAAGGACCATGGTATCCCTGTACTTAATTGGCCAGCAAACTCGCCTGACCTTAACCCCATAGAAAATCTATGGGGTATTGGGAAGAGGAAGATGCGATATGCCAGACCCAACAATCAGAGCAACCTGGGCTCTCATAACACCTGAGCAGTGCCACAGACTGATCGACTCCATGCCAAGCCGCATTGCTGCAGTAATTCAGGCAAAAGGAGCCCCAACTAAGTATTGAGTGCTGTACATGCTCATACTTTTCATTTTTATACTTTTTAGTTGGCCAAGATTTCTAAAAATCATTTCTTAGTATTGGTCTTAATTTATATTCTAATTTTCTGAGATACTGAATTTGGGATTTTCCTTAGTTGTCAGTTATAATCATAAAAATTAAAAGAAATAAACATTTGAAATATATCAATCTGTGTGTAATGAATGAATATAATATACAAGTTTCACTTTTTAAATGAAATTAATGAAATAAATCAACTTTTTGATGATATTCTATTTATATGACCAGCACCTGTACATACAAATTCTCATGAGATCACGTTGGACTGCTCTAGTGTCACAGCAAACAAGTTGAAGGTGGTTTACCATGGAACATTTGTGGTTGCCTTATATTTCCTTTTCAGACTGCCAACTGTACATTTGCTGGTTTGTGCTATGTGAACAGTTTAACTATAACTATTTAACTATAAAGCCTTAACATGAGCAGACTTTCACTTTTGCAACATCAGTAAAATGTTTCTTTCCTGTTTTTAGCATTGACCAAACTGGAATCAAGCATAATACATACCAGATAAGAATATTAGCAACAAACACGATGCCATATTTTGATCAATATCTATTTCAAGGTACAGAATTAAAACCTCATTGGGCAGAAACATTGAGAACGGATGCAGAAGATGAACTGATTACAAACCACAAACACTCATGAATTACATGTTTTCTTGTCATGCACAGAGACAGCATCTTGTTCATTAAACAGAATCCTGGTTTTAATGGATATTAAACTCAGAATTCTGATTCCAGACATCTCTATAAAAAACCTAGCAATGAAACTTTTCAGCTTAAACTTTTTAATTGTTACAAAAAAAAAAGATACAAAAAAGTAAATAATTAAGTAAAGTGATGCTCTATTAAATTAAAAAATTAAATATCAATCAGGAGGTCTCAAGACAGAACAGAATCGTATTTCTCTGTTGACACATTAAATCTAAGTTTTAGAGATACTGCCCCCAGATGGCACATTTAGATAATGCAAATTCTTACCTTGTTTATTTAATATATATATATATATATATATATATATATATATATATATATATATATATATAAATTAGGGCTGTCAAATGATTAATCACGATTAATCACATCCAAAATAAAAGTTTTGTTTACATAATATATGTATGTGTACAGGGTATATTTATTATGTATATATAAATACACACACATAAATGATATATTTAGAAAATATTTACATGTATATACATTTATATATTTATATTCTTATATTTTATATTTTATATTATATATAAATATATTTAATATATAAACATAACATATTCTTCTTAAATATATACATGCATGTGTGTGTATTTATATATACATAATAAATATACACAGTATACACACATATATTATGTAAACAAAACTTTTATTTTGGATGTGATTAATCGTGATTAATCATTTGACAGCCCTAATATAAATACATGAATAAATCTTGTTCCAGTTCTCTTTTTTATATGTCATGCTGTTCATGTAAATACTGTTCCTGACGAAAGTGGGAGATTGCATCATATGTGGCATTAGGACTTATATTCATAAATGTTCCTGAAACAAATGACTCAGTGTTTATGTAATAGTTTATTATTGTTGTTCATTACTATCAACACAAGGCTTCTCGCTTCTGTGACACAAATCAATCTAAATGAGGACTGAGAGTCTGGCTTTCTTAATAAGCTCTATAGACCTTCAGACTCTCATCAATTATCCAGTCAATTGTGAACAGACACACACTCACACACACACAGAGAGAGAGAGAGAGAGAGAGAGAGAGGGAGAGAGAGAGAGAGAGGGAAAGAGAGAGAGAGGGAGAGAGAGAGAGATGCATTAGCAGTACATATAAAACCGGAAAGCATAATTCAGGTAGATGTACTAAAAAAAAGAAGCACACACACTGAATTGTATTTGCAGTGGTAGAAATTAAAAGTATCCAAAAACATTTTGCCCAATGAAGAAATGTGAGGTGAGAAAGGTCCAGGGCAACCCTCAAAAGACTAAATACTATAGATAAATAAAGTATTTTTGTTTAATTTCAATTCTTTTTTTTTTTTTGCAACAAATGTACACTCCTTTTATCAGCTCCTTTTCATGTTTTACATTGATTTCCTTTCTATTGTTTTTTCTTAACAAGTATCTCTAGTTTTTGTAATTGCCAATGTTAGTCCTTTTATATCTAAAAAAAATAAATAAATAAAAAATTATAATAAAAATTAAACAGATTCACACGCTTAAGTTTTGTTACCCACCTGTAAAAAACGCACTGCCTCTTTCCTCCCCCCTTAAATATCTCACATAGTCCTGCAAAAATCAAATGAGCAATTTTATATTGGGACCTAATGACCTCTCTCCAACGATGAATTAGTATGTCTCTCTTATGAGCACTGATCTGGGTTAGGGTGACAGCTGTGCCTCACTGTGTCTCTTTTTCAGCCTTTGCTTTTCCATGCCTTTGCAATCTTGAATTAATAATAGCCAAGCACTGACCACTCAAAATATAGTTCTGGGCCAGAAAAAGCAAGAAGTTGAGCAGATCGATACCACCCATGAAGTGGCTTTGTGTCCTCACAATCGATTCTCTGCTGACTTCCACAGAAGACATGATGGATGTTTTGTTGTTGTTGTTGTTGTTTTGAGGAAAGCAAAGTCATGTCAAAATCATATAAAAATTCTGTTTCATGCACCTAAATTTTCCTAGAAGGACCAGTGTTATATAAATAAATCTTTTTATTTTAAAAAGTATTGATAATTTTCAAAATTATTGGGCCTAAATTATGCCTGATATAGTTTGAGATATTTTATCAAATGTTGCATTATTGTCATTTCTACAGCTCTTAAAACACAGCAGTAATTAAGCTATACTATAATAACAATAGAATAAAATTATATAAAACAGTGTAGATTCTTTTGAGATGTAATATTTCTATTACAGAACATTCTGAAAGTGTGTACACAGCTCATACAATTTCAAAAATAAAGAAGACAATGTTGTCAATTGGATGCAACAATGTTTGATTTTGCATGCTGAGAGACTCAAAATAGAGTTTTATTTAATTTAATTATGTATAAATTATGTAACATTTGATTATGACATTCAACACTTTTTCAAACACTTTTTTGGAAGTATGACATTTAAAAATACTGTAGATGAATGTCTTTGGATTTGTTTGATAATCTAAGTGTTTAAATATCCTGGCACCCCCCTGTGGTGTGTATTTGAGCAGCACAGGAAATGAAGAAGATGAACAGTTTATTTAGCAGCACTGTAGCTGTTTGAACACAATTTATGGCTTATAACGACAAAAAAAAAACATTATTTTTGTTAAAATAACACATTGTCAATTTCCAAGCACCCTGCGTAGAAACAGAAAGAGAGTGTCCGTATCCACAAATGATCCATCTTATCTACCACAATCAATACAATGACTACAATGAGGCACAAAGAACAGTTAATGGTGAGCTAACATTACAGGTGTTCTCTCTTCATCTTCTTCTTCTTCTTCTTCTTTTTAATTTAATTTATTTATTTATTTTAGGACATCTACCATCAAGGAACTATTTACCAACTAAAATAAGCAGGGTTCTTCACTGGAGTGCTTTGTGTAATAGGACCTTTCAACCAAGAGGGAGATCAAAATGTTTTCTGTTGTGCCTCCTGACCATATAGTTGAAATTACATGCAAATTACACCTCATCAGATGTAAACCTTGTCCATTACGATTTAATTAATGGACAGAAGCAAGAGAGGTTGTTCATTTAACTGAGATCACCTTTACACTGAGTACTTGCACCTCACACATACACACACACACACACAGACACACAAACATGCACACTGTCTAATACTCTGTGCATGCTTTAAATTCCTATTTTTAACAATTGGAGGAGAGTGGCTCCCTCGGCCTCCTTCCCCATAAAACTACGGCTTCACTTAATAGCATGTTATTTAGTGTTCTGTGTGTGTGTGTGTGTGTGTGTGTGTGTGTGTGTGTGTGTGTGTGTGTGTGTGTGTGTGTGTGTGTGTTTACAAATAAATACAGACTGCTGTGAAAACGCAGATGCAGCAGTTCTTAAGGGGATGAGAAATGTAATTTCTCACTTTGATTCGTGCTGTGTCAGGGTGTTGGACATGCACATGCACCATAAACAAAGGGCGAGAGGGAGAAAGGCATAAAAAATAGGATTCATACCCACATAAGAGGATAAGTGATTGATAAAACATTATCTTCAGCATATGACCTTTTTGTAGGTTAGAGCATTAGTGCTATTACTGAGAACAATGCAAACAGTTCCTCTGTGTAATACAGAGGGGAGGGCAAAGGACAACATTCAGTATCCAGTGCACACAGTATATTTCGGCATAACCAGACTAAAATGAAGAGGGATGACAACCTTTCAAAATGACATTTGTTTATAGTGGACACTATGAATGCTGCACTATCTGAGCTTAAACAGTTATTATATAAAATATAAGCATTCTTAACGCTGTCTATTGTACACTGTACAGTCCAGTGTACATTTATGCATTTCACGAGTTCACCCTTACATCTAATCTGATAGCAAATAGTAAGCATATTTAGTAAGTAGAATATAGTCCGAACCCTGAGAACTCCCCCTATTCTTAATATGGAATGAAAATAGATTAGGAGTGAGGAGCTGGGGTGGAGGAGGAATGCCGAAAAAGGGGGTAGGTATATATATACCTATATATATACCTACCCCCGCAGAAAAAATGTCTGCCAACTGCTCCAGGTGTGCGTGTGTGTGTTTACTTGTATATATGGTTTATGAGGACACAAATGTGTATAATGACATGGCTACTACAATGTAAACATGGTTTATGAGGATACTTCCTGTGTCCCCATAAAACAAAAGGCTTAAAAGACATACAACACAGTGTTTTGTGAAATTAAAAAATTGCCAGTAGTTTTCTGTAAGGGGTAGGTTTAGATGTAGGGTTGGTGTAGGGCGATAGAAAATACAGTTTGTACAGTATAAAAACCATAATGCCTGGAGAGTCCCCGTAAAACACATATACAAGTATGTGGTTGTGTGTGTGTGTTCACTATTCATTGATCTGTGTGTGCACTTGGATGGGTTAAATGCAGAGCACAAATTCAGAGTATGGGACACCATACTTGGCTACACGTCACTTTTTCTTACATCATTAATTTAAACAAAATAAATTCAGATTTACACAACATAAATCAGTCTAAAATGACAATACAAAATATGTTTATGTGACATTTACAATCATGATACACACAAATAAAACAAAACAAACATGCAGCGGTAGACCTATACTCATTCAGGGAATTGCATGTTGTGTTTAGAATTTTTTTTTTTTTTCCAAAAACAAACAGACACTAAATTCACGAGGACATATGCTATATGACAGTCAAATTCTGAATCACATACTGAATCTCCCTTCTTCAGCAGAGCACTCAGCAAACATTATTTTCATAAATGTTCAATTGTACATTGTACATTTGGTTTCTTTACACCAGTTATGGATCACACTGAGTATTATTCATGTTATATATACTGTAAGCCCTATATTAAAATTCAAGTCTTACATACACATTTCACTACAAGTTCAAACCACGGTGATCTTCCCATGAGGAAAATTACAGCCCATTATATGACTAAAGCATAACTATACACACAAGACAATAGTTTAACCTCCATCACACTCCGCAGAGACACAGCGCACAAAATGTGTGAAGGAACAGCACGTATGCATGTGAGTTTGTGTATTATAAGAAACAGAGAGGCAAACTCAGCTTCAACCTTAGTTTAACCTCATGGCATGACTGTCTGAATGTAGCAGATGGCACAGAACTGAATGAGTCATGATCTATCATTCACTCTCCTTACTTTTCCTGCTCATTTCTTCTGAAACCTTTGTTATCTTCTCAAAGAGCCAAAGATACATCTGGATGTGAATCTCTTAACCATATCCAAAAGGGAATAATTCGCCTCAGGCCTAGAAAAGATGTATAAAAATGTATCTAATTATTTGGCCTACACCGCAGTCGCATGACTTAAATGTGACCACTATTAAAGGGATACTCCATCCCAAAATGAAAATGTTGTCATTAATCACTTACCCCCATGTCGTTCCAAACCTGTAAAAGCTTCATTCAGCGTAGCGCCATTTTGGCAATTCTGAGCAGTACGCAGATGGCGTACGCTCCTCTGTGTCAGGCGCACCACGTTTTTTAGGATACGCTTTTTATGTGTATTTACGCTTTGGTTTGAAAGCAAACAGCGCATCAGCGCAGCGCGGCTGACACAGAAGAGCATACGCCATCTGCATACTGCTCAGAATTGCCAAAATGGTGCTACGCTGATTTGGAGAGACACAGAGGAGAGGAATTGTTGAATAAAGTCATTATTTTTGTTTTCTTCGTGTACAAAAAGTATTCTCTTCACTTCATAATGTTACGGTTGAATCACTGATGGCAGATGGAGAATTCTGAAGATGCTTTTCATACTTTCCTGGACCTTGACACTGTTATTTATTTGGCAGTCTATGGAACAGTCTCAAGCCTCCCGGTTTTCATCCAAAATATCTTAAATTGTGTTCTGAAGACGAACAAAGCTTTTACGGGTTTGGAACGACATGGGGGTAAGTGATTAATGACAAATTTTTCATTTTGGGATAGAGTAACCCTTTAAGCTTCTGACAACTCTTTTTGTCTTGATTTAAAAACAAAAACATTGTCCTTGAACGTTAGAATAGTTTGCAAGAGCGCAGTTATAAATACAGTGAGACTGTAAAAACTGACTAATGAGTAGATAAGTTTACCTGTTTGCCATGTTTGCCAAAAAAATATGGGGGCAATTGTGGCCTGATGGTAAAAGAGTTAGAGAGGAAGAGAGCCCAAAGGTTGCGAGTCTCGGTACCGGCAGGGATTGTAGGTGAGAGGAGTGAATGACCAGTGTTCTCTTCCACCTTTAACTGAGGCGAGACCCTTGAGCAAGAACTCTAACTGCTCCCCAAGCGATGCAGCAAAAATGGCTTCCCATTGTTCCAGGTGTGTTTGTGTTCACTCCTCACTGGGTCAGATAAATATGTATATGGGACGCCATACTTGGCTTCACATCAATTTCACTTTTTAAAAAATGTCTTGTGTTAACCATAGACCTAGTTCATTTTAACCAAAAATTTGTTCAAAACACCCAATGATTTTAGGATCATGGAACAAGAAGTGCTAAAATTCTAACTTGTTTCTTTTTGGATTTTGTATAAAAGTACATAATTCATGCACCACAATATTAGAAAACAACACAACACCAACTAAATATATTGTCACACTACACAGTTTGGACTGTAAATCTCAACAATGGTAACACACATGATAACATGCAATATTTTCCACATATTTATAGTCCTCACAAGTAATCAGTTCTGACTCACTCTGATTTGACCCAGAGGTTTAAAGCATGCTGGGTAACGTCTCGGTTACGTATGGTAACCCTCGTTCCCTGAAGGAGGGAACGGAGACGCCACGTCGGTGACCGACGAAAATGGGATATCGCTTCGATAGACCAATCTACTTCGAGTGTAAACTAAACGAGCCAATGCACATTGGCATGCAATTATTGCATCCAGCTGCCGCTGATCACAGCGTGAGTATAATAAGACAGCAGGTGCAATGCATACCAGGTTTTCGCTGAGGAGCCGAGCCGGAGACCCGGCGGCTCAGCGGTGGTACAGCAACCATGGCAACGGGACGTGGCGTCTCCGTTCCCTCCTTCAGGGAATGAGAATTACCATACGTAACCGAGACGTTCCCTTTCAGTCGGTCACTCTCGACGCCACGTCGGTGACCGACGAAAATGGGATCCCTACCAAAGCGCCATGGGTGCTGCCCCTTCCAGTGCCCTGTGCGAGCCGCCTGCGCCCCTATTAGGTGGACAAACCCTCTTGGAAAGGCAGAAGTCTGCCGGGGAACACGGGCTCTAAGGCTATACCATGGACTATACGCATACGAGTACCGCTTAGGTCTCAATATGGAACCCAGCCTTCCATGGTTCTCACGGATTCATCATGAAGGCCTGGCGCCGGACGTTCCGCCGCGTCCAGCTGCCTAGGGTGATGGAGGATCTCAACAGGGTCTACAGTACGGACACTCTGGAGCAGTTTTAGCAAGCCGACACTAACCGGGGCCTCTCGGTGCCACTACCCGTTTGAGGTGAGAACACAGGAGGATACCGGCTCTACACGAAGGCTATAGAACCCAGCAAACGTGTTAGGGGTCGCCCAGCCCACAGCTCTGCAAATATCTGTCAGTGAGGCACCACGAGCCAGCGCCCAGGAGGATGCAACACTTCTAGTTGAGTGAGCTCGCAACCTGAACGGGCAGGGCACAACCTGTGCCTGATAAGCCAGGGCTATGGCATCCACAATCCAGTGGGCCATCCTCTGCTTAGAGACGGCATTCCCCTTCTGCCGGCCTCCGCAACAGACAAAGAGCTGATCTGAGGTCCTGAAGCTTTGTGTCCGGTCTACATAGCATCTTAATGCTTGGACGGGACAGAGCAAAGCCAGGGCTGGGTCTGCCTCCTCCAGGGGCAGCGCTTGCAGGTTCACCACTTGCTCTTTGAAGGGAGTAGTGGGAACCTTGGGCACGTAGCCGGGCCGGGGCCCCAGGATTACCTGGGAGTCAGCCGGCCCAAACTCTAGGCACGAATCGTCGACCGAAAATGCATGCAGGTCCCCTACCCTCTTGATGGAGGCCAGAGCAAGCAGGAGCAGAGTTTTCAATGAAAGAAACTTTGGCTCGACTGAATGCAAAGGCTCAAAAGGGCCCTGCTGTAGTTTTTTCAGCACCAGAGTCAGGTCCTAAGAGGGTATGGAGGGGGGCCGGGAAGGATTTAACCTCCCGGCCCCTCTAAGGAAGCTGATGACGAGGTCATGCTTACCTAAAGACTTCCCATTCACAGGGGTCATGGTACGCAGCAAATAGCGGCAACCTGGACTTTGAGGGTGGAGGGAGACAGCCTTCGCTCCAGCCCTTGCTGCAGAAAGGAAAGCACGACCGCAGTCGGGCATCTTCGGGGGTCTTCTCGGCGAGAACAACACCACTCGACAAACAGGTTCCACTTCAAGGCGTAAGCGTGTCTCGTAGACTGTGCTCTTGCGGAAGTGATGGTGTTCACTACCTCCTGGGGTAGGTCACCTAGAACCTCCGCGTCCCATCCAGGGACCAGACATGGAGTTTCCAAAGGTCTGGACGCGGGTGCCAAACGGTGCCCCATCTCTGAGTCAGTAAATCCTTCCTCAGAGGAATCGGGTCAAGGAGGGGCTGTCGCGAGGAGCACTAGTTTGGGGAACCAGGTCCGAGTGGGCCAATACAGCGCCACCAGCAAGACTCGCTCCTCGTCCTCCCGGACTTTGCACAGTGTTTGTGTGAGAAGGCTCACTGGGGGAAACGCATATTTGCGTAGGCCCCGCGGCCAGCTGTGTGCCAGTGTGTCCGTGCCGAGAGTTCCCTCGGTCAGGGAGTAGAACAACTGGCAGTGAGCGGTCTCTGGAGAAGCAAACAGGTCTACCTGAGCGGCTCCGAACCGTCTCCAAATCAGCTGGACCGTCAAGGGGGGTGGAGTCGCCATTCTCCCGGGAGCATTGCTCGAGACAGCTCGTCGGCTGTACGGTTGAGCAGGCCCGGAATGTGGACGGCACGAAGTGACCTCAGAACCTTCCGACTCCAAAGGAGGAGGTGGCGGGCGAGTTGTGACATGCGACGGGAGCGCAGACCACCTTGTTGGTTGATGTACGCAACGGTCGCCGTGTTGTCCATTTGGACCAGCACATGCTTGCCTCGTAAGTGACCTTTGAGACGGTTCAAGGCAAGGTGCACTGCTAACAACTCTAGGCAATTGATGTGCCACTGCAGCTGCGGGCCCGTCCAAACCCCTGAGACTGCATGCCCGTTGTACGTGGCCCCCCAGCCGGTGGTGGAGGCATCCGTGTAAACCACAGCATGCCTGGAGATCTGCTCTAGGGGCACCCCTGCCCTGAGAAATGCAAGATCTGACCACGGGGTGAGGGTTTGGCGACAGGCCGGTGTAACTTGGACCCGGTGAGTGCCGCGCTTCCACGCCCACCTCGGGACTCTGCCATAAAGCCAGTGCTGGAGCGGTCTCATATGTAACAGGCCGAGCGGTGTAAGTGCCGCTGTGGCCGCCATATGCCCCAGGAGCCTCTGAAAAATTTTCAGTGGGACAGCTGTCCTGCCCTTGAATGTATTCAAGCAGGCTAGCACTGACCCCGCACGTTCCTCTGTGAGGCGTGCTCTCTGTTCGGCCGAACCCAACTCCATACCGAGAAAAGAGATCCTCTGCGTTGGCGAGAGTTTGCTCTTTTCCCAGTTGACCCGAAGGCCCAACAGGCTGAGGTGCCAGAGCACCAGGTCCCTGTGCTCGCACAACTGATCCCGAGATTGTACTAGTATCAGCCAATCGTCTAGATAGTTGAGAATGCAAACACCCTGCTCTCTGAGGGGAACAAGAGCCACCTCCACGACTTTCGTGAAGGCACGGGGGAGGCAGGGACAGCCAGAAGGGCAGGACCTTGTACTGATATGCCCGTCCTTTGAACGCAAACCGCAGAAAAGGTCTGCGGTGCGGAACGATCGACACGTGAAAGTACGCGTCCTTCAGGTCGATCGCTGCAAACCAATCTCGGGGACGGACGCACCCGAAGATGCGTTTCTGCGTCAACATCTTGACCGGTAGCCGATGAAGGGCCCGGTTCAAAACTCGCAGATCCAAGATCGGTCGTAACCCACCGCCTTGCTTGGGTACAATGAGGTAAGGGCTGTAAAACCCTGTCCTCATATCGGCTGAGGGACCAGCTCTATCGCGTCCTTCGCCAGTAGGACTGCGATCTCTTCCCGCAGAACAGGGGCATCGAACGCTTTCACTGTAGTGAAGCGGATACCGCTGAACTTGGGGGGACGCCGGGCGAACTGAATCGCATAGCCGAGGCTGATGGTCTGCAGGAGCCAGCGAGACGAACTGGGTAGCGCTGACCAGGCGCTTAGAAACCGTACAAGCGGGACCAGCGGAACCACAGCCGTACCCGCAGTGGGGCAGCGAGGTGGAACACAGGGACCCAACTCGGGCGGCTTGTGAGCAGGCCTGAGTGTGGTGCGAGTGTGGGGTGCAGGGCTCACCTGGTTCCACGGGTTGGCAGAGGGTGCGTGAGTAGGGCCTTTGTTGACGCTCTCGAACCGCCCGCTGCTGCCATCTGGCGAAGGAGAAGGATAAGTGAGGTCCGGTGTTTGGCCGTCCACAACTCTCCGTGCCCTCCTGGGACCCAGAGACAGAGAAAACCGCTCTCTCATCGAGATTTCCAGATTCCCCCCCGGCCCTCCTCCAGGGGAGGGAGAGGTGCTTTCACCATCCCCCAGAAAGCGGCTACCTCTCTCTGGGCCACCCGTCCCGGGGCCTCTTGCTCTTCCCCTCACCGCCAGGTTTGACGGGGGCCAGGACGGGTGGGGCGGCCTGCCTACACCCAGCTCTATGGCGCCACTTGCTGGAGGCTGCTGCGGATGCAACGCGGGAGCGGGGTGGACGCAGGGGGCCGCCCTTGGCGACGAGCAGGCTGGGGCACTGCAACCGGTGGACGGGTGGAGGCAGCAGCTGCCCGCCGGGCAGAAGGTTGGACCGCCTCAGTCTGCTCCCGTGCAGCCGAGAACTGCTGGGCCAGGTTCTCGACCACGTCACCGAAGAGGCTGGTCTGGGACACAGGCATTAAGGAACTGATCTTTGTCGGCATCCCTCATTTCAACCAGACTCAGCCAGAGATGGCGCTCCTGGACCACAAGCGTGGACATCGCACGACCCAGAGAACGCGCTGTGACCTTCGTCGCTCGGAGCGCAAGGCCAGTGGCGGTTCTGAGTTCTTTCAGAACTTCTGGATCGTGACCACCCTCGTGCAGGTCCTTCAGTGCCTTGGCCTGGTGCACCTGCAGTAACGCCACAGCGTGTAAGGCAGAAGCAGCTTCCCTGCAAGCCATATAGGCACCACCGGTTAGACCAGACGAATGCCTATAGGCCCTGGAAGGAAGCACCGGGTCTCCCCGCCAGCAGGAGGCAGACTTAAGACACAATTGCATCGCTACCGCCCGCTCCACTGGGGGAATCACCGAATACCCCTTCGCTGCACTGCCATCGAGGGTGGTGAGGGAGGAGGAGCCCACCAGCCAGTTTCTGGCAGTAAAAGGTGCCATCCACGACCTGGTGAGCTCATCATGCACTTCCGGGAAGAAAGGCACCAGGGTGGGGCGCTGAGAACCAGCGCGCACCACCTTGAGAAACCAATCATCCTGCCTCGAGGGCTCGGGACGCGGTGGAGATTTCCACTTGAGCCCTACCCCCTCGGCGGCCCGGGAAAGCATAGCTGTCATCTCTGGATCCAATTCAGGCTCTGCCACCGTCCCAGAGGGCAGCAGCACAGCTGAATCTTCATCTGACAGCTCTCCCTCCGATGCTGAGATCGATATCTGGTCGGGGGGAGGCCCACTGGATACCACTGGAACACTCTTTGAAGAGGACCCAGTGCGTTCCGTGGGTTACTTCTATGGATCGGAGATGCAAGAGGAGTGATGGTCCCCAGAGGGTTGGTTCCCTGCGGGGTTTGCCACCACTGTGGCATCTCGGAGCTGCTCGAAGCGCCGTCTCGCCAACACACGAAGCTTCCGAGAGCGTGCTGAACGCGTAGTTCACAGCAGACACAGTTGAGCAGAACGATACTAACGCTCGGCTCCGAATCAGAATCGAAAAGCTGGTATGCATTGCACCTGCTGCCTTATTATACTCACGCTGTGATCAGCGGCAGCTGGATGCAATAATTGCATGCCAATGTGCATTGGCTCGTTTAGTTTACACTCGAAGTAGGTTGGTCTATCGAAGCGATATCCCATTTTCGTCGGTCACCGACGTGGCGTCAAGAGTGACCGACTGAAAGGAAACCAGCAGTGTCACAACATTATATTATTTAAGACATTTTCAGCCATACCATGATTTTTTTCCCCTCACACTATTTATGCTTAGATTCTTGAAATGACAAATACTGTAAGTATAATTATAAATCTTAATATTTTTCTGATTTTTATTCATTCATGTGTAGATAGTAAATAAAAAGCAGTCAACAAATGTCCATTGTAAATATGAACTCTTTAATCATAATTTTAAAAGCATCCCAGGATACACCAGAGAATGTGCAGAGAAGTAAAGAGAAGCTAAAATATAAGGTATTTTAAGTTTCACATTATTGGTCTTTTCAAAATTCACATACATTTTGGTTATTGAATTGTTTTTACCATTTTGATGTCTTTATTGTTATTATTATAAAATGTGGAATAGTAATATAAAAGAATGAGTAAGTGTAGCTAAGCCACTGATTGGTACTTGATTGGTGTAAATGGATTGCTATAAATGACACTGATTGGAATAAATGGATAAAAGCAGAATTAATCTAATCTTTCTTTCTAATTATTCTTGTGCTCTGCTAGTTTGTGTTCTGCCAACAGATAAGGATGATATTATCTGTTATGGTCATGGTCCAAAACAGAAAGATACAACAATATCATCTACATGTCTGTATTATCGTCAGCTGCCTTATAATGTACAGAATGTCTTTTCTTGCATGGTAAAATATGCAAATGAGATTTATCAGCACTTTGGCCAGTTGATGCCAAAACATTTGCATTAATCTGAGCTCCCAGGCAATCAAACTGTCCATGTTTTCCTTGGTTCAGTGTGGGTGTATGTATGTGAGAAAGAGCTTTATGTGGATTATTTGGGCTGGTCAGTCACATTATGAAAAAAATGCAACACTGCAATCATTGGTGCAAAGTTAGCAGAGACATATCCCAACAGACTAAAGGCTGTTATTAAAGCAAAGGTTGCCCCACCAAAACAAGGGGGTGTTCCTTTTTCCAACAGTGATTCTGTTTTTTTATTATTTTTATTTATTTATTTTTTCTGACATGTTGGTGTTATATCTTTCACTTGAAGTAAATACTGCTGAATAATTCTTAACAGTACGCAGATGGCCTACCCTCTTCTGTCTCAGCCGCGCTGTGCCGATGTGCTGTTTGCTTTCAATCCAAAGAGTAAATACATGTAAAAAGCGTATCCTTGTACCTGCGTACTGCTCAGATTTGTCAAAATGGCACTATGCTGATTTGGAGAGACACCGTTATTTTTGTTTTCTTAGTGCACAAAAAGTATTCTCATCGCTTCATAATGTTACGGTTGAATCACTGATGACAGATGAACTATTCTGACGATGCTTTTCATACTTTCCTTGACCTTGACAGTGTTACTTACTTGGCAGTCTGGGACAGTCTTAAGCCTACTGGTTTTCATCCAAATAATTTTAAATAGTGTTCCGAAGACGAACAAAGCTTTTAAGGGTTTGGAATGACATAGGGGTAATTGATTAATGACAGCAACCCTTTAAGCTTCTGACAACTCTTTTTGTCTTGATTTAAAAACAAAAACATTGTCCTTGAACGTTAGAATAGTTTGCAAGAACGCAGTTATAAACACAGTGAGACTGTAAAAACTGACTAATGAGTAGATAAGTTTACCTGTTTGCCATGTTTGCCATGTTTTCCAACGTTAAATTTGTTATTGTTTGAAGCATGTCAAGGCTCATTGCCCTCATTTATTCATGAAATCATCTCCTTCAACTCTAATGCATGAATTCAGTATATTTGTCCCCGCTCAATCTAAATGAATGAATAGTTCATTCACATTCATGTATTCTCAACCAACAATAATCTCATAATGAAGTACTCAGTAAAACCAGCTCTAGTTTAGGGCCTCTGCAGGACACATAGTGACCAGCTGGATGGGTCAAGTGCAACAAATGTGCTTGCAGTTGCTATGGAAGTGTTCTTAAAGGGGTCACCTTAGAGATGGAAGGAAGGAATGAAGACATGATAAAAGAGAAAGTTCTGGTAAGATGAAACTTGAAAGAGTGGGAGAGAGAAAAATAGGGAGAGAGAGAGAGAGAGTGTGTGTGTGTGTGTGTGTGTGTGTGTGTGTGTGCGTCTCAACAGCTTATTGAAGTGAGTCTAATTAATCTCTTAGTAGCTCTCATCTTTCCTCCAGATGCCCCAGGGACACAATGTACCCTGTGTGTGTATGCATATGTGTGTATTTTATTTTTTATTATTTAAAAAAAAAATTTTTGGTTCAAGGATTAACCTTAAGACTGTCTGAGAAGAAATGCACCCTGGGTGGAACATCAAAACACAAGCACCCCATGTCAGTGGAAAATTTTCTCTTCGGAAGGTGTGTGTGCTTGGTCTGTAAGAAAATGCATATGTGCCATTGAGTGTTTATGGGAGTATAGGGGATTTTAGGAGAGCACATAGACAATTTTTTTTATTTCTGCATATACAAAAATACAGGGAGCTTAACATTCTAATATATAATTCCACATTCCAGCTGGACCTACATGACTCATTTAGCACTGACTCAACAAGAACACAACACTTGCCAACAAAAAAAAAATATTATTATGGTATTCATCCAATGACATCTATAATAGCCTACCTGGAAAAAGATATCTGCTAGTATTCCCATTCACCTCAGTAGCTGTCAAAGGGTCTTGGAAGTATGTGATTACACGTGATCAATGTCTTTGCTCATGGGACCATAGAACTTGTCAATTAAAATGTCATGAAAACTGCCCTCAAGAACTGGGCACTGGTTAAAGATCTATGGTCTACCTTAATGAAAATGTGTGTGGGGGGGGGGGGTTGTGTGTGTGTTTTTGTTTTTGTTTTTTTGTAAGAATTATCTTTAAGAATTAGCTTTTTAAGTCTGCATTAATTTGATCAATAATACAGTAAAATCTGCAATATTGTTAAATTTTACCATTTAAAAAATACCTATTTCAGGTGTTCTATTTGAATGTATTTTGAATGTATTTTAAAAACCATTTTGTCATGGCAAAGCTGAATTTTCAGCAGTCATTACTTCCTTGACCCCCTTGTTGTCACACCCGGGCTGGCGTGCTGAGTAAAGCGCTCGAAGAAGAAGGTATAATATGGGTATTTTTAATAATCCAGGTAAATCTAAAGAGGAAACACTCAATAATCAACAATCAACATGAACATCAAACATTAATAGCGGACGAGGAGGAACTAAACAAACAGGGCTTTTAAACACCAGGAAAGTAATCAGAGGAGTGGAAACAGGTGGGGAGTAATCAATTAACAAAACGAGGAATGGAACGGAACATGACCAAATAGGGATAACAGAAAAGGAACAGAAAGTCCATGACTGTGACAGTTCGCCCCCTCCCGGAACGGTGCGTCCTCGCACCGAAAGAGATAGTCCAGCGGAGGGAGGGTGGGGGTTCAGGAGGTGGGCGTGGGGCAGGCAAGGGGCAGGCAATGGAGAAGGAGCTTGGAGCATGGTACCAGGGTGGAGTGGATGGAGGGAGGAGCCATGGAGGAGCCCGGAGCAGTAGGAGCCAGATGGATATCCAGAGGCCAGCCAGGAAAGCGGCCCATGGTGGAGTCGACGGTGGGAGGAGCCATGGTGGAGGAGGGGCCGACAACACCAGGGGGCCGACTGACGGAGACTGAGCCGATGGCAGAGGAGTCCAGGACGGAGCCGAGCAACCGCAGAGCCAGGGTGACCCCGAGGATCCGGAGGGCCAAGGCGGAGCAGAAGGCTCAGGCGACCAAGGCGGAGGCGGGGCACCGGAAGACCGCTGCGGAGCCGGAGTGACTGAGGATGGAGGTGGAGCCGAAGGGAAGGAGGAGCCTGACAGAGCCGGAGGGATGGAGCGACGAGGCGAAGCCAGAGGAATGGATTCCCGAGGCGGCGGATGGTCGACGACTGACCAAGGTGGAGCCGGAGGGACGAGGGAGCCCGGTGGAGCAGGTGGGATGCCGGGCCACGGTGGAGACGAGGGAGCTAGGAGCCAAGGCGGAGCCGCCGGGTCGAAGGACCGAGGAGGAGTCCAGGACTCGGAGGCTGGAGGCGGAGGCAGGGAATCCACACGCCCAGGTGGAGGTGGTGACTGGAAGTCCTGCGGCGAAACTCCGCGCCCAGATGGCGCGGACTGAGGGTGAGCTGCGGGACTGACTGGCACCAGCGGGGATGAGGACGAGGAACTGGCTGGTCTAGGACGAGATGAGAGAGGGAGGATGGGAGGAAAGACAGAAGGATCTGGACTGGGCGGAACCAGCGGAGAAACAGAAGGGTCGAGGCTGGGCGGAACCAGCGGAAGAGGAGCAGAGGAACTGACAGGTCGAAGAGGAGGCGGGAGAGGGAGGATGGGAGGGAACACAGAAGGATCAGGGCTGGACGGAACCAGCGGAAAAACAGGAGAATCAGGGCTGGGCGGAACCAGCGGAGAAACAGGAGGGTCAGGGCTGGACGGAACCAGCGGAGAAACAGAAGGGTCGAGGCTGGGCGGAACCAGCGGAAGAGGAGCAGAGGAACTGACAGGTCTAAGAGGAGGCGGGAGAGGGAGGTTGGGAGGGAACACAGGAGGATCAGGGCTGGACGGAACCAGCGGAAAAACAGGAGAATCAGGGCTGGGCGGAACCAGCGGAGAAACAGGAGGGTCAGGGCTGGACGGAACCAGCGGAGAAACAGGAGGGTCAGGGCTGGACGGAACCAGCGGAGAGACAGGAGGGTCGGGAATAACCTCCCCTAACCAGTCTATTAGATCCATAAGTTCTTCTGTATACTTCCCAGAAACCGCATGCAGCTCACCCTCAGTCGCAGGAGTGTGGGCGGGGCGCTCCTCCACGCCCTCGATCTCCACCAATCGTCCCACGACGCACGGGGTTGCCGGCTCACACACCTGGTCAGTCGCACTCTCGAGTTCCTCCTCCCTGTCGGCGATAGGCTCGGGCTCTGCGGCTGCGGCGGTCTCTAGCTCCGTGCAGCGGGGTGATGGCTGGCTGGTCTCTGGGTCGGGAGTGGGGCTGGAGATCTTCTCCTCAGCGGGGCAGACGGTGAACGGAGATCCGTTTTGCTCCAGCACCCACTCCACGAACGCGGCGAAATCCTCTCTGGGACCGTTCGCTGGGAGGCGTGCCTTACACCGCTCGCTCAGGCCAGCATAGTAAAACGCACTGAGCGAGCGGTCCGGGAAGTCTGTAAGGCACGCCAGATCGAAAAAGTCCCTGGTATGGTCCTCCAGCGAACGGTCCAGTTGCTCCAGGCATAGGAGTCGGACGCCTGGGATCTCCATTCCGAGAGGGGGCAAAACCAACAAAAAAAAACACGAAAAGAAAAAACACCGCTAAACTGTAAAGGGTCCGCTATTCTGTCACACCCGGGCTGGCGTGCTGAGTAAAGCGCTCGAAGAAGAAGGTATAATATGGGTATTTTTAATAATCCAGGTAAATCTAAAGAGGAAACACTCAATAATCAACAATCAACATGAACATCAAACATTAATAGCGGACGAGGAGGAACTAAACAAACAGGGCTTTTAAACACCAGGAAAGTAATCAGAGGAGTGGAAACAGGTGGGGAGTAATCAATTAACAAAACGAGGAATGGAACGGAACATGACCAAATAGGGATAACAGAAAAGGAACAGAAAGTCCATGACTGTGACACTTGTATTCTTGAAAAAAATAAATAATAATTCATGAAACCTAAGCTGAATGAGTCTTTATCTAATTTGTTTGTAATGCTTGTGTAAACCCTCTCATTCAATTCCATGGCACAGTTTCATGTAAGAACAGGTTTATGATCAGTTTACACAGAAATTCCCATAATGCTTAAATCTTGACTCTAGGTCTGAATATATTCTGTCAGTCAACACATTATTAATGGTTGTTACCAATTACAGCTAATTATGGTCTCAAAATCTCTATGTTTCAATGTGCTCCCATTCATCAGAGTCACATGTTATCCTCTGATCAGAGTTTCCCCAATCATCCATTGACGTATCCAGGGTAACCCTTTGTCAAATATATACTGAATAACAGTATATAAGTCTGATCAAGTTACACTAATATCATTGTGACAACAACTAAGAAACATGATCGAATACAAATGATGCAATCATTTGTGAAATAACAACATGACTTCACATATTCACATCCACAGTCATCTGCCTCACTGATTTAGCACACACATATCATCTACTCGCAGTGTTGCACATTAGACAAGTCTGCCTGACAATAACCAAGATCTCATTTTCTTTTACTTATTTCTTCCTATCCTGCTGTCTCAGAAAAATCAACACGCTGCCTCTGAGCCAAGTTCTACACACACACATAAACCACACATTCTCCTTCAGTGAATGAAATGTACACACTATTACCATCTGGACAACAAAGAATCCTTACAAGGCGGGCTGGACACAATCTCTCCCTTGCATAGCACAAATAGGCATGTCGTTGACTTTTATATATTTTTATAATTCAGTTTGATGTTTGGCTGAACTGTTGTCAAGTAGAAAAAAAAAATGACTGATCAAATGTCTTTACCATTACTCTACTGACTAAGACATCTATGCCAATTAAGTTAAGGGCAGCTGGTTTGTTTAAAATCTCTCTTGTTCACTGTTTTCTGTTTATCTGTTTATCTATAAGTCTCTCTCTCCAAATGAGAGTCAAAACCAACAAGCTTTATTGACATGACTGTAATCATTACAGTATTGCTGAGGCATTCATAGTACAGGAGAATAAAATAAAACAGGTTAAAGTACATCAAAATAAACAAATTATTGTGTTCATCATGATGCATGCTGATGTTGAGAAGTGGTATATGTGTGTACATAAAACACACTCAGAAAGAGACATACATATACACCTTTAGAGCAAATGAAAATGATCTCAACTTTGATTCTTGCTGCCTGCCACTAAACAAACATGAGTCTTGCTCAGACAGTTCATCCAGTAACTCTTCAAGAATTACTGTAACACACAAACACTTGCACACAGTTGGCAATATTAAAATTAAGTTAAACAGTCTTGATCCATGGTTGATGTCAACAACAAAAAATACAGGAAGATTTTTGACTCCCTTTTTAAAAGCTGATAAGCTTATTTATTTTGTTGTGTTACTGTAACTATGAACGATTGTGTGATTAGTTGCACTGCATTTGCATTTTGCATCACTTTTTCCCTGCAATCTGTGACTCAGTCAGAACAGACATGCCACCCATTTTTGGGTTCTGATCCATTAGAGAACATCTGCCAAACAATTTGCCTATTAGTCTTTTGTGAATCTTTATATCCAAGTCTTCTGCATGTATGTTTTTGTGTTGTTAGTCATTGTAATTCACACACACACGTATATATATATATGGACAAAGATTAACATTTTTAATTGCGATTAATCACATTGTTATGCACAATATTCAATAATGAATTCAAAAGTAGCGTGTTGTGCACTTTTTTCATTTAAAAGTACTGCTATTGTTACAAGTGCTGGTGTGCTAGCAAAACGCTCGACGAAGGAGATATAGAAAAGGGTACTTTTAATGATCCACAGAAGAACAGGGGCACAACCAAACACAGATCATCGTTGCATTCAACGTAGTCATAAAACGTCAAACGTCAAACGTCAAACAATAAACGATAGCGGACAAACTGGAACTAAACAGACAGGGTATTTAAACACAAGGAAAGTAATCACAGGAATGGAAACAGGTGGGGAGTAATCAATTAACAAAATGAGGAACGGAACATGACCAAATAAGGAGCACTCAAAAGGAACAGAAGTCCATAACTGTAACAGTTCGCCCCCTCCCGGAACGGTGCATCCTCTCACCGACAGAGATAGTCCAGAGGAGGGAGGGTGGGGGTTCAGGAGGTGGGCGAGGGGCAGGCAAAGGGCAGGCAATGGAGAGGAAGCATAGAGCATAGAACCAGGGTGGAGTGGATGGAGGGAGGAGCCAGGGAGGAGCCCGGAGCAGGAGGAGCCAGATGGACATCCAGAGGCCAGCCAGGATAGCGGCCCATGGTGGAGGCAACGGTGGGAGGAGCCATGGTGGAGGAGGAGCCGACAACACCAGGGGGCCGACTGACTGAGACTGAGCCAATGGATGAGGAGCCCAAGATGGAGCAGAGCAGCCGCAGAGCCAGGGTGACGCCGAGGATCTGGAGGGCCAAGGCGGAGCAGAAGGCTCAGGCGACCGAGGTGGGGCACCGGAAGACCGCTGCGGAGCCAGAGCAACTGAGGATGGAGGTGGAGCCGGAGGGAAGGAGGACCCTGACAGAGCCCGGAGGGATGTAATGACGAGGCGATGCGAGAGGAGTGGAATCCCGAGGCAGTGAATGGTGGACAACTGACCAAGGTGGAGCCGGAGGGATGAGGGAGCCCAGTGGAGCTGGTGGGATGCCGGGCACCGGTGGAGCCAAGGGAGCTAAGAGCCAAGGCGGAGCCGATGGGTCGGAGGTCCGAGGTGGGGTCCAGGACTCGCAGGATGGAAGCAGAGACAGGGGATCCTCACGCCCAGGCAGAGCTGGAGACTTAAGTTTCGAGGCGGACCAGAGCGCCCAGATGGTGCTGACTGAGGGTGAGCCGAAGGACTGACAGGCACCAGCGGAGATGGAGCAGAGGAACTGACTGGTCTAGAAGGAGGGGAGAGGGAGGCTGGGAGGGAACACAGGAAGATTAGGGCTGGACAGAACCAGCGGAGACATAGGAGAATTGGGAATTACCTCCCCAAACCAGTCTATTAGGTCCATTAATTCCTTCATATACTTTCCAGAAACCAGTTGCAGCTCACCCTCAGTCGCAGGAGTGTGGGCAGGGCTCTCCTCCAAGCCCTCGATCTCCACCTGTAAAAACACAATGCACGGTGTTGCCGGCTCACACACCTGGTCAGTCCCGCTCTCGAGTCCGAGCTCCGGGACAATGATTGGCTCCTTTATCATGGCTGGCTCGGGCTCTACGGCTGCGGTGGGCTCTGGCTTTAGCTCCGTGCAGCGGGATGTCAGCTGGCTGGTCTCTGGTTCGGGAGTGGGGCTGGAGATATCCTCCTCAGCAGGGCAGACGGTGAACAGAGATCCGTTATTCTCCAGCACCCACTCCACGAAAGTGGCGAAATCCTCCCTGGGACCGTTCACTGGGAGGCGTGCCTTACACCGCTCACTCAGGGTGGTAAAGTAGAATGCCAGATCGAGAAAGTCCCTGGTATGGTCCTCCAGCGACCAGTCCCGTTGCTTCAGTCACAAGAGTCGGACTGCCGGGATTCCCTTTCCGGGAGAGGGAGAAAACAAAATGAGAAAAAAAAAGAAAAACACCACTAACTCACTCACTTTTGGGTCCGCTATTCTGTTACAAGTGCTGGTGTGCTAGCAAAATGCTTGACGAAGGAGATATAGAAAAGGGTACTTTTAATGATCCACAGGAGAACAGGGGCACAACCAAACACAGATCATCGTTGCATTCAGCATAGTCATAAAACATCAAACATCACACGATAAACAATAAACGATAGCGGACAAACTGGAACTAAACAGACAGGGTATTTAAACACAAGGAAAGTAATCAGAGGAATGGAAACAGGTGGGGAGATATCAATTAACAAAACGAGGAACGGAACATGACCAAATAAGGACAACTCTAAAGGAACAGAAGTCCATAACTGTAACAGCTATATGAACAAAAGTGCAATAACATTTGGTTTGCAAACACTTTAAACAAATAAGGTGCTTTTTTACAGCAGTATTCCTTTTACATATTAGCAGTTAAAATATTTCTTGTTAATATCAACTTATAACATTAATGTTATCAAATTAAATATAAACCAAAACTATTTGCCACTGCCAGGTCATTAACGATTTTATAGACAATATTTTATAGTTTGTTATAGAAAAATAAGTTATGCCCAGAGTCCAGAGCCTCAATCATAACATTATAACAGGCACCTTCCGAGTAGAGACGTGCACGATTGCGGGACCCAACACAGCAGAGTGCGGCGTGGGACAACACTTGATGGTCAGGTGCGGGTGGGTAGAGACTTGTGTGTGTGGGATGCAGGAGAATAAAGGTGTACACACACAACCCAATCTTAACCCAAATGCTCTTATTGGTTGAGAGACACATGATGAGACTCATCCCAAGCCAGTACTGACCAACATCACACCCCTTCTGTGACCCATGGTTTGTCTGTATGTGTATTCAGAGCCAGTGAACAATGGACTTTCATGATAATAAAAAACTGTGTTAACGCGAGATAAAATAATTGTCGGCGAGAATCAAGCAACGTGTTAACGCTATAATAACACGTTAACTTGCCCAGTCCTAATATATTTCATATATAATCAATATCACACTCGTAGCAAATTGCTGTTTTCAGAACGGCAGTGATTCGGTAGGCAGGAGGCTGCAGGTAATCACAGCGTGCTGATATACAGCCATATTGCACTGTTCCAAGTGTGATATTGCATTTATAGAACAGTTCGAAAGAGCAAGTGTGTAAATAAAAAAAAGAGACAACGGACTGTCTTTAAAAATCCTCTTTTGTGTGTAACTACTTCCTTCCGCCACCGATTCAAATATCAGTTTGACAGTTTAACAGCTCCCAAGCCTCAGTTACTAGGACCCTAGAACTAGTAACGAAGGAATGTTGAGTTGCTTCATTGAAAGCTTATTGGATTACTGTATTTAAAGCTCATTGTATTATGTAGAGTAGAGTATTATGAGAGAGAGATTGACTGTGAGTGTGATTACTATCTGATACAACATTCATTCTGCAGCTCAATCTCATATTCACAATAAAACATTAGTTTGAATGTGTGCTGATGAAAGTGATATCTTTATCATACTATCCTTTCATATGTTACGGGTGATTTCCAATGACAGTGCTGCTTAGTGCAATATTTTCCTTGTTTACAACCCTGTTTCAGTCTCTTCAGTATAAAAGTCTTTACTGCTGACTCACTCACAGTATGGCGTAACAATGTCCCTAATGGTGCAAGTCCTCCTGGGAAGTTCGTATTTATAACGCCAGGTATGTTCCTGTTTGGTTGGAACAAGATGGCGATTTAACTTTTCTACATAAAATTCACAATTTTTTTAGCTCTACATCTACAAAATTATGAAGACAGAATGTGCATCGTGTTTTTGCTTTTTTTCTGTTTTTATTCAATTTATGAATGTGATGTAAACTGAATTATTATATATTCTATGGTACTTATACAATAATATAATATTTTCTATATGTAAAATATAGTTTAATTGTATATGACAAAAAAATCATTTTATTAATTTCAACAAATTTACCTTCAATACAGATGCTGGATATATAGAGTCTTTGGCTGCATCATTGCATCTGACATGTTCTCTCACTGACACGCCCCCAACTCGGAAACTTTGGGGTTAAAGAAAATTTTGAGTTTCCCACTCATAATAACAACTTTGTGGTGGCGTTCATGTGCATTCAACTCATAAATACGGTCTGTCCGACATGACTTGAACGCACCATAAAATCACCATGACAAACTGTCACGGTAGGAAATCCATTGTTTCCTCCGTGTCATGTTTTGTGTTTGTTTTTGTACTCACGTAGTCTCCATGTGCTCGTTTGGTTGATTGTTGTCACCTGTGTGTTGATTGTCTCGCTCCAGCTGATCCTCATCTCCACTCAGCTACATATACTCACTCATCTCTCTGTCGGTTGTCAGATCCTCATTCATGTCTCCACTTCCTAGTTGGATTACCGTCTTCCGTGTTCATGTGCTGGATTGTGTTCGTGTTGTCGTCTTCGTGTCAGTGTTCCGGTCTGTTCCTGGTTTCATCCATTGACCGTCTTCACCTTCACCATCGACTTCACCATCCAGCTCTTCTCACGCCACCGTAGACCTTCGTTTCCATTGCCTACATTCTGGACTCTGATATCAATAAACTTCTTCTGATTGCCTGCAATTGCTTCCTCCTCTTTTACAAGCCGTCACAGTAGGATCTGACCATCATGGAAGCAGCAGGCGATCGCTCCCCATCTCATCTGGAGGAGTTTCTGCAGAGAGCCGTTGGTCGTATGGATCGCCAAGACAAGGCGATAGATGAGATGGGTCGAGCTTTCCAAGCAATGGTGACGAAGGTGTCCGAGCTCGCTCTCCAGGCTCAACGACAACAACAACCGCCACCCGCTGCGCCTCCCACGCCACCCACACCGCCGATCGTCTCCGGAGGGATTTCCCAGTCCGAACCACGCCTCCCCATCCCTGAGAAATATGCGGGTGAGCCAAAGTTTTGTCGATCATTTCTGTCTCATTGTTCTCTGCACTTCGCCCTGCAGCCCCGCACGTTTAACACCGAGGAAATGAAGGTGGCATTCGTCTTGTCACTACTGACGGGGAGGGCTGCCCTCTGGGGGACGGCGGTGTGGGAGAACCAAGACAGCTGCTGTGCCTCGTTCCACGCCCTTTCGGAGGAGATGAGACGGGTCTTCGACCGCTCCGTCGCCGGGAGGGAGGCGGCTAGACTTCTCACGGACCTACGTCAGGAAGACAGGTCCGTAGCCGACTATTCCATTGAGTTCCGCACCCTGGCGGCGGAGTGTAAGTGGAACGAAGAGGCGCAGTGGGATCACTTCCTGCATGGGTTGGCTGACCGCATCCAACAGGAGATCCGCGCCGTCGAGCTCCCCACTTCTCTCAATGGCCTGATCGACCTCACCATCAGAGTAGACAACCGACTCGACCAAGCCGCCAGACGGAGGGGGAGAGCAGTTCTCGCGACCAGACCGGAGGCTCAGCGTCAGCGCTCAGAGGTTGCGGTCAGCCCACCTGGAGATCTTGAACCCATGCAGGTGGGGCGAGCTCGGCTCTCCCGGGAGGAGAGGATCAGGCGGAGATCCCTGGGACTATGTTTATACTGCGGCAGCCAAGAACATCACATCCAGCGCTGTCCGGTAAAAGACCAAGCCCGATAGTAAAACGGAGGCTACTATCGGGTGGGATCTCTGCCAGGAAGACCTCATCTACATCGACACTCCTTCCGGTGAGTCTACGGTGGTCCACCCACGCACTCGATCATCACGCTTTGTTGGATTCTGGGGCAGAGGGTAGTTTCATGAACTTTAAGTTTGCTACTAAACTCAACATTCCTCTCACCTCCCTCAAACACCCCATTGCACCTTTTGCACTCAACGGACACAGACTGCCAGTCATCACACAGACCACTTTACCGGTTTCTCTCATCACATCTGGCAACCATACGGAGGAGATTTCATTTTACATCACGGACTCACCTCAATCCCCCATTGTTCTCGGTCACACCTGGCTCCAGAAACACAACCCCAGGATCGATTGGCGCCTCGGATCTGTGGTTAGCTGGAGCGAGGAGTGTCATTTGTCTTGTCTTTTGTCTGCTGGTGTTAAGGTTTCTGAGTCTGTGTTTCAGGGGGAAGCAGTGGATTTGGCTAACGTGCCCGCGGAGTACCACGACCTGAAGGAGGTGTTCAGTAAGTCTCGTGCTGATTCTCTTCCTCCTCATCGTCCCTATGACTGTGCGATAGAGTTATTGCCAGGAACTTCTCCGCCTAAGGGCAAGTTATATTCTTTGTCTATTCCAGAGACGGCGGCCATGGAGAAATATATATCCAGTTCTCTAGCAACGGGGTTCATCCGCCCTTCTTCTTCTCCAGCGGGGGCGGGGTTCTTTTTTGTGGGAAAGAAGGACGGATCCTTGCGACCTTGCATTGACTACCGAGGGCTGAACAACATAACGGTAAAGAATACCTATCCTTTGCCGCTTATGTCTTCAGCTTTTGAGAGGTTGCAGGGAGCGTTCGTTTTCACTAAATTGGACTTACGTAATGCTTATCATTTGGTCCGCATCAGGGAGGGGGATGAGTGGAAGACTGCCTTTAACACCCCTAGAGGCCATTTTGAATACTGCGTGATGCCTTTCGGGCTAACGAACTCGCCGGCAGTCTTCCAAGCACTCGTTAATGACGTGTTGCGAGACATGGTCGATCTGTTCATATATGTTTACCTGGATGACATATTGATTTTTTCTTCGTCTCTCCAGGAACACGTGCAACACGTACGACGAGTGCTTCTGCGGTTGCTAGAGAATGGATTGTTTGTCAAGGCGGAGAAATGCGTTTTTCATGCACAGTCTGTTTCTTTTCTAGGACACATCATTTCGACTGAGGGTGTTCGCATGGATCCTGAGAAGGTTAAGGCTGTGGTAAATTGGCCATCCCCAGAGTCTCGCAAGGCCCTGCAGAGATTTCTGGGGTTTGCCAATTTTTACCGGCGTTTCATTCGCAATTTCAGCCAACTAGCCGCTCCTCTGACCGCCTTGACCTCCCCTAGTTTGACGTTCAGGTGGTCAAACGCAGCCGAGGCTGCGTTTGCCAAACTGAAAAGCTGCTTTGTTTCAGCTCCCATTCTCGTCACCCCTGATCGCTCACGTCAATTCATAGTGGAGGTCGACGCGTCAGAGGTGGGGGTAGGAGCAGTGTTGTCCCAACGCGCATCCTCAGACGGAAAGGTGCATCCTTGCGCGTATTATTCTCACCGTTTATCTCCTGCGGAAGTTAATTATGACATTGGCAATCGAGAGTTGTTGGCAGTCAAACTTGCACTGGAAGAATGGCGTCACTGGCTTGAAGGGTTGGGTGTACCTTTCATTGTATGGACGGACCATAAGAATCTCGAATACATTAGAACCGCCAAAAGACTTAACTCCAGGCAGGCTCGGTGGGCATTGTTTTTCGGTCGTTTCGATTTTACACTTTCTTACCGGCCGGGTTCCAAAAACATCAAACCCGATGCTTTATCCCGTCTTTTTGAGCGTTCCGATCGTACTGCTACTCCCGAGCCCATTTTACCGGGGACCATCATTATCTCCGCGCTCAGATGGGAGGTCGAATCGAAGGTGTTGACTGCTTTAGAAGGGGTAACGCCCCCGGCTCGTTGCCCACCGAACCGATTGTTTGTGCCGGAGGGGTTACGGTCAGACGTTCTCCAGTGGGGTCATTGTTCCAGTGTTGCTTGTCACCCAGGGGTTAGTAGAACTAGGTTTCTAGTCAAGCAACGATTTTGGTGGCCTGGTATGGCTCGTGACGTCCACGACTTCGTCTTGGCTTGTTCAGTTTGCGCTATTGGTAAGACTTCCAATCGACCTCCAGATGGGTTACTCTTACCGCTGTCTGTCCCTTCGAGACCCTGGTCCCACATTTCGCTAGATTTCATTACCGCCCTCCCGCCCTCTAAGGGCAATACGGTGATTTTAACCGTAGTGGACCGGTTCTCGAAGGCGACTCATTTTATTCCCTTGCCCAAATTACCATCAGCCAAGGAAACAGCGGTAGCTGTCACTGACCACGTCTTCCGTATACATGGCCTTCCGACAGACGTGGTTTCTGACAGGGGTCCCCAATTTGTGTCCAAATTTTGGCAAGAATTTTGTAAATTGTTAGGAGCGACTGTTAGTCTTTCTTCCGGGTTCCATCCCCAGAGCAATGGTCAAACCGAGCGAGCCAATCAGGATGTCGAAAGGGTTTTGCGATGTTTGGCTTCCAATAATCCTTCGTCCTGGTGTCAGCAACTCTCAATTGTGGAGTACGCACACAATTCTTTACCAGTGTCATCTACGGGCATGTCTCCATTTAAGTGTAGTTTAGGGTACCAACCACCTAATTTTGTCAGTACGGAATCCGAGGTTTCGGTCCCCTCCGCACACGCACTAGTCCAGAGGTGTCACCGCACCTGGACCAGAGCTCGCAGAGCTCTGCTCCAGGCTAGGTCGCGCACCAAGGCTAAGGCCGATCGCCACCGGTCGAAGCCTCCCCGTTACGTCGTCGGTCAAAGAGTGTGGCTTTCTACCCAGAATATTCCTATGCGTTCCGTTTCGAATAAGCTTGCTCCCAAATTTATTGGCCCGTTTTCTGTTACCAAAATCATTAATCCGGTAACAGTGCGTCTTAGCCTTCCTCCGGCGTACAGGAGGGTTCATCCCGTGTTCCATGTGTCCAAAATTAAACCGGTGATTTTTTTCCCGTCTTAACCCGCCTGCCCCGGTTCCCCCCCCGCCTCGTATCGTTAATGGGGAAACCACATATTTGGTTAATCGTATTCTGGACTCTAGACGGAGGGGACGCGGATTTCAGTACTTGGTGGATTGGGAAGGTTACGGTCCGGAGGAGAGAAGGTGGGTTCCTGCTCGGGACATAC